>NW_027019302.1:11131249-11360488 GCF_013076305.1 Rhopilema esculentum
GAAAAGGAAGTCCCAGATGATTCGAAAAAAGACGATGATGAAGAAAAATCAAATGGATTGGCAGATAGCAGAACGGTATTTGTGGAAGGACCACTTTCGACGGAAGATGAAGAAACGAAGATGTTTGAAAATGGGCAGGGCTATGATAAAGAAGGCAATGAAAAGGAAATCCCAGATGATGCGAAAAAAGACGATGATGAAGAAAAATCAAATGGATTGACAGATAGCAGAACGGTATTTGTGGAAGGACCACTTTCGACGGAAGATGAAGAAACGAAGATGTTTGAAAATGGACAGGGCTATGATAAAGAAAGCAATGAAAAGAAAGTCCCAGATGATTCGAAAAAAGACGATGATGAAGAAAAATCAAATGGATTGACAGATAGCAGAACGGTATTTGTGGAAGGACCACTTTCGACGGAAGATGAAGAAACGAAGGTGTTTGAAAATGGGCAGGGCTATGATAAAGAAAGCAATGAAAAGGAAGTCCCAGATGATTCGAAAAAAGACGATGATGAAGAAAAATCAAATGGATTGGCAGATAGCAGAACGGTATTTGTGGAAGGACCACTTTCGACGGAAGATGAAGAAACGAAGATGTTTGAAAATGGGCAGGGCTATGATAAAGAAGGCAATGAAAAGGAAGTCCCAGATTATGCGAAAAAAGACGATGATGAAGGAAAATCAAATGGATTGACAGATAGCAGAACGGTATTTGTGGAAGGACCACTTTCGACGGAAGATGAAGAAATGAAGATGTTTGAAAATGGGCAGGGCTATGATAAAGAAGGCAATGAAAAGGAAGTCCCAGATGATGCGAAGAAAGACGATGATGAAGAAAAATCAAATGGATTGACAGATAGCAGAACGGTATTTGTGGAAGGACCACTTTCAACGGAAGATGAAGAAACGAAGATGTTTGAAAATGAGCAGGGCTATGATAAAGAAAGCAATGAAAATGAAGTCCCAGATGATGCGAAGAAAGACGATGATGAAGAAAAATCAAATGGATTGACAGATAGCAGAACGGTATTTGTGGAAGGACCACTTTCGATGGAAGATGAAGAAACGAAGATGTTTGAAAATGGGCAGGGCTATGATAAAGAAAGCAATGAAAATGAAGTCCCAGATGATGCGAAGAAAGACGATGATGAAGAAAAATCAAATGGATTGACAGATAGCAGAACGGTATTTGTGGAAGGACCACTTTCGACGGAAGATGAAGAAACGAAGATGTTTGAAAATGGGCAGGGCTATGATAAAGAAAGCAATGAAAAGGAAGTCCCAGATGATGCGAAAAAAGACGATGATGAAGAAAAATCAAATGGTTTGACAGATAGCAGAACGGTATTCGTGGAAGGACCACTTTCGACGGAAGATGAAGAATCGAAGATGTTTGAAAATGGGCAGGGCTATGATAAAGAAGGCAATGAAAAGGAAGTCCCAGATGATGCGAAAAAAGACGATGATGAAGAAAAATCAAATGGATTGACAGATAGCAGAACGGTATTCGTGGAAGGACCACTTTCGACGGAAGATGAAGAAACGAAGATGTTTGAAAATGGGCAGGGCTATGATAAAGAAGGCATTGAAAAGGAAGTACCAGATGATGCGAAGAAAGACGATGATGAAGAAAAATCAAATGGATTGACAGATAGCAGAACGGTATTTGTAGAAGGACCACTTTCGACGGAAGATGAAGAAACGAAGATGTTTGAAAATGGGCAGGGCTATGATAAGGAAAGCAATGAAAAGGAAGTCCCAGATGATTCGAAAAAAGACGATGATGAAAAAAAATCAAATGGATTGACAGATAGCAGAACGGTATTTGTGGAAGGACCACTTTCGACGGAAGATGAAGAAACGAAGATGTTTGAAAATGGGCAGGGCTATGATAAAGAAGGCAATGAAAAGAAAGTCCCAGATTATGCGAAAAAAGACGATGATGAAGAAAAATCAAATGGTTTGACAGATAGCAGAACGGTATTTGTGGAAGGACCACTTTCGACGGAAGATGAAGAAACGAAGATGTTTGAAAATGGGCAGGGCTATGATAAAGAAGGCTATGAAAAGGAAGTCCCAGATGATGCGAAAAAAGACGATATTAATGAGTCAGAATATAGTTGTGTATCTCCTAGTGAATCGTCATTAATCGACATCGAAACACCACGAAGTTCCATCCCAGAGCAAGTCGTTGAGGCCAGTACACACAGGAAGAGGTCAGACCAAAGCATTGAGTCAGGCCTCGATTCACTGCTGCTGTTAGATGATGTCATTGAGCACCAGAATGCTTTGTCAGCCTCGCTCAGTTCGCTTGAAACTGGATTTGAAGAAGAAGAAGAGATTTACGGATTGATAAGAGAGGCGTCTGCTGAGTTGATTCAAGTTGATCAGTTGCTCGTATCTGCAAGGAGTGATGATTATGAATCAATTGAATCACTGCAGAAAGCGCTAATCACGCTTCACGTAAGTGGCATTCTCTTGCCATTCTTTTCTATGCACCCTCTGTATATTTTAATCCGCAAAAAATTTGTCTTTCGGTTTTTTCGTTGTTTAGCTTATACGAGGTTCGTACAGCTTGGTACTGCGATCATCCCTGGTAGTAGGATACACAGCTGTAAAGATGCTGTTTTGCGCGCGCTGAGGGCTTTTTGTTGACCATATTTTTGCCTCTCCTGTTGGTTCACTATCCTTGTCTCCACGCTTGAATTCTCTTAAAAGCCAATTTAATGATCTGCCTGAAAGAAATGCCCAGCAGGACACCCTACAACAGCTGGACCGTTTTTGCGGTTCGCTTTGCGAACCAATCGGCTTTTCTCACCGCCTCGTTTCCGCTGACAATTTCCTCTAAGTTGTATTTACGCTAGATTGTAATTACTTTTGTGATATCTTCATTAAAGCAATGATATTTTTAATTTGATAACAACAGCGGTTGTTATAAGCATTTATCCCAGTGAAGGGTCAATTTCGCTTCTTGAGGTAAATACCAACATTTGCTTTGCCCTGAAAGATAGTTCTTTTTGCTCTACTTGATGTTTTCACAGAAATTTCTTTTTGTCCTTTCCAGTTACAAAAGCTGGAGCGTGTTTTGTATGTTGGCCTAAATTGGATACTCAGGCTCAGTCTTATATGATAATGAATGATGGGCAGTTTTGCATTTAGCGAACGTTTTTGTTTGATTTGCAGGATGCAGAACGAGGCCTTCTAAGGATCCAGAAAATTCTGACATCCATTGACAGGCACTCGCATTCCGCAAACGTCGCTTGTGGCAGCCGTCCCTTGAGCAACATACAACAACATCTCAGTTCATCGTTGGTGGAAATCGCCAATCGCAAAGCAACGGTTTCTAAGGCAGTTCTGGACGTCATTCGTGTGCAAGATCAAATCCGTGAAACTGAGAAGGAATTGAGTAACGTTGAGAGAAGATTACTAATAGACAGAAGTACCGACGAAATAAATGTAATTGCTTCCATTGTTTTTGCAAGATGTTGATAGTGTGCGGCAAATTCTAACAAAATTATTTTCTTAGCAAGAGGATACCATCCTTGGACTTCGTTTCTTGTGCTGTTGTTGCGTTATCTGTTGTCACCGCAATATGTCGGTCAATAAATTCACAGCTAAATGTGGATTCGATTTTACTTTTACCGGAATCAGGGCTGCCTGAAACCTGAAACCTGCAGTTATGTTTTAATTCACCGGCCTTTGAACTTTAATGTTATAAGACTCCATTTTAACTTTTATTCACTGACGTTAATCATATTTCAGATGATGATAGCTGGCATCAAAAGCTCCACTAATAAACTTCACCAATTAGCTAATGGAAAAGTAATCACGTGGGCACAGAGATCAAGTATAGATGTCCTGATTTTGCAGCATGGTGCGCTTGAAAATAGACTTAAAGAGAGGTTAAAACAAGATTGCCGTGCATTGCCGTCTTCGAAAACTACAGGCGTCTTTTTCTCGTCTGAGGAGGTAACCCTTTTTGAAATTCTTTGCCGTCCTAGACGATGTCTAGCATATATTTTTGAAAAAATGCAGTCACCACGCCTATGTAGAGAGCATGCATGTGATGTAGCTTGACTTTGATAACGTAAAGATGCATCATCTGTTCCTATACGTTTCTGATTTTGTAGAGGAACCTTTTTAGTCAGTAAACAGCCAATCAAATTTGTATTTGTAATTTGGACCAATCACAGATACCTCTGGGTGGTAAGTATTAGGTACAAAAAGTTATCCAAGCGTGAACTAACACCTGCGACTCTGGATTTTTTTTGCGCCCCAAGTTTCCATTTGTCATTGGGAAATGTCTTGCAACCCCCAGTATGCTTTTTCTCTTTTTCTTTTAGGGTTACTTCAAATCTCTCGTTAATTGAATTTCTTGTTAACTTTTTGTGTTTCCGTGTATGCAAGTTCAAAAAAAGGACATTAATTTATCTAGGAACTTTAAAAGGTATTCACCCACGACACTTATATGAGCAAGGAATTTACCAAGGGAAGATGATTCAAAATCTGGTAGACTGTTAGGTTTTGTCGCTTTCTGTGTATAAAAACGTTGGGCGCACTAAGAGCCTAATAATTTTTAAGAAACCAACAGTTAATATGTTCTCTCTCCCCCATCCCTCTCCCTCTTTATTTGTATTTCAACTAGAATCATTCAAAAAGAGCTTTTTTGCCCCTTTATGGCCTATTAAAGCGTTATACGAGGGCCAGGCAAAGCCTCACAGGCTCTTTCCGTCATTTCAAGTTGTTTTATCTCCGAGAGTCATTATGAACCAATCGTAACATTCAGAGATACTGATGATAAATTCAACATTGTGCGAAAAATGTTTACGAATGGTTTGCAAAGATGAAACTTCCAATTTTGATAAACTACACCTTCAGTGTTAAGGTGCAAAAACCAAGGTTTTCTGGAAAATGTCTTTTAAGAGAAAATAAAGATTACAAAAAATTAAAAAAATAATGTTATGGAGCCTGTTAAATCTTTAGGAGAAAAACTAAAATTTATAGTTTAAAGCAAACGGTGAAAGACGAACAATCTTTTCTTGAATGCAGAGAGTGAATCATTCCTACGAATGTTTCATTATTTTGAAGGTATTCTGTGTGAACATCTTATACCTTATTCATGAAGTTTTTTGTTTTAGTTATTATTCAATCACACATTTGGCAAAAATTACCCGCTATGGCTTCTCTATATTATTTTTTTCGAAATCGTTATGTCCTGTACATAACTTTAAAGATGAATATAAGTGACGACATGTTTCAGCCTATGTTTGACGAAGTTGCAAATATAAAACCAAATGAAATTCACCTAAATCTTAGAAAGGAGACCATCTGTCAGGCAGGTGATGTCGCTAGATAACTGATAAAATTTCCTATCGATTTTCAGCTCAGGGCAAACAATCAGAAATTCTTTGTGTCGATTGCTCTTCCGAAAAGATTTTCGCGGCTAGTTGTCTACTTCCATCCACTCGCCTTATCATTTCTTCTATTTACCTGCGGCCTGAAATATTTCAAGTCCATCTTAACCTTTCTGACAACTTGCAGATTACTTTATATTACAATTTGCAATAACATTGTCTCAAACCTTGGTACAACAGACGCCATGACCTGTTGAAAGCACTCCTTTATCTGGCTTTAGAAACGATTTGCTTTGTAACGATATTTGTATCAGTTATTCGAGATAACATTGATTATTATTTGATCCGAGCAGATGTGATAAGAGCGGCCTATGTTCTGCCTGTCAGTTATCAGCTGATCGTAGCGCTTTTCGTCTACCTTGTTTTCCGTTGGGTGAATTGAAACGGAGTAGTGACGTCAAAAGCCGTCTAAAAACGTGCTGCTATTCCCAGGAGTTGTTTGCAGAGGCGTACGGTGTCTTTTTTAAGAATTTCGGTTGCTCGCAGCCTAATTTACGAAAACGAAAAAAATTTTATGAATGATGTTTATCTTTGAGTCATTAGTAGAATGTTCCTTGTTTGTTGCTTTATCAAAAAGCGAGCTTTCTTGAATCCACGTTCTTGCAGTTCTTCCTGTCGAAACATTGATTTCCTCTCTTGGTCAGCAATATAATTCCTTAAAGTTTTTGTTTCACTCGTTCGGCCTTCTTTCATTGTTCAAAATATTTTTCATTGCCAACTCACATTTCCTTTCCTAGTGGAAATCTTAAAGTTCCTTTATTTGTGATAACAGTTACATTTTTAAACAATATTTTGATTGTACACAAATTAAAAATGGTTTTGAAAAAAAGCAAATATTTCAGTTTACTGAAGCTTCAGTATACTCAAGTGCTTGTTTTTTTCAACGCCAGTTACATTTTTGTTATTATTTTGTGTTAAATCACGAATGTTTATTACTTTTTTAAATTATGATTCCTTCTCTTTTGCTGTTTGATAATATTTGCTGTTTGTTACAACTTTTTAAATCAATTATTTCCAATTCGATGAAGACGAGTCTTAGCTCATATTTGTAATGCATATGGTTTCGATTTAATGTTTCGTCCCCCTCCCCTCATTTATTATTCACTTATTCCGTGCGTAGCCATCTTCATATGGATTCAGAAGTGGCCAATCGACGGCCACTGCGGACAGGTGTAACTCCTCAGTGGCTTCCGTCAAACTATATCAAACCCTATAAATGTCCTATGTCGTATCATTCGCAATCTTTTCTGCCAAGTCTGCGCATCGGCTCAGTCTAAGAAATATCAGCTGATAGCACCCACCAGCATTTTTAAAGAGACAGACCCGGAAGATTTTTCGTTTATCGTATGTATTTATTGTATCGATTTCATTGACCTCTTACATTCTTATAATAACTTAAACGAGATAAATCTATTGTTATTATTAATTTTTCTACCTTAACGTTTTGTTCCTCGTAATTTTAAGTATTTTTCAATATTAACTTTACTAATTTGACTCTACCGTAACAGTAATTACGATATTTGTTGTCTTTCATATTGATTTAAATGAAAGAACCTGTAATCGGTTGGCCAAGAGCGAATCAGGATTTATTGCGATCCGAATCTCTTTCACGTGCGATCACATGCTTTCCTTTTGATATAATTGCGAACTTTTTTGCAAATTGTATTCATTATGCATAAATTGTTTTGACGAGTTTTGCGCTAAGCAATGCCTTAAATAAGAGCTGATTTAAAATAAAATCGCCAAAAAGAAATTGTAATTAAATCAATGAAGTTATAGAAAATGTTTTTTAACATGATATCCCGTGTGATGACGTAAAGCGATCTGAAATGAGCTTCCGTAGCCGTAATTACCTCTACAGCAAACCTTGTGAGAGAAATTGCTGTTAACGTTGCATCTTTTATTCAACATGTCAGGGAGTGGCTTTGGGTGAGACTGGCCACCCTACACCTTGAAATCTCCCATGGCACTATCGCCCCTTGTTTGTTGGGATTGTGGAAGTGGTGCTCTATTGTTGAAGGCCTATTTTGTTTCGCCTTCGAACAGTAACTGTTGTTGTCAAAGAAACGAGCCCTTCTTGAAACAGGTGATAGATCGTCACCTGCACATGTATGTGGCAGTTTCTCTTAGGTTTGCTAGCATATATCAAACGCATCTCAATTGGGGAAAATTTCATTGGTAATTATGTTCTTATTTTTATGGCAATTGTTGTAACTATATTTGAATTAAAATTTGTCAGGTTTGAATTTCAAGCGCATTTGTATCTTTGCCGTGGTTCTCTCCCGAACCTGTGCAGTCCACTGTCTCTTGGATTTTTGTCTTCTTGTATTTATGCAATTGAAATAAGAAATTCACGTTTTTAGCATTTTCGATGATATGTGATGGAATCGAAAATACTTCATCGGTGGACTTATTAATTTTTCTCGTCTTTTTCGCGATTAATTATTGTTTGGAAATTTTGTTTGTTTTAAAATATTTAAGAATATTTTATTCTTCCGTTTTCGTAGCTTTTCTTTTGATTTGCAAAAGTATTAAGTTCTATTCGAATTTTTTAGCTTTTATATTAGAATGTATTCGCAAACCTTTAAGAAGAGTTCTTCATTTTGATGCAGCTTTGTACGAATTTTGTAGGAGTACGTTATTTTCTAAACCAAGCGCAAAGTTGCTCGGACCACGCTGTCTTATCACATTTCCCCTATTCCAACCCTATTTCAATCTGATTTTGAATATTCTTTTTCCGTAATGTTGCATTGAATTCTTGGTAACCTGCATCTCGCTTCAAATGCCAGCTGTTTTCTTAGCAAGTGACTGCTCTGTTTTTTTCAAACACATAACTATCTTTTCAAATATTTTATTTTTTATTTGAAATGTAAGACTTTGCACCTGACCTCTTCCAGCAGTCGTAGTTATTGAAGTTTCTGTTTTACTAATATTTAACATATTCAGAACAAAGTTTGTCAATGAACACCATCTTCATCATGGTATCTACAAATTGCTATTGATGTCACTTTACAAACATTTTTTGGTGGTACAAAATATAAAAATGGCTTTGAAAAAGTAGAAACTTCCAATGACACCCCCACACCCCCGCACGCTACGCTCCTGACGTGGACCGAACCAATTTTCCAAAACATGTCGCCATTATAGTTTCTGGTGTAATCTGACTTTTCTAGTGAATGTAGAATCGCAAGTTTAGGTTGTTGCCTTAGGTTTTCAAGACTGATTAAGTTGTTGTCTTAAAGAGGGAGTTTTGTTTCTAATGCTGAAAGGGACATCATACTAGGGTGGTGCATCATACTAGCCAGAATCATGTTGACACGTAAACTTATAAATAGCGGAAATATTTTTGGGCATAGAATAGATAACGGAAAGTGCAAGAATGGACAACAAAGAGAAATTTCGTAATACGAGCGGTGATCAACTTCAGAACAATCTGGTTTGTTGAATCTCAACTGAGAAATGCTCAAGAGAACCTGTCCTTTACAACGAACTGCCCGTTTCAGTAGGAGGTTTTCCGCCCATATGGCTGCCCTTTCTTATGGTGTGTTTACAGTTTATCCTCAGAAAAATTCACCTCTTCTCTTCTATTCTTAGTTTCCAGCTACAATTGGCTATGAAATTCGGAACTTAAATGTTAAGATGAAATAGAAATTTATTTTCCCTTCTTGTTTTCCTGACAAGATAGTTGTAATTTTTATTTACTTTTTACACAGAGAGACGAAGATGTTGTTCCAATGACTGGAATACGTCAGTCAGAGAATACACTTCTGCCCAAGATGAATAATGTTTATAGTGAATTGTTGAGTTTGAAAGATGAATCAGAAAAGCTGAAAGACAGTTTTGAGTCTCTTTGGATTGATGGTGAAGACTCGACCCCGGATGAAGCAATAGAGGCAATGCTTGTAAGTTAGATGTTGCTTTTTTAGCCATCAAATTGTGGTCATAAATAGCTGCTCTTTCTACATTGACCTGGGCGTGCTGCAGGTCGAGTAGCCGTCCTAGTATGCCACGCCCTTCAAACGTCAAAGGTTATTGTCAAAATAGATTATTTAGTTGTGAATACTTTCATACGGTGGGAAAATGAAGCCATGCTAAGTTGTCGATGGATAGGAAACATGTCCGTTAGATTTGCCGTTTGAACTTCTTAATAAACCGGACAGATGGAGTTCCCTATGGATAATATAATGGAAGCACTCTCTGTTCAACTGATTTATCAACGTGGAAAACTTATTGTTAACTCTACCCCCCTCTAGATCATGCTTCTTTAACAATGGATCGTTTTATGATTGGACGGAATTTGTTAGCAAAAATCATAATCTCCAGATTTTATTGCAAATGTATCCATGCTATTCTAAAATAATGACACCCAATTTAGTTAAGAAAACACAGGCATTAGAAGAAACGTAATTTTGAAAGTGATTCTCTTTCATTTTTGGATCTCAGAATCTTTTTAACTATCTCAATTTGATTTTCAATCAGCTTTGGATCGGTTTTCGACAGCTTATTTACGAGAAGAGTTTATGAATTTGTCTCATTTTCATATTAGTATTTTCATTAGCAAGTCAGCATGCGTTTTCTTAAGTCAGCAGTCGTTTTCTTGTTGGGAAAGAGGTTTTTAAAAAACAATTATTGCAGTTAAGCAACATACGAAGTAAAACAAATGTTTGAAGTAGCAAAAAACTAAATGTTACTTCATCGACTAACTGTTTTCTCATAATCATGTGTTATTAAAAAGATATCTAGCTGTCTTTTTAATGATTCATAATTTTTATTTTCATTATGGTGTAATTATCTTATGTTTTTGCTCGTTTTTGTCCTTATTTTATTTAATAAAAAAGATTTATTGTGTAAAGACAATAAGTTTTCGTTAAGTTGTGTTTGTTTGAATGGATAAACATCGATAAATTGAAACTAGCTTTTATTTTGAATCAATGCAACAGACACGATTTTAAATGGTAAAGAGTCAATCAACAATGGAAGTTTGTACTTAAGATTTTCAGCAACTCCACTCTTGATACAACCCAGAAACGTTTCCTTTTTTCCTTCGTTCTGCGAATTAAGCTTTGAGAGGCTCGTCTGGAAAGCTACAGAAGAGGTTTTGATTTAGATGTAATACTATCTGGCATCCAGCCCTTGACATGGGTTTCCTTATTAAAGCGACCCCGTTGCTACCATCATTGGTATTGAAAGATTTAATAAAGGGCCTGCGTTAATCCAAGTGTATGTTCTGATTAATGAATTTTAATCCTGTTTTTAGTCATTCAAGAAAAATATCCTGAAGCAAAAGACTCAGTTGGAATCTATGAAAGGTAGTTTCGATATCGACTGCAGACGAACTCCAGAAATCGAAAAACAGCAGCAGCTTTTGAGGACGGTCGATGAAGAAGTTACCACACTTTTAGATGAAATAGAAAATCGAATATGTGCTGGAAGGAGGTTCGCAGTGTTGGTACGAGGCTGCAGCTCTTTAGTTGAAACTTGCAATAGTTTGATGAAAGATGCGATCGGAAACCCGGTTTTGAAAAAGGTGAGACGTTGTATTATGGCGCCGTCATTCATCATGTTGAATCATGTTTTTCTTGATTGATCATCCGCTGCTTTCTCCGTTCATCACTGTTCATCACTGTTCATCACATAATCATCACATAATCATCACATTTTGATCATCATCATCGTCATCACAATCATTATGACAATTATTATGTCCCTTCTCTTCGCTAGTTTTTTTCGATAAAGACGCCTACCTTATCTATACATTAAATGTGCATTTATCTGAAATAAATATGCTATAATACGTTCTTGCCTTATTAGTTCCATTACGTTCAATTCTGTTTCAGTTGGGTTTTTTGTTTATTTCATTTTTTAGTTAATCGAGCAGAACATTGACACATTACAGCAAATGATTGAAGAGATTGATATTTTATTGGAATCCTCCCCTGAAATTGCCAAAAAGTTTGGTTCTTTTGCGCAGAGTTTGAACGAGAAGTGGAACAAATTACAAATAAGCCTTCTTGAAAACAGTATCCTAGATTCCACCGGGCAAAATGAATCAACAAGTTTGAACGAAACTATAATGCCGTGGGATGATGCTATCACTTCGGATGGACTAAAATATTCGGAATCGGATGTGAAATCGCAAAACATATTTTTGAATGATGGCGAAGCATCTGGAGTGCCGAGAATCCAGCGTGAAGTTACTGACAAGGTTGGACAAGAGGTCAATCCAGTGGATGACTATGAAATGGAAGGAGTCAAGTTTAAAGGAGATGATGAATTCAACAACAAACTAGTGGAAGAACCTTTAACCGAGTCTAAGATGCACGAATCTGAGATATCACTGAATTTCGAAGCTTTAAAGGATGCTGAGTTTGATCCTAAACACATAGCCCATAGAATCGAAGGTAGTCTTGACAAAGACAGCGGGTCTGACAATGAAACTACAACAATAGATGTCGTCGATCAATTTTTTGCCACTTGTATTGATGACAAAAATTATGTAGACGAGTTCAACAAAAAGATCGAGGCTCTTGATGTATTGCTAGAGCAAGAGAGAACTTTTTTAAAGAATCTTGAAAGCAAAAAGATACAAGGCAGTTTGAATTTAGCATTCGCTTCAAAAAGCGGTCGAGAAAAAATAAAGGGAAAGCAAAGGTCGGGAGAAGAAGCAGAAGATCTATGTTCTTCAATAGGGTCAATGATATCTGATTCAAGTGGAGTTTATTCGTTTGATCACGATGACAGTCTTCAGACTGCCACCGATACAATGCCCTTTTCCGTCAAGACCATTTTTACAATGGACAGGCCCATCATCTCGGAGTCTGTGGCCTTGCCCAACAGAAACACCTTCAAAAATGCGAGGCAGGTTGAAAGTTTCAGTCGCCAGCTCGCGATTTCCGACGATCTCCCACAAATCGGATTGTCTGAATGCCAAAATGGGCAAACAGCGAAATCAGGTGACCTGTCTCAGTCGAACATAAGGAATTTGCCATCAAAAGAAAGTGGAGATTCAACGAGTCAGATGAATCTCACATCAGAAATTGGCAAAGGACTGAGCAGAAACCAAATGAAATCCAGCGCAGAAGACGACAAGCAATCAATAGAGAATGATTCCCAGCAAAGTGACCGAACCATGTACAACAGTGACACCCCCGTCATGACAGGCAATGAGGATGACGATAACAACTCGTTTCTTGAAGTCGAAATTCCAACAGCAACAACAGAATGTATCGTGCTAGAGGCCATTATTCCAGAGCCAGTTCGTTTTGAAGAAGTGTCTGTGATGGAGACAGTTGCACAGATATCAGCTGTTGATAAAGTAGAACACGTAAAAGAGTCCAATTTGCCATTAACAAGTAACATCGAGGCTGAAATGCAAAATCCAACATCTCTAGTGAGGAGACCCGTCCGCCAAAAAAAGCGGAAAAATGCACATCTGCCTGCTGATGACACGCTTTCACCAGATTCAGGAGAGCTTGACTTTGCAGAGCTCTTTCGTAAGCTTGAATCTGCCTCGAAAAGCAGTGGTGACACGGAATACAGTGTTGCAGACCAGGTTGAAGCCGAGTTAGAACACAACGAGAATCTGGCAGTTTTTGCCGGTCCATGCATCAATGTCATCCCTCCAACCCCGCGAAGAAGCTCTGTTTGCTCACATGTCTCAGACAAACTCTCAATAAAACAGGATTCATTTGATTTGCCGGATATCAACATTATCCCAGCCACTCCTCGTCGCATGTCGTTTACGTCTAAGGACATGGCTGTAACCACCCCAGTTTCTGTAGCCCTGTCCTGTCAAGAATCTGGAAACTCGTCAAAAACGACTAATGACGAGCTTATCTTCAAGCCGATGCCCTTCGGCCGCTCTTTGTCAATGACTGAGGTGACTCCAGATATAAATGTAATACCACCGACACCAAGGAGGCAGTCTCTTGACCTTTCTCTTCCAATGATAGAAGTAATCCCGCCAACACCCCGTCGCCAGTCGATGGAATCCGAACATGATGTGGCTTTAACCCCGAGTGTCATACCTGTAGAGGACCAGAGTTCTAACTTGCAGGACGAACCATCATCCCCTTCACTTTTGTCTTCAAAACCTTGCCCGATGATCCCACGTGTTTGGAACTGGCTTGAGAAATCAGTTTTCGACGAATCCTGTGACTCTTTGGATGAAGCCTTAGATGTAACGATGGATGCAGACTGGCAAAAGCAGCATGAAATTTTGCGCGTGACACAAAGAGCCGAAATTGAACACGAACCAATAAAAGCAGTCTCTGTGGCTCCTGTTGAGCAGGTAGACCCTTTAGCTATTCCTCTGAAGGCATTGAGCGTTGCAAAGAATGATTCTTCCGAAGACTTTGTTGAAGGCTCACAAGATAAATTTGCAATGGTTCCAACTAAGCGTTTGTCGGAATCTCCTTTCAACATGGGATATGATAACTTCAAGGATTCTTCAACAAATGTTGGAGCTGGGGGATTCGAAGATGCAAGCGATCTACAAAAAGTAGGAAAAGAAAACGAGGAGGTAAAGCAAGGCGAAGATGTCAGCCCCGATTCAGTGTCTTTGAGTTCGATAGAGGTGGCTGGTGAAGGCGACTTTGAAGTGCGTGTGATCAGACTGGAGAATGATGTGATGAAAGACGAGGGCTTGAGAGAAATAAATATGCAAGAAGCTCTCAAAGATGAACAGGAAAATGGTGTAAACTTCGCTGGATCTGGTACCGATCTAGAAAACGATTCTGTCCTTCTTAGAATTGGTAGCCAGTTGAAAGACATTGGAGCCGAACGGCTTGCATTGAATCAAAGGAGAGACAGCGGAAATATTGACGAAGGGACAACGGCAGTAATCTGCCTAGATGATTTAATTGATAACGAGACTAATGAAGCGGTGGCTGCTGGGATGGATGGCTTTTACGAACGAATAAGCAACTGCTTGGAGTCGATGTGCAACATCAACAAACTTGTTATGAACGAAAGCAAGTGCGAAAACGAAAAAGAAGAGGATCTTGCTAATCACATGAGGGTATGTATTTCGTTTACCTTTTTCTGATGAAATATCTTTGATTGTATGTTGATAAATATTTTGGTGAAGATAAATTGCAGCCGCGTCAATATTTTCTTCAGGCTGTAGCTAAAGCGTAATCGGTCTGCAAACTTTCTTCTGATATTAAAACGGCCTCATAATTCCGCTGGAGAAAGGTTAACCCGAATGATGGAAACTTAACACCCAAATCAAATTACTGTTTTATATGATAATGACTTGAAAGTAATGGGATTTCCCAGCTTATTGCTGATTCGATCACAAAATGTGGCTGCATGCTTAATTAATGTCTTCAAGTGGAAGTAAAAGACGTTACTTGAGGTATCCAAAATTGAATAATAGATAACTTGGAAAGATGATTGAAAGATAATACTTGATGCGAATAAGTAGCCATTTGGTTTTGGCAATGTAGGCATTTTTACAATGATTAGAAATTAGAAATTATGTTTTTCTTCTGCCAGGAGCTATTTGGCGTCCTTGGCGGCCAGCAATCTGAAGTAGATTCGCTGAATCTTCTTGGCAACCAGATAATGCATTCAAATGATCATAGCATACGTGAAGTTGTACGGAAGCATTTAGATGGTCTTAATGAGAACTGGAAGAGGGTTAAAGGCAGAGCTCTCTCAGAACCACCCGTCTTTTCAGCTATGCCTAGACGGGAATATGAAGATGTAACGGAAGATGGTTCAAGAGACCAGATTTTCAAGTCAAGCTTTGCAACCGGGGAATTGGAGTCCGAGTTTATGCCGGACAGTCACCTGCGGTATCAAGTTTCCTTCTCGGATATTTTTGATTGGATGGTGAGATGTGAAGAGGCCCTGAGGCGTTCAGTTGAGAAACATTTGGATCTTGAGAAATTTGAGCGTCAGGCAGAGAGATATCTGGTAACTTTTTTATATTCTAAAAATCACATGACACTAGGCGGACTACAGTTTGAAATGCACCAAATTAAGGCCTACCATTTAATGATTTCTGTACTTTTTTGTATTAAGGTCCGTCAAACAATAATAAAGTTCAAAGTTGTAGGAACATGTTCCTTTTATTTGTTGTTACAAATTTATGTACTTTTCTAATTTATTTAGTAGAAATCTTTGCCGTGTTTTCGAGAGCCAGATTTCGTTTGGTGATTGTATCAGGCATCTAGCATCCAGTTTCAACTTTTGACTTACGAATAATTTTTTTTGCAGAGCATCGCGTTTGAAGTATGTGCCAATGTGCCTAACATGCATGAATTGCGACTGCAACTCAAGGGACTGATCAGCGGTGACTGCAGCGAGAGTTTGAGAGATCAGCAAAATCATTTGGAAGCACTATGGAACCATTTGTTAAGGCGACTAGAACAAAAGCAATCAGCGTTAAGAAAGGCTTTTTACAATCTGTTGCATGGAAGTAGCCCTTTAACTGAAATTAAACGAGGTTCTTCCAGGCAGAAGTGTTTGGAGCGATGGTTGACTAGGCTACAGGGTGCAGTTGAAAGATTTAAGCTGCTTCCAAATGTACTGAATTGCACACGTGATGTTGACTTTGCTGCCTTGAAGCTGGTCGTAGCAGTAAGTGTCCACGTGGTTGTACCTTTAAAACGTTTTTGCTTATATAACATTCGCATGCATAAAGAATATAATGACAAGGGTTTTTATTTTATTTCTATTTCTATTTCTTTTCTTATTATCTGACATAATTTTTCCCTTATCATGAAAAAAGCTCCTTGCTATCAACGCGCTAGACGAAATTAAAACAGCTGTCTTTGTATTTTTCAGTCAATAAGAGACCAGGTGAAATTCCTGGAAGAGCTTTTACACAAGTTGAAGAACGAACAGTCTTATGCTCATGCGTTTGCTTCGTTACTTGGTGTCCTCAGCAGACTCACTCCTGCAATCGATGACGTCACATCAGAACTGACTAGGCAGAATCCCGATTTTCTAATTCTAGACGAAGCTGAAGAGCCTGAAGTTCCCGATGAAATGAGTGTCTCTTCGACTTGTGCTACACCAGTTGTTCTGAGTGTCCCATTCACCAGCAGTCGGCTCTTGCTACCCTTTGATCGAAGTTATGCTAGAGATTTTTTTGAAAAAGAACTGGAAATGTTTGCTGCCTTTCTTTCCCAGCATGAAAACATTGTGCAAAGTAGAATCCAAATATCGATGATTCCAGACGAGTTAGGCGAGGCTAAGGTTCAACTTGAAGAGTTTCAAGTAAGTTAGATCGTAATATTATCCTTATTTGCTGATTCTTGGTAACTGTCTTTTCAAACATTTGATGATTCATTCCTCCAAACGTCACATCCGTGTTCATAGCATTTGAAAAACTCAACTTTAAGTCTCTTCACAATAGGTTAAAATGGACGCGTTTCTTGCATGCACGCGTGTCATACAAAAATAGATAGTTCTTTACTTTTGCAATTTTTCTTGCAGAAACTGGCCTATGCGCTTAAAAGCAAACAGATGCCCATACAGTTTATGTACGAACAACTGACGTCATTAATGGGTGTCTCGTTTTCAGACGAGACCGAGGCGAAATACAAGTTTTTAATGGAATCTGCGGAGAGACTTTACGATGCAATGCAAGAGAAGTTGAAATCTATGACGAACATTGTTTTGCTCTGGCAGTCATTTTTGACCCGGAGTGCTCATATCGTGGAATGGGCTGACAAATTGAGCAGCGTACCATTGAAAAGACTCAGTGAAAGCGAGGAATACGATCAAGAAAGTGTTGTTATAAAATTGATAAGATTTGGTGAGCTGGAGAAGAGAGCCTACGAGAAGCAGAGGGCCAGGGATCGAATTGAGAAAGAGGCAGTTGCTTTGATGGAGGCTACAGGGAATGCAACGATAGCCGACCGTCTTGAGTTCGTTAACCGCACGTGGCTTGCACTCCGGGACACAATTCGCAGTGAACGCCTTCGCTTGGAAAATTTGTGTAGAATGTGGCGTGAGTTCGAAAACCTCTACCAAAATCTCAGTCAAAGCATTTGCTCCTGCAGAATTTTAGCACAAGAAGACAACCGGACCTTCAAGTCGTTGGATATGCTCGGCCAAGAGCTTGCAGTCTCTGTGGTCAGTAACCTCTTCACCTTTTGTAAATCGTATTTTGTTTAATAGCAGCTTTCGAATTCCCAAATATTGAGATGCAAATAGCACGAAATTTCGCAGACAATTAAACTTTTTTATTGATACAAAGGTAATCGTTTTCATTAGATAGGAGCTTACTCCATGACTCACTGTCCCCAAGAACTTTCACATTCGCCGCCACCTGCTTTTTCGGTAGCTCCTTTGATGTGTCCTGGGGCTTTTGAATACCAAATGGCTTGAACTGCAAAAATATGAACTGGAGAAACAGGTTGAATCAGGTTAAGTCAAATTTTGCTGCAAATAATAAAATAGAATCTAATATGCTTTCAGGGCCGTATGGATGAACTGAAGGAGAAAGAGAGACTTAAAAGACAACTTTTTACTTTGGGCAAGAACATTCAAAGCCAGGTGAAATCTTCCAATACGTGTATTAACAACAATATCATGGAGCTTGAAGGTCAGTGGGAACTTCTAGAAGCTGAATTGAAATCAAGAATAGATCTTTTGAAAAAGCTGTCACACGAGATGGAATCAAGTGCATTGGAGCGAACATGTGCATATTTGGAAGACAAATTAGAGGACTGTGAAACTGAGTTTGAAAACCGGTGTGCCAAAGAGACATTGAAAGACAGCAAAGAAGTGAAAAAAGAAGAAGAATTTTGCCAGGTACTAATTGTTTATTTTGTCTTCCAATGAAGTCCGATGAAAGTAAAAAAATTCCATTTGCTTTATTTTTTTGAGGATTTTTCTATCCAATATTTTTCGCTTGTAGAAACTGCAAATGTCTTTGGACAAGCTGAATGCAAAACACCTAGAGTTGCCAGAGGTTCTTGGATTCTCACATCGAAATGCAAGAAGGATTGACGTAATCAAGACCAGGTTGGATAAGCTTGATCACGAGCTGAAGAATCATCAAAATGATACGAAGGGACTTTTTATTGAAACGGCAAAATACGAAGAGCTTTCTAGAAATATTAAAGATGTTTTGAAACGCGCTGAGAAGTTTTTAGAAAATGTCTCGAGTTCTGATTCTGCTGATGGTTTGAATCGCACACATGCGTCGATGCAGGTAGATTCCCAATCGGGCCAGTTTTCTTATTATTATTCTATTATCGTCCTTATTTCTTGCTAATTTGTACTGATATAATTTTTGATAATTCTTGCGAATCACTATGCTGTTAAACTGTTAATCTTTTGTTGATACATCATAAGAGTGTAAACAATGTTATATAATTTGCAACATGACGTAATTTTAATTTACAGCTTGTGAGCACCTCTATGGTGGACGCCCAGCCCATGATTCGTATGATAGAAGACGTGTCTTGTTCATTATGCACAAACTCCTTGATTTCAAGTCATGATCTTTCGCAAGAAACAAAATACCTCGTGGACAGGTACGGAAAGATTTTCAGACAAACTGAAAACGATGAAGAAGCCTGGTTCAAGGTGCAAGATTTAGTTCGCGTCCATGAATTAGAGAAAGATAGCATATCGACATCGCTAGAGACAGTGGAAACCTTTTTACAACAAGCAGAGCTAACGGAATGGAACTCGGCCAATGTGAACGCACGCCTCAACGAAATCCAGGTTAGTCCGTTTGTCTCATCTAAACCCTTTCAAATCTACATTTCTATTTCCACGACGTCATGTTGCCGCCGTCTCTATCCAATCAGTGCAATTGATTATAGAAGAATGGCATCTGCGCACGAATAGAAGACAAATTATTTTTAGTGACGTCATGGGTTTACAAACGAACAGTCAGTCTATTCAGCATTTTGATTTTGACTTCCTTTTTTACCTTTGTAATGACATGTAACTGTGATTTTATCAGCCGGACGCGAGCACTAAAGGTTTTTATTGAATTGTAGTTTATTTATGGAAATGAGCTGGGATAGGTTCGTCTCAATTCGCTCACAGCTAGACAGATAATGATCTTGTCTTTTGGTTTTGTTTCTGTTCACTTCATTCAGCGCCGAATTTCTTTTAGATTTTGCAGAATGATTTGTTGGATGTAAAGCAGAAATTGCAGCGACAACAACGACTTTTTGACAGTTGCGATGATTCAACGTACTTGAAATGTGTGTTTTTGAAGAACCTGAAGGAAAATTTGAAGCAATGTGAAAATCGAGCGAACAGTTTGAGAAGCTCCCTGACGGCAAAAGGTGCAGATTTATCGGAGTGCTTCTGTCAGCTGATTCATCACGAGCAGGTACAACGCGATTTGGAGGCGTGGGTGAAAGCGAAAGAATCCGATTATGCTCTGATCATGAATGCGCCTCCTCTTTCCTCAATTGATGCTCAGCAGAGGCAGCTTGAAAAACTAAACGTGAGTTGTACAAGTCTGAAATTTCTTGATTTGTTCTTACAGTAAATTGCATACAGTGACAATGCACCGTCAGTGCAAATTTTTAAAGCTTTGATGATGAACTAAAGGCTTTAAAGATTTTTTCTTATGAAGATCTACTTATTTCTTTTAAATAATTATTTCATTCATTCGTTACATGAAATTAAAGCACATCTATAATGTACAGTTCATGATTGCGTTATTTTTATGCAGTAACGTTTAGGGGAAGTGCCATTGTAATGAAAATTTTCGAGGTTTAAGTAATTAACTTGATGTAATGTTTTTTAATGACAGCATTTTTAATGCATCCATCCTTGCAAACCCTTTCTTATTGGTTAGAGGAAACAACCAATCAAGATATGTCTTGATTGGAAGTAATGTTCTTGCAGATGTGCGTGGAATGAAAGCATTTTAAAAACGGAATTCAAGACAGCTTTGATAATATTTTTATTCTTATTAATGTAAAAACCCTAATAATTAAGGCTACATGGCGCGTCTAGCTTTGGCTGCATACATTAATACTAATTCAATTCCTTTCACCTATGCTGTATTAAACTTCAGGTTTTCTCTAGTAACGCAAGCAATATTTCCATTTCAGAAATTATCGGAGGATGTAGAGATCTATCGAAAAAGCATGAAGACAATCAACGACTTGTCAGCAAGACTACGAAGGAGGCTTCCCAGTCAAGGAAATCGCTTGAGAAGCAATATGAATCTGGATAGGAGGCTAGAAACCCTGATGTCTACGATCAACACTGTTAGGGAAAGGTGTGACTTGATTTTGTGTGCTATGAATGGGTGATAAGGAATAATGTCCTACCGTAATGGGTCTCAACCCATTTATTGATTCAAAGATCTGTGCCAAAAACTCAAATTATGTTCTCAAATGTATGCCGTAACTACCAAGAAAATGAAAACTAATTTTTTGCAAACGAACCTTTTCCATATTAAGTCCAGTGTCTCCACTTTTTTTCATTTTTTGGGATAAACTCATTTTGGCATCTCAGTTTTCTTTGGAAATAGAGTATTGAAACAACTTTTGATTAGCGCCAATGTACATGTGCTGCTTTATTTCATGCGTGATTCAATTTTATTTTGAACATCAAAATTTTTTTGAACAGATTGCAAAAAGATCTGGAACACTGGAATGACATCGGCAGAGTACTCGCTCACTCTTCAAATTGGTTTGACCGAATTAGGCGTAACGAACACGACTGGAAAATTTATCCGCTTAGTGAACAAATTAGGAAAACAGAGGTACGTCAAACGCCAGTTAAAGGTGGGCCGTATCGAGGGATATTCTACCATATGGCCAAATATCTGTTATATTTTTTGCATATAAACATACAAGCATCTACAATTTTCACATTCTTTGCCTGCGATAAAGCCTTTTAGTTAGGTTTTTTTTGAATGAACAAATTGATTGATTTGTGCTGTGCAATACTTTCCGTTGAATTTTTCCATTGGTATTATAGGATGTAATAAAAGAGGCTGAAGAACAACTCTGCCTGTTAGAAGGAATTCTGTATAGCAGACAATGTCCTGTGCGGGAAACAAACGAAGCACCTTCAACAGACACGCTAATGAAGGTGCAGAGGGTTACGTTTGACGTGGAGAATAGGCTGACAGAGCTAGTGGCACATGCAAGGATGTTGAAGGAGCTGCAGAGTGATTTAAAAACCTTTCACAGTGACACTTCCGCTCTTTTGGAAGCCATGGCCGACTTTATGGATCTGCTTTCTTCAGTAGAAGATAGTGGTTGCGAAAATATTGACGTGGCAGATCTGGAGGTATTGCTACAAACTTTTTTTAAAGTTTCCATGCTACATTCGTTTGACGCGCTGTTTTTCTTTTCTTTTTCTATTGCTATTTTCCTGCGTAAAGATATTGGAAAGCAAGTTTAACATAAATAAATGGAATATCTCGTCAGTTGCTCTTCTATCAAGTTCGTCGTGTTTCAAACCCTGAACTCTTGGGGAGGGGCGGGGGTGTATCCAATGCCCTCCACCAGTCTTAGGCAATGCGTCATGATAATCATCAGACGACAAATATGTCGATTTGAGATAAACGTTTTTCGCAAAATTCACAAATTCTGCAAAGTTGAATTCATTCCATCATTGAGAGCAATGCAGTATTGCTGTGTGCAGCAATAGACAGGCATTGTATTTTAACCCGTTTACAAACCAACCTGTTTGTCTTGATGTTCTAGGCAAGAATGGGAAGATTAGGAGAATGGCTGCAAAGTCAAAGAAAAGCTGCTGAGAAATTGGATATGAATCTGTTCTTGAATAATAATTGCAATATAGAGCTGGAACTTGCATTGACCCGAATGAACCAACGTTGGCAAAAACTTTCTGCTGTTTTGAATAAAATCAGGCGAAGCGCCGACAACCTTTCGTCAAAATATGAGCAGTTTAAAAGACTGGCGAACGAATTGCTGGATGTGAGTGAAGACTTGAAGAGAAGGTTGACACAGTCTGTCCCAAGCATTTTTAGTTCTAGTATTGAGGGAATAAAGGAGCAGTTCGATCACTTGATCGTAAGTAAAACAGCTTCGTAAGGAGCCTTTACTTCAATTGTTATCAACTTTATGATTATTCTTATTTAAGTAATCTCAAATTCTTCCTGTATTCATCTCAAATCGCTGATGACTTCATCTCAAATCGCTGATGACTTCAACTCAAATCGTTTATGCTATGACTATTTTTATCCCAAATTGTTTATCCCATATCTTTGTTATAGATGCTTTTGTGATAATGGGCTAATTTCGTATTTCTTAGACGTGCCGAAGAAAAATCGAAAGATACAGGCCTGCATATTTGACGGTGACTAGAGTTGGAAGAGGTCTTTTGACAAGGACACGTGGAGGAATCAAGGAAGGTGTCACAGAGCTGACGAAATGTCTTGATGATACATGGGAAACTTTACAGGACGAAAGTGTACGAGGAGTGGACATTTTGAAGATCACACTCGAGGCGTGGGAACAATACACCGAGAGAATGGAAACATTGATGTCTTGGTTGCGTGATGTCGAAAAAGTTGTAAGAATTTCTGTTGGTGAATTTACGAAGCAGGACTTGGAAAAGTACCTTGAAAAGTGCAAGGTACGGTTTATCTTGTGAAGTAAATTCTTCTGTCGTGATTTCCAATGTCGTTAATTCTACTACTGTCATAAATTATCCTATTATAATTTCTACTGACGTGAACTCTACTCTCGTGAATTCTACTGTCGTGAATTCTCTCGTGGTACATTCCGCTGTCGTAAATGCTGCTTTTTTCTTCAGATAGGCAGTCCTTCACTGGTAACTTTTATAAGATATTAAATGATTGAGTTGTGTTGGTTTTGTTTTTCCAGATTACTGGCGTCAATATTGAATCAATGCGGTCAGAGCTCGCTGTTGTCAAAGAGTGTGGCAAGGCTTTGCTTCATCTGAAATCGGTGACGTCAAACGATAAGGTCGTCATTAAAAGGCAATTGAAAATCCTCTCGAAGCTGTGGGATGACGTATGTCACCAAACGAAACTAAGGTTGCGTCATATGATTGAACTGCTAGAAAATATTGAAAAAGCGGAGGAAGTTTGGAAGTTGCTCGACCAGTGGCTATCAACCAATGAGGCTTTGCTTATGAAACAGAATGTTGCTGGAAATGCACAAGGTCAAAAGGATTTGATTCAAAAGGTAAGATTACTACATGCTTGGTTTTCGCGCTATAAATGCTCGATGAATGCCAGTTGGCTCATCTTTTCACTTTTGTTTAAAGTTTAGTATTAAGAGCCAGAAGAAAAACCCAGTCTTTATATATTCAACCTTTGCTTACTGTTGCCCTTCTGTAGATTTT
Organism: Rhopilema esculentum; assembly: GCF_013076305.1. The sequence goes on from NW_027019302.1 coordinate 11,154,955, forward strand.
CATGAAAGATTTAGAAAAATACGAGCTTGCGAAGAAAAGACTCGGAAGTTTTGTTGTCACAATCGTTAGTTCTGCGCCCAACGCACCATATTCAGAGCACGTAAAAACCCGTCTGCATGACATCAGTCGCCGCTGGCAGTCCTTATGCAGAGACCTGGGCAAGAGTTATAAGAAAGTAGAGGAAACTGTCTTTGGTTTGCAACTATTCGAGGCAATGCTTACTAGGCTAAATTCTTGGCTCGAAGGAATCGAGAAACGAGTTCACGAATTTTTATTGCACCCAGATGAAGCAGGAAATGAAAGACAGCGTATTCTGGATTTAAAGGTAAGCAGGATTTTTTTTAATTCTTTCGTAAATAGCTATTTTGTATTCTTACTCGGTCACCCTTTGTCCAGCTTTGTACTTGCCATTTGGATAGATTTACTTTTTGTGTCAAAAAATCGAAACCACTGCAGCTGTTTGTTACGGTAAGCTGACCGCTGGAAAGGTTTACTGCTAACGTGATCAGATTACTAGTCCATTTGAATCAAGTTGGTTCAGATGATCCTCTTCCTTGCAATTTCAGTGGAATAAGCTTTCCTAATTATTTTTGCTTTTCTTTCCAGGTTTTGTCTGCGGAAGTTAGGTCTAGACAGGCAGACGTCTTCTCAGTTTTAAGGTTATGTCAGGTAATTCTTTTATTTACCACTTTGACAGATTTTCATTTCTTTATAGCAATATAGACATCGGATTGTTTGTATGCTAGATCCAAACTAATCCCATCCCCTAACAAAGTGATCATACGAACAGCCGAGTTCCATGTAAAGGTAGAAAATCATGAAAATACAAAACGTTTCATCAAAGTGTTCGGTGATGATTTGCGTTCGCTAGCATTTCTGCCCATATGCTGCTAAATGTTAACATTCTTTGCCAAGATACACAGCAGTGATTCAGCAAAATTTATTTTTGATTTTCTCGTGATCTTTAAGAAATGTCTTTTTTCAGCATCTGCAACATACTTCAAATGCCTGTCCAGTTGAGAAAGACTTTTACGAACTGTTGCAAGTGAAAAGCAGTTTTGAGCAACGATGGAATAATTTGCAAAGAAGTCTCGAGTCATTGCAACATCAAACCGAGGTTGGGTTTCGCCTCTCAGCCGATTGGCACAGTGATTTCGGCCTGCTGAGCGCAGCACTTTCAAATATAAGGCAAAAGTTGAAGAAAGCTGAGCCGTCTCAAAACGGTCGTCGTGGCGATCCCGTAGATTCAACTATGGTATTGATAAAATCTCTTAATTATCATTGTTTATATTAAATTTTTCTGTCTATATTTTTCTGAAATTTTCAAACATTTTAACTTTTTTTTGTCTATGAGTATTCAATGTACAGTTTATAAATGGGTATCACTTACAGAGAGAGATGATTGTATCAAGTAGAAAAAGAGTTTAAGTGACAGAACTGATTGGAGATCTGAGCCACGATAGGCAAAAGCCATTCGGCTATATACTTTTTATGCTGATACAGAGAGAGCCCCACTAAAGTTTTGGGGGAGTTGCCGTTGTGTCATTTGTTGACCATTGCAGATATTGCTGTGGCAATACGCTTCTCTCTCATGAAGAGTTCTTTTGTCATACTCCGATACAAAAACTTCCAGTGGATATTTTTTTAAGTTCTTGACCCCTAATCTACGAACCTCTTTGCTAGGTATGCCAACCTCCCTTACGGGCTCGTAGTGCAGAATCTATTTCACCAAGCTGGAGAAGCAGAGAAGAAAGTCTTGATAATGCTGCTGCTCCTGTGTGGAAATTGCATGAGGCGGTCCTCACTCACAATTCACTCGATGAAAAGCAGAGGAATATTGAACAATGGCTTACTGATCTTGAAGTGAAGTTGATTAAACTGCAGCCGTTTGTTTCGGATTTAGAGGAAGGACAGCAGATCAACGAGCTTCAGGTTAGCCTTTCAATATGCAAATTAGCAATCGCAAGTAGCCACATTGGTACAATGTTACTGAAAGCTTAGGTACCAAACTCTTAATTTTGAGCACGATTTAATACGAAAAATCCTGCTTGCTTTCAGCTTTTTGCTCAAAGCGTTGTTCCTGTTTTTCAGGTGAAAAATGTCGTTTTATCATGACATTGATAGTTGTAAAAATTATATGTAAATTTTTTATGGCAATAATAATGATGTGTTACTGGATGTGACTGGTTCTCATATCAGTCAAAGGATAGGCCATCAACAGGAGTATGTAAATCGAGCAGGATTCTGTAAATCCGTCAGCCGGATTGCGTGAATCCATGAGCAGGATTGTGTGAATCCACGAGTAGGATTGTGTAAGCCTCTCAAGAGAGAGTTACCTTGATTAAAATCATATTATTATTAGTAGATACTCTTGGTATAAAGCCACTGTTACATTTGATAATTTGATAATATTTGCAGGGTGTATTAGATGAACTCAGAGGGAATCAGAGTCGTGTCGAAAAAATCATTGAAGAAAGTGAAAAGATCATGCTACGATTAAGCACTGTCCACTCAACCTGGACAAAGGAATTCTCTCTCAGATATCGACAGGTAGGGACGGTGTCATTTGAGCGAAACTTTGTTGCAGTGACGTTTTGATCAACGGATTTGAAATTTGATTTAGACGAAAACCTTGTCTTTCTATGTCGAAAACCATGTTTATCTATCTGCTCTTGGTTTTTGCCTTGATTCACACTCCACCGTCACCCCTGCCAGCAGTAAGCCAATTCGTTCATTCTAGATTGTGGAGTCACGTGTCATCCTTTATTCTAGGCGATTGATAGCTGCACTTCTTGGATTCTTGATTTGTCAGTGCCAGTGATGGAGCCCAGTCCTCCAGATATGCCCAGTCCATTACAAAGCCAATGAATGGTATGCAACAGAATTAATACTATATTTGATGGATTATATCAGTCATATGTGAGCTTTTATTGATGCAACAATTATTGTGGGAAGTACATGATTTTGGATCGAAATCAACATTGAATTGGTACTTGACTAACAGTTTATTTCTCTTTGTCTCTCCTTGTAACAGGTTTCTTGATGTTTCTCTTAATAATACATATAATCGCATGTTTTATGCGAGTGGAAATTTGTTTCTATTTGTATTTATGCTTTTGTTGTTTGTTTAGTGAGAAAATTTCAATTTTCTTATCTTTATAGGTGATTCAGATTAAGAGATGAGCTGAACCTGTCTCCTCCGTTTTTTGTAATTTTCTTGCCGTAATTTCGCTGGTAACGAAATTCGTTGGAATGCTTCCACTAGTCATTTCTCATCGCTGTTAGTTTTTTGTCTTTTCCAAAGGTTGTATTTCATTGATTTCTTGTAACGGATTGTCGCTTCCCATTTTCGCTGTTTTTGCATTTTTGTCACGTAACTTTTAAGAATTAGCTCTTTATTAAAATTTAAAGAAACTGTAAATAATATCAAATGTGTAAACATTTTTTAATTTGTTTAAAGTCAGGTCGCTTGTACATATAGTTTGTTGTTTCTTGTAATATCGAAGCCTTGCTGAAGTCAACGGTCAATGATTTTGGAATATTTAACATGGTAAGAGCCTTTAAAATGATTTTCAAAGAAAGTGATTTTTATTTAAAATCGTGAACTCATGTTTTAAGAATAACTTCTCAGTACTGGCCTCTATAGCCCCATAGTTAACCATCACTAAATCAGAAAGAGATCAACGCCATAAGGAGATTCGCACTTAATAATGTACCAGGCACCCAAATGAGGCAGCCATTGGCTGTTGCTTTTCAGATGCGAAATGTAAGCGATTTACTCACGGTATCAAATTCGACCGTTTAGAATTCAAAACATTTTTAAGTATTTAATAAAGCAATCCCTCTTCTTTCATTAAGCTGTGAGCTTTTTTGAGTCTACGGTGAACACTCTTCTTGAAAATTGATTAGTTTTTCTATACATGCCTTTCATCATACAAAATCTAAGGGTGTGGCCATCAGCTTAACAGGAATATGTCATTAATAGGTGCTCTATAACAGTGATCACCATTTTCTTCTTTTTGGGAATTCGGGTCTGGGGTTCTTTAACATAATTAAATACTCTTTTAGAAATGTTATTAATGCGTTCATTTTGATATTTGATGTAAAACATAGATCAGGGATTATAAAATTGTATTAGAAATTGAATTAAATGCTATATATGTAGGTCGATGTTATTAGAAAATATTCTGTTTTCTTTATTTCCTCTTTCTCTACGTTCTAGCAAAAGTTTGTCTTAGAACGTCAACACCCAAGGCACAAAAGTCTTAGATCACTTAAACTTTACGACGGTGTCACTACAGTCTGGCATTCCAGATCCCCAGCCCCCTTCCCCCTTCCCCCTAACCCCCCCCCCTTCCGACGGACCTGGTATCTCGAGATATCTAGCAGGGAATTTTTTGACCTATTGTGCTGTGGGCCAAAAGTAATGCGCAGCCGCAGCGCCCGCTAGTGTCGTAGGAAACTGGTGTCCTGTTTGTTAGCCGACTGGTGAATTGCAGAAATGAAAGAAAGAACACCAGCTGCATAAACATCCTTACTGTGAGCAACAGACCTGTCTGTTTAGTTCAGTGTATTACAAACCATTAGAGGAAGGTGCAATGCGTCGATTTAAAAGCTGGAAGAAGGAGCCCATTAAAACTAGGCCCATACTGGCTCAGATATAAGTTAGAAGTCTTAAACGGGTTAAAAGCTAATAGCTTGTTGAAGGTCGAAAGGCTGAATGTACCTGAAAGCTAGATGTCTAAGCGACAACTGCTACCGTCACAGCCCCAGCTCTCGTTTTTGCTTAAACAAGTGAGCGAAGATCTTCAAGAAAGCGACAATGAATCTCTTTGTGTTTCAACTTACGACGAGAATCAAGGTGAGGTTTTCTGGTCTTTCTTAATACTGGGAAACAAAGCAGCCAACAGCTACAGTTCATCATGTTGTGCTTTTTTGGTGAAAATTGTAATTTAAATTGTGTCTGTTGGTTGATGTTTATTATGGATATTATTACTGAAGCTCTTTTTGAGATAAACAAAATGTTTTTGTTTACAAAAGGCTTGTAGGTCGTTAAAAGTTAACATAGTTTCCATGATTACAAATTAACAATAAATCTCAGAATTCAGCAAACAGCTTTAAAAATACAAGCAAATGTAAAAAATGATTATAAGCTATACAGTTTTTGTTATGTAGCTATGCAAACTCTTTTTATAAGAACCTTTGTAAATTTAAGAAATTGTAAATTTAAGTTCAGGCTGACTGTTCTTAATTTTTTTGAAAATCTGAGGCTGGATTGTTCTTAATTTGTTCATAATCTAATAAGGTGTAAGCAGTGCGAGTGCTAGCTTTTTGGCTCTAGGGTGGTGTTCAGTTCAACAAAATGAGTGAGACAACCTTAATTTGCTGACAAATTTAAATATTTACCAAAAGAGCACCCACACATCGCTAAAAATCCTTGATTTTGAGAAAAAACGTTGTTCAAATTGAAATTTTGCAGAAGCTCAGCCTCAGCTCAGTTTGTTCCTAACTTTTGACCAATTTTGAGGCTTGTGTTCTTATAAAAAATTGTTCTTTTTAAAAAGTGTTCTTATAAAATTGTTCTTATAAACAAAATGTACATAGTGGACTTCCCAAAAGATTCCTGTGATTCAAAAGCCAGCTGTATAAAACTAGCAATTGATATAAGATAATCCATATCTTCTTGACTCAATAACTTGACTCAACTTATCAAAAAGATCAAGGGATGAAATTCTGGGAATTTGAATAAATCTTAGATTACATAGAATTCCTAGCAGTATTTAAAGTGCCTATGAAATGAAATTTCACATACAGTTTTTTTGTAAGAAACTGAAACTTCTACATGTTGTGGCAATATAAAATGAAAAAGGGGTAGTTTGATACGCTGAAAAAGATATGAATGGAACCCGACTGAAAATTGCCCCCTTTAGCTATTTTTAGACAGGGGCTCTCTGCCCAAACCCCTAACGGTATTATTATTACAACATCTCTCCTGAAAGTATGTATAGTAGAACAAAACTTTACAACATGGGGCAGTTTGATGCAGTACAAAAGATATGGAACATAACTGAAAATTGTCCCCATTTCTATTTTCAGACTGGGGTTTTTTGCTCCAGACCTATAAAGACAGTTTGATTGCATCTCAATTGTACTTTAGTACTACAGTGCAAAATAGGACAGTAATACGCTGAAAAAGATAGGATATAGACCCCGACAGAAAATTGCCCAGTTGGGTTATTTTTAGACTTGGGTATTTTATCGCATGACTCCACAAACGACATTATTTTGATATCTCTGCCAAAAGAAGGTACAATAGCAGGAAACATTGCAAAAGACAGCAATCTGATATGCAGGGAATGATAGGATAAAGACTTCATCTGAAAATTTCCCCCTTGTTCTATTTTAAGACTGGATTACACCACCCAAGATGTTAATAGATGGTATTATCGTATGTCAGTCGAACTTTGGTACAACTGTATGAAACTTTGCAAAAAGGACAGTTTGATGCGCTAAAAAAGATTGGAGATGTACCCTGACTTAAAATTGCCCCCTTTGGCAATTTTAACGGTAGTTTAATTAACGACCTCTGTGTACTAAACATCAACTGCTTTCGTGTTTGCAAACTTTGTGACGTCACAGATAACAGCGCTTTGTCACAGTCTGAAACGTGAAAATGGGATATTCAACCTAAATTTTAAGACGGTTCCGCAAAAAAAAATCACCTCAACATAAGGTCATTGAAATTAGTAAATTTTGCTTACAAAAAGTGTGCCTTTATCTAAACTTGTCAAATTTCATTTAATAGGCCTTATAAGGGGACTGAAAAACTGAGAAAAAATAGATTTCGTCCTCCAGAGCAGTTATACTGTAAATCCTTGAGTTAGCCTCCTGGGGGCTTATTTGTTTTTGATATTTTTGGATGGGGGCTTATTCAAGGGGGGGGGGCTTATACGATTATAGTAGACATTATTAAAAGACATCATTTATTTTAGTAGGAATTTCTTTATAAGAATTTAATTAATTACTACCAAAAGTATGAATTTGTTGTGGTAATTCAATAAAACGCCATAGGCAACCTCAGATGGCAAAAATCATCAAATTGAGGGGTCCAATTTGAAAATTTACGGTAGCAGTGGGGGCTTTTTCGAGGAAGGCTTATTAACAGTTTGTAGTTCTAGGGTAGGGGCTTCTTCAAGGGGGGGCTTTATTTAAAGTTTGACAATAAGGACATTTTCTATCAGTCCTAGGAATAGGTTTTTTCTTGTATTCTCCTCTTTCATTCCTATGGTTTTGAGCACTGAGACATGTGTAATGTGTCACATGTCATGAGTCGTGACATAAACTGGACTCAGTTTATTTTGGGAACAGTAGCTTTTTTCTGGTGTGACACCCCTTTTCAGAGTTGTACCAAGCTCACTGAGAAATGTTAAGAGTATGATCAAAGCTAGCACTACATTTGAATTAATATAGAAGATTTATTTTGCAAAAGCATTGATGAGTAGGCCATAAACAAAGTATGTTTAGGGGAAGGGTCAGAAGCTTTACTTGTTTGTACAGTGTTACAAATTTATGGTCCCCATATGCATTTACTTCAAGACCTACAAGAGAAACAAGTGCATTAAGTATTTAATTGTGCATTGTGCCAGTTTTTGCACTTAACTTAATAATGCACATGTTTTGCCTTGTATTTATTGTACTGGTCCTTACTTATACCTTCTGTTATTGTAAAGATAAATTTTCACCTCTCAGAGTTTGATGATGGTTGTAGTGGACTGCCCTTAAATGTCTACAAAAAGTGGAGAAAAGCAGCTTTGGTTGTTTGCGGTTTGTCAATTGGATTTGAGTTCTTCCTTGGATTTGCATCACTTGGTAGGTATCTTTACATTACATATTTTACTTTATATACTAGTGGCCTATTTGAAATTGGTACAGAAACTTGATTTTTCATATCAGGTTTAAATAAGTATGCTCTTTCAGTGCCATAAAAGGGACCTATTATATCAGGTACCAGGGAAAATTCCCAAGTGTCCAATGGTAATTTCAGAATCTGAGGGGGTGTGATGGTAATTTCCCATAGAAATTTGATAATAGACCTTCTCTGACATTAGCCATCATGTTCTACTAGTTTCCTCAGTGGCATACCTGAGGGGGGGAATGGGGGGGTCCAGATCCCCCCACTTTTCTAAAATATGGTCCTCGAGATTTGTCCAAAAATGATGTAAAACTCATTGGGGGGAGTAGTATACTGTATGAATTAAATAATGGGGGAAAATTTTGCAAAAAGGGCGTTTCCCTGCATTTGCGAGAGTTTGAAGGGCGTGTCCCAAAAAATTCTGGGGGCTGGGCCCCAGACCCCCCCCCCACTGCTGCAACTCTGAGTACGCCACTGAGTTTCATGATTATACAGTGGTACCTGAAAATACATTCTTCCTTAGAGAGACACCCAAATAAGACATGCACATTTATTTTGTAGCTTTCTTGCACTTATAGAATATTTAAAAAATGCCTCTTAAATGAAAGTTTGTGGTTGCCCTCATCCAGGTATCATATCGATCTTGAAACTTGTGAAAATACCAATCTTAGTGGTGAAAATAGGGATCTGACTAAAACATCTACAATTATATTAGTTGTTTTTGGTAGAGAAACTTGTTTAGTTATAAATCTGGAGGTGCTTGTACCTCTGAAAGATTTCCCCCTTTTTTTAATAGAAAGGGGTGTATCTATATACATGTATATTTTGATTTATCTATTTTGCAGTGCTGTCCATTATTTACCAAAGCCCAGGAACATTTGGGATGGCTGTAAGTTGCTTTTTTTATTCACATTCCAGCTCTAAATGTGAAATGGCTGAAACTTTTGCAAAAATTTTGGGCTATTTTCTTTGAACACTTCTTGGAATATGAATAGTGCTATTAGTAGTGTGAAAGTTGTTTAGTATTTGTAGTAAATCAAAGTGATTGACAACTATTGTTCAATAGACAGTTGGAAATTATTTTGAGTTTGTTCTTTGTTGCTGTTTTTAGTCTTTTAGAATTTATTTGCAGTAATGGTTATGTTGTCTTACCCGTAGATGGATTCATTTGTTGACATAGCAACTACATTGGTTGTGGTGTGGAGATTCTGTGGCTACCAAGGTGAACACTATTCTTACGCAAGAGAACAAAGGTGAACGCCATTGCTGCATTGTTAGTTACAAGATTCCTCAAGAACCCCTTTGCCTTTCCCTGCAAAGCCTCCTCCATTGGCATTTTATAAAGAGAACATGGATTGTTATTCATGATTGATGTATCTTTTGACCAAACTAATCCCTTGCTGCCTTTTCATTTGCCATCAAGAATTGACTAATCAATTTCGATTATGTCGGCATAAATAAAAAATGTCTCCATTAGGTAGTAGTTGTGGTTTGCCAAAGCTTGTCTTGGTTATAACTCAAACCATGTCCTATGAAGATGCTGCGTGCGAGCTGCATTGCTAACGTGGTCCGCCAGTTCAATGGTCTGTTCTTAATCATTTTCTCGTAATTAAGAACAGTGATTGCTCCTTTAACCTCTTCCGTATTCTCGTCTTAAGCTGTTCTAGTAACCCTCTATTTTAGATATTTTCGATTCCCCAACTGCATTTTTGTGGCTTCACTCTGTCAATCCCTACCATTTACACTTTTCGAGCTTGCTTCCAGTTCTTCTGTTATCAGAATCACGTGGTGGTTGAGCGTCTTAAAAAAATCCATTTGTCAAAGCACACAATCACTGTTTTCTTAATGAAATCATGAGAGTTTTCCAAGTTTTGCTTTAGTTCTGTCACGCTCACAACTTGAATGTAAGTGAAAATTTAATCATAGAAGCAGGGAAGGTTTGGAATTCTAAGGCCCAAAACATTCCCCTTGTCAATAGATTTAAATTCTTTTTCCGCGTTAGTCTTAACCTCCACTCGCCATAAATCGATTGTGGATCTCACGGGCAAATGTGCCTGCTGCAAAATCTATTTGTCGGAGAACAAAATTTTTTCACTGGTACCAAGGATGTCATTTAATCGAATCACAGAGGCTGCAGGCAGGCTGCACGCAAAGTTACACTTCATTGGCTCTTGAGCGACTGTTGCAGGATTTTTTATGCATTCAAGGTATCCCTGACTTCAGATACACCTTTTCAACTTTATTCTTTGCCTTATTCTACAGGGCCGTCTTCAGCATTTCCATCCTCTTCATTTTGTCAAGCTTTGGTGTTTTTGCGAAAGCTATATTTGATCTTGCCAGATCAAACAAACCCTACCATGTAAGTAATAACTTTAAATGTGTTTTTATTTTCATCTCGTTGTGAAGACTTATTTCTGGTTTTAGTTTTTGCCCGACCTATAAAACCAGCATTGGCGTTTCTTTTTTCATCTTAACCATTATACTTCAAGCAGGTTTTCTACATTTTCAAGCCATTAGTTTGTACTTTTTTCTTCCTGTCCTGCTCTAGACTGAACCAACTCCGAGAATCTACATGTACGTTACGTCTTAAGAAAACAAGTATAAATGTCTGTGATGCCCATTATAAATGCCCATTATAAAGAAATGACTGTGAATTGAATTTATGCGATTCCCTTGATGCAATATTTCAGGTTTTCTTTTTATCAACTGTTAATCTTACGTTGTGTGTCGCAAGTGTTTCAGTGATTGGTTCGTTTTATTCTAGCCCTACATTTTGTGCATAATTGCTGCAATCGCGATGGTAGTGTACACTGCATTGGCCTGGGCAAAATACTCCATTTCCCAGAAGCTTAAAAGCAAGGTTTTATTTTCAGATGGTAAGTCATAACAACGTGATGTCAATTTTCCTTGAAGACTATCACAAAACTCATTACACATGTAAACTGGTTTATGTGCCAGAGGGACTTTTAAGTGTAGGAAAACATTTCAAGGACTGCAAGTATTTTGCACATATCTATCAATTATATGTAAAGACTAAAAAGCAGGACAAGCTGCAAATCGATTTTGAGAGCTATTTTTCACTGTCTTCAAGAAATCAGGGGATTGCATATCTCAGGCCTTTCTTGTGCATTTTCATATAAAAATGTTTGTTTCTTCACCTATTTATGAATTATCTTCTCCCGGCATCTTAGCTATATGTATACATTTTGTCATGCTGACGTCATGCTGACATCACATTTGTTATTTTCAGCTGTGAACACGTTTTGCGTTGACCTGATGGCAGCAATGCTCCTGCTCAGTCTCCTCATCTACAAATATACTTCCACTTGGTTCATCGGATCAATTGTTGCAATACTCATATCCATATTTTTATTTGGGTACGGTCTCAGGTAAGCACTTTTTCCCCACCTGTATATATTACAACGTTTCGTAGAGAAGATCAAGGAATAGAAAACACGCCTTTGGTTTAGTGACCGCTGCAAAGGAAGCAGAGGAACATCGTCCTCTAGTGACAAAATTAAGTTGATTGTTCAACAGGTCTTTGCTCCCGAAAGTTCAAAATTCCTTCCAAAAACTTGTTACTAATCGAATTCTCTCTTTTTCTCGCCTATTTAGTCAGATCAACTTGTGAAAGCAATTTGTTTTTTTCAAAATGTCAAAACATTTTCCCGCTTTCATTTCATTTAAGAAATTTTCTTGCATAAAGATAGTTTTTTCCAAAGTAAAACCCTGATAGTGCTTGTCAGATGTTTCCGACTTAGTTACTATTTTGTCCAGTATTTAAAGTTTCGTTGAAGATCTTCACTTGATTTATACTTTTTTGCAGAAACATTGTTTTACAATACCAGGCGAAGAAGAAAAAAGAAAAGTCGCCGCTCGACGAAAGCACGCACTCGGAGTAAAGCAAAATAGTGTTCTTGAAGTTTAAAAATAGCTTTCCAAGATTTCCAACTGTCTCTATAATGGGAGGCTATTTACGTCTGCCCGTTCACAATTCATTTCTTGGTGTAGCCAATGAAGTTCATGAATAATATGTGTAGCCAATGAAGTCTCAACCAATTCATGAATAGGACGAGTTTCGATTGAAGTTCAATACCGCGCACAACACCTGTAAGAGCGCATAATGATTTCATATTTTCAGTTGATTTTGATCTTCAGCTGAAAAAGACAAACCCCTCCTTACCTTGAAGGACTTTAGTAAGAAGGACGTTCTGTCATCCATACAAATTTTTGGCTTTTAAGCTTAGATTTAGATTTAGCAAACGACTAGATTAAGATAGATAGATCAAACTTAATTTAAAGGGGAAAACCAGGTTAGTCTAACAACTAATCTTCCACTGGGTCCTCGGCTTTTTACTATACATTTGCACTCGAAAACTCTCGTCGCGTATAGCTAGATATTTCACTATACAACTTGCTCGACTTTCTAACTTTTAACCTTGGTAGAAGGCAACTTTTTGTTTTCTCTTCTGCGGGACGATTTCTTTTTCTGCTGCACGTGGTTATGATCTAAGCATTTTTTCAGAGGGTTAGGCGGTCTAGAGTCAGACAACAGCCCTCGACCTGGGTGCTTAAATTTTGCTTATTTTTTGTTAAAGTGTTCAATTACTGCATCTTCACTTTCAATAAAATCGTCAAAGATTTGATCTTCTATTTAAACGCTCTTTATTGTGCTGGAGGGGGGTTTTGTTCAAGTCGCATTATGCTGCTTTTGTGTTTGTAGAATTTTGTTCTTGGCTGTTTATTTGAACTTTTTTTCACCAATCAAAATTGAATGTCGCTTATGTTTGAAGCTGCATTTTAGAATTGTCAATGCCTGGTCGTATTTACAAACTGTAAACATATGAGCCATCACAGTTTCATGTTTTCAATTTGAAAAGGTTTTACCATTCGACCATAGCACTCCCAATATTTTTGTTTGTAAGTAAAAGTTTATTTTGTACCTGATGTATTTATATTACAATCCAATTATAATTTGACCAGTTAAGCCCCTTTTCGTTGGAGTGACTTTGAATGTTTTTTACTGTCGTTTATTGGGGTTGTAAAATTTAATCATTTTAGTCATTTATATTTAATCAGTAAATATTTAAATGCTGTATTTAAGATTGTAAAAACAATAAACCATGCTAAAAGTCCTTGAATTCATTTTTTTGCCATATTTAGAATATTCACAATGGACAATGGGCGTGTTTATTTTTGCTCCTCCTGCAGCCCCCCATTTCCCAATGTTGATCTGAGTTGTCAAGGCTAGAAACGAATGTCCGTAGGATTTTTCACATTTGTGATAACAACAAAAAAGATCCATGCATTTGTAATGATGTTCAGAAACGAGCAGCATAAAGTTGACGATATTGACCTGCTTATGGCCGTTCCGAGTGTTGTGTAGCACAATTTCACAATAGCATCTTAGCGGAATTATTTTGTTGAAGATATCTTGGGAAACAGCTTTTTAAGCAAAAATTAACATTGAGAATTCAATAAGTGGCTTTTCAACTTGGATTTAGAGTAACATTTTGTTGGAGAATTTCTACCCTTAGGGATTTCAAAACTTCAGGTCGCTCGGACTGCTTGGATGCGAGTTAATAATTTTTTAATGTTGGATTTTTCTAAAGACTGGATCTGAATTTGCTGCTGCAGCGAAAATATATTACTGCAATAGCAAATTACAGTGAAATGTAAAGAATTTTGAAAAATGGGTAATTATCTGACTGTTCAAATAACATGAAGTTTTCGTCACAGACAAATTTCAACATGAAGATTCAAATTCTATGATCCATTTTTAGTTAATTTGTGTAAAACGCTAACTCAGAATCAAGAATCTTTTGAGTCAAAACAAGTCGTCGCAACTTATTGCTGAAAGTGAAAAAGTTATGAAAACTCTTGGTCTTTGAAAATTAGGGCAAAAGATTGAATGCGAATCCCGGCATTATCTTTGTCCTTTTTGGGAAGATTTCAAGGGCTAGTCTCTCCGAAACAGTCTCCTTCGCATAAGACCTGCCCCTTTACGTGTTAAAAACATAAAGTACTTCCGCAAAGATGCTGGATTGGAACCTCTGCTATCTCTATGACCTCTGCACGGCTAGAACTAAGGGAGTATGACAACAAGCATAAAAGTAATTTGGACATTAGAATGTCAAGTTAAACTCACGTGAAATGGATAACGAGTTGCATATCAAATACCAGAAGCTTGCACAAGAGTACCAAAAGGTTAGGTTATTTCAGTTGTTTTGTACCCAAAACTTTGTCCGTCCCAAACATGCCTTGACCTGAAATATCAATTTTCAAGCCTTATTTTTTCGAATATTTCCGGACTCATCATAGCTGCAGCCTTTTCTTCTACCTTTAGCAACATACTATTGTAGATGATTACCCCTTTTAAACTTTGGAATGTTGCACATCAGTTGTGTTGCTGCTGATTTGGTATTGTGTGTTTTGAGGCATTTGTTTGTCAAGCATTTCCAGCAATTATATGACACTGTTTAGAGGCATGTACCGTATTTCGCCGTGTATAAGACACACCTTTTTTGAATTATTATTGGCTTTGTTTGAGGGTGCTTCTTATACATTGACTGTCCCATCATTTCCTATTGAAAGCAAAGTGTCATTTTATGGACAAAATTTTATGATATTTGGAGCACCTGTTCTCTTAATTCAAATAATCATATTTTTACCGGAAATTTGGTAAAAACTGCAACATTCTCCAGCCGTGATAGAGAAATATCTCTCAAAAGCTTTTTTACTCCCAAGTAGAGGGGTTGTACCTTGCATTCTATTTATTGAGGAGCGGATGAGATTTGTGAATGGAATGGATGACCAACAAGAATTTTGTAGATATTTGAACCTGTAAACGTTAATGATGATTTTGAGTATATTATGATATTAAACTTTCTCCTTGATGATTTAAACGCATTGAAAACATTGTGGTTTAAACAAATTTCCCTCCACAGAGTTAGTGTCTATAGTATTGTTGAGTTTATTCTTTCACTGAAATATACATGTTTTACAAGAACTGTGAAAAGCGGGTATGTGTCTTATACATGGATGTGTCTTATACGCAAGTAACTATTTATGAACATAAACTGAGAGAAAATCTGAGTAACTGCCACCATCAGGGCAGGAATCCAACCTATTGCCAGTCTGGCCCTAATCCTTTCACTCACTCACACGTCCCTTTGAGGGAATAATAAAAACCATTTTTACTTTAAAAAATGGAGGTGCTTTTCATACTAAGGATAACTGATTGACACAGAAGTAGTAATGAAAACAAAGTGCACAATAAATGAAGCTTTTTGATTTAAATGGTGCTTAAGGATTACATTTTAGTTCCATGTTGGGCTGAAATTGAAATGGCAGCAGCTCTTAAGTTCTACCAAGACAATCTATCTCATATAAGTAGATTTCTGCCTTTAATCAGAATAATTAGTTTTAAACTTTTTGCTGTTTTGGTTTGCAGCTGCGGGCTCAAGTCAGTGTTTTAAAGAAAGGGGTTATTGATGAACAGACAAATAGCAAATCTTTGCAGGTATAGCTTTGCAATTTCTTGATAATTTAGTTTTTTGTTTCTTGTTTTATGCAGTTGTATTTTCATAAATCAATTTTTATTGTGCCATTCCCTTGAACAGCAAAAAATACCTGTCTTGATACAGAAACATTATTTCACAAAAAGTTAGACTTTTGATTTAAATTTCTTTTCACAATTGAAGTTTTTCATTGCTTTCCAATGATAAGGCAATAGTTACTTAACAAATTTGCCAGGTTTTTTCCAAACACTGGAATTGTGTATGCTTTGCCTCAAGACTGCATATTGCAGGAGTACATTTGCTTCAGTCTCCCCATCTTTCATTGTTGAAGTTTAAAATTTTTCTGTAGAAATCTCTGATGTATTACTTTATTTTTGCTCCCCACTATCTGACAAAATTGTATGGTAGACATGCATGGAAATGTTATTTAACCTGCTATATGCATAACATTTTCTTGTTGTTTAATATATTTGACAAAAGCCATTTGATCTGATAACCTAAGAAGGAAAAAAAGTATTTGATGATTTAAAATAGAGATATACCATAAAAGCTCTATTAAGCCCCCCTCTCTATTAACTCTCGTTATAAAAGGGAATACATTTCTTATGGTTACTATAACGGGAAATGAGTATAAATGACTAGAAACAAGAAGAAACAAGTAGAAACGCCTTGGAAAAATTAAAACTGCGGCACAATTTTATTGATAGTAGGTGTTGATATGGTAATTTTGTAAGAGGAATTTACCTATGAAAGCCTGATATGAAATCTCACTGGCATTGGGATTAACATGGAACAACTACTGGGAAGGTCGAAATAAAGCAATTTTAATTCTCGGCTAATAATCAAGCCTTTTTTCCCCTGAATTCAACTGCTTTAGGAACTTACCGAAACTTTATAGAGGCTTTAGGGTTAGGCTCCCAAACAAAAAATTTTTCAAGAAGTAGATTGTCAACCTATAC
Organism: Rhopilema esculentum; assembly: GCF_013076305.1. Next base: position 11,171,346 of record NW_027019302.1, read on the forward strand.
AGCTTGTTCCTCTAGTATATTGGAGTTTGTTTCTTTAGTTTCTGTTGCTTTTGCTCAAATTAGCGTTGTAGAAACATAAGTTAGCATTATCACTGGGTTTCCGTAACCTCATCTAAGACAACAGCTATTGCGGTGGAGAACGACATGATCTAACACTTAGGCCACTGCAACGAAGATAACAATGCCCACGTGGATGGATAAGCTTGTCTCGTTTTGGAGATATAGTCGTTTACTGCAAAGTCACAAATCGATTCATGTTGTTTCCTTATCGTTTCTTCTCGTTTGTATTCGTTTCTTGTTGTTTCCTGTTGTTTCCTGTTATAGTAAACGCGATACATTTCTAGCTGTAGCTTAAATTTATCCAGCAAATAGCTTTTTAGCAAGGTCTAACTGTACAATTCATTTTCATGTAGAATCAAGCTAGTAAATAATGCTGTAGAATTTAGGTTTGTTATTTTTTTGGATGACTTCAACTTCATTGTTGCACCTCTAGGAGCTGGTGAAGCAAAAAGATCAAGTTGTAAGAAAATATGAGCAGGAGATTGATAGTTTGCAATTTAGAAATGACCAGGTATTGTAGATCACTTCAATATTTAAAAGAAAAAAAGGTTATGGTTGCCAAGTCATTCTGTAAAGCAAGAACATGAATCATAATTTTTTGGTTGTATTTGAAACTGATAATTTTTTCCTGTGTTCATATAGGCAACTTGCAAAGTTAAAAGACAGAATAGAATAAATGATTTGCAAAAAGAAAGACATTCTGTAATAGCTGTGTCATAAACTCTTGCTGTTTAATATATATAAACAGAGCAGGAACAGAGAATAACTGTCAAGGACAATCCTATATAACAATAACTGATTTTCTAGAACAAAGGTTTATAATGAACTTAACTTCTTTCATTTGGTTACAGCTGTCAAAAAGAGTGGAGATATTACAAGGAGATTTGGATGCCTGGGAAAGAGGAAATGGCAAACCAAAGGTATTGTATTTGACTTTTGGTAGCAGACATTCTAGTAAAAGATAGAGATATCAGTAGCTTAGAACAGGTTAATTGTTCATTCTGACATCTGTATTGAGGATAGTAATGAATTCACCAGATAACTATACTATAATCTATTCAAAGGATTATCTGGTCTCAGAAATGAGATTAGTTTATAGAGATTTCAAAATTCTCTTCTTCTTTCAAGCCTGCACAAGATTACAGGCAAAATGAAGTGGGGCGAAGTGTTCATGCCCAGGAGCTGGAGATGAAGATAAAAGAGAACGAAGGCCTTCATGAGCAGCTGCATGATGCCAATGAGCAACATCACCGTATTGTAAAAGAACTTGAGGGCAGAATAGAATCCTATGAACGGACTGCAGCTGGTCATAACAAATCCATTGAAGAAACAAATGCAAGATACAATAGAGTGATAGAGAGGCTTCAGGAAGACAGAGCTTTGCTTGAAGTGAGTTGCGATTTTTAAATGGCCTCTTTGTGGTCTCCTGTATAGTCTCTTTGACTCTCTGGTGCATGATCTATAGCAGTCTGTAAGGTAAGGTGTCCATATAAAAGGACTGCGTATACCAAACTTGTCAATTCATCAATCAAAATAACGGCCTGCGATTGGTCTGTATAGTGGCAATGCAAGATTGGTCACATAAAAGCTAGCCTCACAGCAGTGTAGATTAACAAAATGACTGTAATGGCTGCGGCAATGACATGAAAAATCACATGTTTCTAAAAACCCCTTCAAAGTTGCTTGCTTTAGCTGGACACATTACCTTTAAGCAGTTACTTGCCAATTTTGTAGAAGAACAACAATTATTAGCCCTCAAGCAACTTTTCAACAGTTTTCAAAGGTCAACAATTTGAAAGATAACAGCTGTCATTTGTTTATATGACCAAATTCATGATACTGCTCAGTTTTAATTTAGTGATTATACAATTTGGATGTGTTCTGTTTCAGGGTAGAATCCGAAAACAGGAGGAGGAGCTCAAGATCGCAAATATCATGATAGATAAATAGTAAGTTTCTCTCAATTCTATAGGATGTACAATGATTTTTTGTGCTTATGCAAATAAAATAATACTCTGTTTACATATTATATAAAGAACTAGGAATTTTTCACTTTTTTGAACCTATGCAAAGCTTGCTTTCCTTGTTCATTAGAAAAACAGTTTTCTTTCTGTTTTCTAAGCTGTTTTGTAAGCGCGATTATTTTTCTTTAGCCAAAAACAAATGAAGGGAAACCAGAACGATTTAAGGACAAAGCTTGGTATGTTATTTGTTATCACCAATTTCATTTGCAAAATTTAATGTACCTTATGGAATTTAGCTCTGAAAATGTCGCTTCTGGGTAAATCAATAGCAATGTCAATGATAATTTCTATCGTGTAGAGTTTACTTTTTTCTTATGACTGGTCAGTGATGACCTGCGCATGGTCTAAAGTTGTTTACTTTCTTTATCTTTCGAATGTGTAGATTTTGAAATTTCACACTTTCTTTTGTCGATGCTCAATTTCAGAATATTCCTATCATTATCTGTAAGGTCAATGTATTCAATGCCAATGGATTTTATTGATTCACATTTCTGTCACATTTAGATATTGAAATCAGGGCCTAAGTATTTTTGTGAAGTGTGAAATACTTCACACTTATACTGAAACTCTGTGGAATGGCATACAGTCCGCCAAAACCTAAGCACTGCTTTGCGGTGCGGTTCTTGGTGAAATTGCTTAAAGAGACTGTTGAGTCTCTAAGACTCATGCATACTTCTTTTCCTTTTTAAGTATTTTGATCAATGAAAAGCCAACTGTTTTTATGTTTTTGGATGCTCAGTTTTTTGTTTAATCTTTCTACTGCATATGATAAGATTAATTGCCTTCAAAAATGTTAATAATCCTTTTAAATCTGCAGAAAAAGCGAATCATCTCCTGAAGGGAAAGATTCCATTTCATGACACAGGTATCTGCTTTTTACAAGGAATTGAAGTGCATATATAATTGATAATAGCTTTAAAAGCGTTTTTCAAGTCTTTATTCATGAACAAGCCTGTAGCTTACTCAGTAATTGAAAATGTATTTTTCATGCTTTACAGAAAAAGAGAACTTGAATCTACTGAATGTGCCAGTTTGCGATAAAGGCCATCAGGTTGGTCAAACTTTGCAAAATCTGTAATGAATTATTGAATGAATTGTTTTAGATATTCTTCGCATATTTTGCTAAGTAAAGATCTTGCAAAGCAAATATATACAAGCAAAGATCTTGCTTTACCGTTTTTTTTTTGTTTTTGCTTTACCAAATCTGAAAATGGCTTTGAAAAAAGCAAACATTTTACAACATATTGGCTAAAAGCTTTTTCATCTGACACTCCTCAGATTACTAAGCGTCAGAATATGGTTCTGAAAGAGCAAGATGGAAAATATATTCCCAGTTGTAGATCGAAATAGGCCAATCAGAACAAACTCGAGCAAATGACTGGCACAGTAACACGTGCCTATAGGAAAATTACCACTGGAGTCCAAGAGAAAAAACAAACTCAATCTGTCTACGCAATAGCGGCTTTTCGTTTGTATGAAAATGTATTCCAAAACTGCTAGATAAAAAGACGATCTGGTTCTGCCAATTACCTGAAACATGTCGTCATTATAGACTTTGGCACAATCTAGCTTATCTGAAAGATGTTGTCCGATGGCAGAATCACTTGTTTTTAAGGTGTTTCTAGACCTACAAGATCGAGAAGACTGTTCTTTTTGAGGGGCAATTTTGTTTCGTATGTTTGAAGGAACATATCTACGGGCTATGCAAACAACGTCGTTAAGAAATTCGTTAAATTTTCCTTGTAAAATTTTACTTAAAAAATTCATAGTTTTATTCTATTACATTGTACTGCACGCAAGCTAGTATATTTATGGAATCTTGGAAGAAACATGTTGTTTTATCCTATCCCTCAATCTTTGGGTTGTGCGTCCTACGTAGCCAGAATCATACTTGCACGAATATTCATGAACAACTGAATTATTTTGGGTGGTAGGAACGCAATCCTTTTCACTGGATGGAAGAGCTCTCATTGTACTGTAAACAATACGAGGATTGACAGCAAAGAAACATTTTGTGATGGCTTGTTTAATGTGACCCTCAAATCGCAAGGAAGTGTTATCAATCCAGGGTAGTTTAACATATACTGGGCACTTTTGTGGACCGAACTTTTCGATAGCCGAATTTCCCCACTGTAAGAAGAAATGACATCTCCTGAATAGCCGTTGTCCTGAAAGATCGTTGCCCCCTGCCATGTACAAGAGTTTTGACGACATTGACTGTACCAAATCCTTTTTTGTTTAGTTTCTTATTTTTTTGTTTTAGCTCCAAACCAGGTTTCTTGTGGACCAATTCACATCGCTTTTCATACAGTTCATGTCCAGCCTTTCCGATTATCATACCTATCTTGAACAGGCAAGTCGCTGTGTCTTTTTATTTCAATAGAATTAAGCTTATTTTAAATCTACATTTTCGATAGTGTCGCAAAAGCAATCTTCCTGTACAACGTATTCTATGTAAGGAAAAATGGCAAGTTTGATTGGGTCCTTCTTTTGATCAATGGTAAAAGTTCACGCCTTGCACATTGTGATAAGCGAAAGAAACCTTTTGCGTACACGGATCTGGATTTTCTAAAGATAGACACATTTCAGAGCGCCTAAGTGAAAGATGGTCTTTGTTTGCCGAATGTTCCTAACATTGTCGTCACTTGATGTTTTTTTAATTATTCAATTTGCTCCTACAGAGAGTTGTCATATTCACAGCTGACTTGAGGCAGGAACAACTTAGTGTCATCAACTCAAAAGTTAGTTTTTGATGATATCTTCAACCTTTTCATGTTGTAAGAGCTTTGTAAATGATTTCTATCAGGTCCATTCAAACCCTTTTTTTCCAATCAAACCCTTTTTTTCCAATTTTTCCAATTTTTTAATGGCTATAGATTTGCCCGTTGTTTAGATTGCTGTCATCAATTTGCGCTTTTTGCTACCCTTCCTTTCTCGAGTTTAGTATCTTGATCGCTCGTAGTAGGCTATTGCATTAAATTAACCCCTTTCATTAATCTTTTTTATTCATCGCCAAACTGAAAACTGCAAACAGTGCATTTGGAAATTTTTCACAAGTTTCTTCCTTGTCACTGTTTTTTATCTAATTCAGTTTAGTGCATATCTTCGTGAAAATGCATACGTTAACAGACAGACCCAGCAAGCCATGAAAGATTTTAATGAAAACATTAAAGAACAGTCTTTTATTTCACTTGTAAGTTTAAAGTTATTTTCGATTTCCATTTCATTCTTTTAACTATATTTTTGTATTTCAATGTCAAATTCGACAATGTCACTTGTCGATTTTGTAATGTGCTTTCTATCACTTTGGTATCATGTGTGTCTCCAAATTCTTTCTGTCATCGCAATTTAATAGTTAATGTTTGAAGTTTATTATATTCCTTTGCTCAGACCTACAACTTTGAAAAAGCTTGATTGGCTTTTTACTCTCGTTATGTTATCTTTTTTTCTAAACAGAAAACGTGCACCGGATTGTCTCAATTCGCTATAAAATTTACGGAATTCACAAGTTATCTCGACAAGCTGCTGTCGTATCATGTTTTAAGGTCAGTCCTCAAATTTTTTGTTATTTAAATCTTCCTTAAGATGAGTGCCGATACACTATAGAAATACTGAGTGCCGCTGCTACTTTGATTCATCACAAAGACGTGACTTGCTGGATTCTTGAAATTCTTGGATCATAAACGTGCTGTAATATAATATTGCTTATGCACAGGCGATGGGAGAAAGCCAAGCTTTTCCTTTTTTATGTTCCGCTTTGTCAATTGTAATGTTTGCTATCATGTGAACATTGTATTGAAGATCGGACCTTGCTGCCAGAAATGTTCCCTGGTTATGAATGCGGGTACCCCCTGCAACGATGCAAGACAACTTTAAGGTCGTTGAGGAAAAGGATAAAATATTTTCCTGCTTACCAAATAGGTTTTGATAGAAGGCAGAAGACTCCCTTTGTAACTGCTGTCCGGGCCAATAGGTTTTGATAGAAGACTCCCTTTGTAACTGCTGTCCGGGCCAATAGTAACGTAATATCATGTAAACGTGGCCTCTGCGTTTCAGCAATAAAGAGGAATGCTCATGGTCATCGTGCAGCGAAGATATTGAGAAAGAGAACAAAGAGTTTATGAAATTCACCAACCAGTTAACAGTGACTATGTCTCGTCTGCGAATGACATTGTGCGTTTTGGCGTCTTTCGGTAAGCCAATGCTTTTTTATTTTTCTTTATTTATTTATTTATTTATTTATTTATTTAGTTATTTTTTTATATATTTATTTAGTTATTTTTTTATATTATCTATTTTTCGTTTGTTTTTACTGTTTTGTTATCTTTTCGTTCATTTCTGTGTTTCGTTTAATCCTTTTAATGTTTTTATCTATATTATCTTATTGAGGTTTGTTATGTGTTGTGCGTTATTAATCACACCAATTTGTTAGCAAACTATTCCTTTTTAGGCTCAAACAAGATAAATGTCTCGGAAAGTGGGCCCTGCTTTAAATTAATGGTGAAACAAATGAAGAAGCTCTTCGAGGTTTCGCAAGGTAATTCTTCGTGCAAGAGGAGGGTTTTGTGGTTTTCACAGCCCTTTTATTATTCATATCCCTCGACAATCGCTAGTTTGTTCCAAAATTTCAAATATTTATACTTCAACTATAAAACATAGTTCGCACCCTGTTTATTTTTGAAGATATGAAAAATTTGTTAGAGTATGAAGACCTGATATAAGTAAAAAGAGAATGCTGGCTTGGGTTTCTTCAAAAGATAAGGGTGAAATGCAGTACAGAAATCCTAAAAATGTAGTACATGATCAAACGAAGTGATCTTTCTTTGTTTTAGAGTTATGTAGATGCTACCAGTTGAAAATGCTTGCTGAAGAGCAATTGCCCATGATAACAGAGGTATGTAGCTTGCCCAATTGCTCACATTTCCGTCATTTTTAATGTTTTCTATTTGCTTTAACTAAACTCTTAATTTTTGATATGATTCTTTTTTATCGTTCCATCACGATTTGTGTTTTTATTTGAAGCGACTTAGAAGCACTGACCAGTGTATAATGTCGTCATTGGCTGGAATAGCCGGCGCAGCAAGCAAGGTATGTCCTTCAGTTTGTATTTTTTGCTTTAATCAGAGCAGAATGGCATTCTTTGTGTGGAACAAGAAAGTGACACGCTGGTATCCTTCTAATGTTTCCTAAAGACAAAATCTGTCGAAAGCTTGTCGTGTCTCTATTATAAGAATGTTCATATCTTTAAAACACTGAATTTCAACACTGACCCTGGAAGAAGTGTTTTTGCCACTGGACAATGGCCCAGACAAACCACAAGAATATTGGTATGAACGAAGCTTTACTCGCGCATTGCCTGCATTTTTCACCGTACTTTTCTTTCAGTTTGTTAAGTTCTTCGACGACAACATTGAATTCATAACAGCTAATAATGGATTTAAAAGAAAAGGAGTCGTTGGTGATGGGGAAGAGGTAAGATGAGCAAGCCTATTACTGAATGTTTTGATGTCTTTCTTGTTCAATTCTCTAAATCGGTGAGTATAAGGGATATGATGTGATATATGATATGATATGGAAGTTTCGGCTTTTACTCAAGATGAATAAAACTGCTTTTTGATGTATTTTTCCAAGTTGAATGTTACGATTAGATGCTCTCATGGTGTGTCTTTCTTTAGGGAATTTCGTCTGCAATCAAGTTGTTCCATTCAAAAGCAACAGGTTACTTGCAGAGTCTCAGAAAGGTATCTGTATTTCAATAGTGATACTTAGATTAAGTGTGTTTGCTAATCCCGAACTTGTCATGTTGAAAACGTCATAAGAGTCTCTTCATCTCTTCCCTGACCGAGTTCAAACTAAAATGCAAATTCTTCTGATCCTTTCACCTTTCACAAGTCTGCCAGATACTGCTAATGTGATATGAATACTTCAATCTAAAGCCATTTTCCCATTACTTTTTTTGTAGGACGTCCCGATAACCGTTCCATACGAAATTGCAGTAAAAAATAATAGAACTTTAATGACATCTACTGAAAGTAGAGACACGCTTGCGGAGGAGGTTAGGACGAGTTTCTTCATCTGTATGTCTGTTGATAAGCACAAGTATTGCCTCATATGCAATAGTACAGGTTTATAAGTGAGGTTACTTGCTTATAATCAAAAGTATTGCTTGATAACGAATGTTTGATTGGCGACGTTACTGGTTGAGAAAATGATGTTACTTATCAGTAGGCACTGTTTAATAAACAATATTACTTGCTTATAAGTAATAGTGTTGCTTGATAACGACTGGTTGAGAAAATGATGTTACTTATCAGTAGGCACTGTTTAATAAACAATATTACTTGCTTATAAGTAATAGTATTGCTTGATAACGAATGTTTGATTGGCGACATTACTGGTTGAGAAAATGATGTTACTTATCAGTAAGCACTGTTTAATAAGCAATATTACTTGCTTATAAGTAATAGTATTGATTGATAACGACTGGTTGAGAAAATGATGTTACTTATCAGCAAGCACAGTTTAATAAACAATATTACTTACTTATAAGTAATAGTATTGCTTGATAACGACTGGTTGAGAAAATGATGTTACTTATCAGTAGGCACTGTTTAATAAACAATATTACTTGCTTATAAGTAATAGTATTGCTTGATAACGACTGGTTGAGAAAATGATGTTACTTATCAGTAAGCACTGTTTAATAAGCAATATTACTTGCTTATAAGTAATAGTATTGCTTGATAACGACTGGTTGAGAAAATGATGTTACTTATCAGTAAGCACTGTTTAATAAGCAATATTACTTGCTTATAAGTAATAGTATTGCTTGATAACGACTGGTTGAGAAAATGATGGTACTTATCAGTAAGCACTGTTTAATAAGCAATATTACTTGCTTATAAGTAATAGTATTGCTTGATAACGACTGGTTGAGAAAATGATGGTACTTATCAGTAAGCACTGTTTAATAAGCAATATTACTTGCTTATAAGTAATAGTATTGCTTGATAACGACTGGTTGAGAAAATGATGGTACTTATCAGTAAGCACTGTTTAATAAGCAATATTACTTGCTTATAAGTAATAGTATTGCTTGATAACGACTGGTTGAGAAAATGATGGTACTTATCAGTAAGCACTGTTTAATAAGCAATATTACTTGCTTATAAGTAATAGTATTGCTTGATAACGACTGGTTGAGAAAATGATGGTACTTATCAGCAAGCACAGTTTAATAAACAATATTACTTGCTTATAAGTGATAGTATTGCTTGATAACGACTGGTTGAGAAAATGATGTTACTTATCAGCAAGCACAGTTTAATAAACAATATCACTTACTTATAAGTGATAGTATTGCTTGATAACGACTGGTTGAGAAAATGATGTTACTTATCAACAAGCACATGTTAAATAAGCAATATTACTTGCTTATAAGTAATAGTATTGCTTGATAACGACTGGTTGAGAAAATGATGTTACTTATCAGTAAGCACTGTTTAATAAACAATATTACTTGCTTATAAGTAATAGTATTGATTGATAACGACTGGTTGAGAAAATGATGTTACTCATCAGTAAGCACAGTTTAATAAGCAATATTACTTACTTATAAGTAATATTATTGCTCGATAACAAATGTTTAATAAGCAATATTATTATGCTGGAAAGCAAAAGTACTGATCGATAAACGATTGTGCCAGAACTAGAAGAGCTCAGAATATCAGATGTCAATCTGCAATGCATTGATAAAATTTCCTCATTGGTGTTTTGTTCCTTATTAGGTAACTCATTCAAAGGAAACCATTGCAAAACTTGAACAGGTTATTTTATTTGATGCTCATTTTGTAACTCATAATTTGTAGTTACCCCTTGTGCTCTTTTTCGAAGTACTCCTTGTATTTTCCACGGGATCTAATTTCTAGAATTTTGTTGTCGATAACCTGTTGCGCATTTTGACTTTTATTTCGATGCAATTTTCTCTCAATCACAAATGATATACGACTGCTGTGTTTCTTACTATTATCCGGATTCCATTAAAGCATGTTCGATTAAATTTTGACTTTCTGCTGAGATGCAAAATGTTTGCGAATTTTAATGGTTGTTTTCCGTCTTTAGGAAAAGCAGCACTGGCTACTCGAGGCTCAGTTGCTCCAGGCCAAATTTGAGAAGGAAGTAAAAGTGAGCGTCTGTTTTCTTGCTTTCCTTGTTTAGATATTTTTTTAACTGCAGGTCAAGAACTGTTCAGTTTTGTGTAAGATTTAAATTTTTCATAGGAATTATTTTTTCTGCTTTTAGAAAGTGGCATCTCTCAGTGATGAGCTCGGAAAGCTGAAAACTGAAGCGATAAATAGCAGACAGTCGCCTGAGGTACATCTCAATTTCATTTCACCTTTTAGAGAGGCATGATAAGTACATATCTACAACAGTTGATACAACACTTATACACATGTGCAAAATATTAATAGATTAGTGAAATAGGAAAAATGTTTCAACTTCGTAATGAGTTGCTTTATAATGGAGGTTATGACTTGAACTGGATGTTTTAGTATTCGATGTTAGAGAGGCGCTTTTCCATTACCTACCATTGCCAAGAAAACATTCTTCACAAACCAGGTGCGCTGGTTTTCATCACAAGATAATTGTGTTTACAAGCACACAAGTTCAACTTAGACCCATAAAACTAAATTAAGTCAATAGACGGACGTCCAGAGAGAAGAAAGTATGCCTCGCGGTCTTGCAGGGAAAGACCACTGTAGGGATTAAACCAAAAAGCGTTTTTTAAGAAAATTATTCATTAATTCGCCTAAATGATTCTGTTTTTATTAAGCAAGTAGCACCTTCACAATAAATATGTTCAAACTCTATTTTTCCAAAATTTAGTCGAATTTTATTTAATTACAGTCTTGAGATGTCTATGATGGCAAGGTTACTGACAATGGTTTCGTTTTATTAAGCTTCCATTACATTACCGATATCCTATTTCTTACTAAGCCTAAACAAATGTGTCCCAATACATCGACAAACTAGCTAGTCTTGTGATAAATTTAAGCTTTCGGTCACCAATACAAACTAACAACGCCAGAATGTCGGCAAACAGCATAATATAACATTCTAAATGATGTAAGAAATTTCAGTCTAAAAATAGCCAGCCATTCGAACTCGGATTTCGTGATTTTCTCCACTGAAGTAAATTCTTATCACTGATATCTGTGCTGACTTTACGGTCTTCTGTTTCCGGACTATCGTTGAATATATTCAGACGGTATGTTGGAGTCACTGTCTGTTGGACTCAGTCGGTCCTTGTTGGTCAACTTTCCCTGGTGCATCCAGACTAATATGCAGTTATTGAGATTAGACAAAATGTCTTATATTCAAATAGTAACTCATTTTTTGTTCTCTGGTTATCGCAGACAATTGACGATGTTTTGCAAAGAGATAAGTCTGTGGGCATAGTCTCGCCACCTCCCTTGATGAGAGAGGCCTCATCAGGCTCAACCTCAGCTGAACCTGTCTCGTTTTCACATGTAAGTGTTGATCGTCATGAATCTCGTATTCAAATAAACTTTTATTCTTTGCCGAATAGACCAAAGACTCACTCTTATTAAGATTTGTAGTCACTTTCTGAACATGAAATAAAATGGTATCAAAAAGTGGAAAATGTTTACATAATCTGCTCACACAATTTTCAACTTAATTGTATGTTTAGATTCGGGGATTGTGGTTTTGGCATGTCGGTTAGGGTTAACAAAACTGTTAGGGATATTTTTGTAAATGAAAGTTTATGTTTATTGGATTTCTCCATTTTCATTTCAGCCTATTGGGACCCTAGAAGTTTGGAATAAGGAAAGGGTTAGTAACACTTTTCGAATTACTATTAAAACGTAGCATAGAAAAACTTCTGCTTTTTCAAGACATATTGTTGGCGCAATATGCCTGATGCCTCTTTAATTGCTTCTTTAAGTATTTCACGGTTGTCTACATATTTTGTATATATCTTAAAAGTTTTTTTTATTTTTAAAACAATTTCCGTTTCTCTACCAATTCAGCAGGATACTGGGGATTCAGATAGAGATCACGAAGAGCTTGTCAAGAATCATCTTACAGCTAGAATTAATGACCTAACAAAACAGGTCAGCTACATATATTTATCATAGTAACTGAGTGCATTTAAACTTATTTTGTTACTGAGCGTTTTTAACGTTGCTGATGTTTGTGAAGGGTACAAAAAGTAAAGGGAGAACATTGTTGACAAGAGGTGTAGGCACAACACGAAATGTTTTTCAAACACAGGGATATGTTTCAGCAAAGTAATGTTCTCGGGAAATATGCTATCTATTTGTAACTATTGTACCTACTAGTAACTGGAGAGCCTCTTAAGGGTGTCTTTGACCTGCTACATCGGGTAGAAATTGTCAATGCGGCTTTTTGCACCAAGCTTTCTACCTATCAAGGCAGCTGTGAGGTAACAATTTATAACTCGCTAGTGTGTCAGTTCCTCTGTGTGACAATTCGTTGTTGATGGCTGTTTTCTTGTTCGATTTTGATTAGCTTCAACTTGCGGACAGTAAAGGAGTCACTCATTATGCAGAGGTGAGAAGTCTATGCTTTACTTGTTTGCCTTCTTTCAAGTCGTATGAACCAGTTTTCTTTTTTCGTTGAATTCTCGTTAGTATTGTGTATCATTATATAGAGAGAGCTCATTTGTATTGTGAATTTGTCCTTTTCCCAGTGTCGAGCTCTTTATAAACAACTGGTCCTTGCTGATAAAAGTAAAAAGAGGATAGCGAACGAGCTTGCACAGGCAAAAAGCAGACTTGGAACGTTGGAAGTAAGTATTCTTTTCATGTACACTTCCCTCACAAAAGTATTGCACCACCCTGTTCAAATGGCGGCACTTTTTATCAACTTTTCAACCATACCAAACAATGGAATGCATTAATTGGATGAAACAAGCGTACTTTGTAGCATTTTTTGGCGGAAAATTCTTGAAAATGTTGCTGACGCCATAGAAAACATAGTTTGGAATGTATAAATTACACAGAAAAGTTTTTGTTTGTAGAAATATAGAAGAAGCCTAAAGAAGAAAAAAAGTCAAATGAGATGCGAGACGCTATAAAATATTTACGGGTACTTCAGTTTTCGAAAAGTTGTTGAGCAAGTTAGATGCAGCCGCACAACAGCTATGAGAATTTAAAATATTTTCTCGGGAGTGTTTCAGTAGCAAAGAAACCGAGCAGTGGAGGTGTAAAAAAATTGATATTATAGGGAAAGAATTTGTCTGTTTCATTTCACGGCGTTTATGCTTGGGAGACTAAAGAACATAAAACTCGTGGTTGAGCAAGGTTTTTAGCTAAAAAATGTTCAAAACAAATTAGAAGGAGTGTCTTACACAAATATAAAATAAAAAGTTACCTGAGTAAAAGGAAACCATTTTTAAAACAATTTATTTCCGAACAAGAAGAATTCAAGTTTTTCCGTGGCACCCATCAAGTCCGGAATTTCGTATCTTTGTAACAGATTGTGTCTTATGAAATACATTACAAACCATGATTTCAATGGTTCTTGAAAAACCAAAGAATCGTTAATTACAAGAATTTTTCAGGTTTGGCATGAAATTTCACAATGATACATTGCTCAATTATATGCAACCAATTCAAGAAGGCTAAAAGCGGTTTTAAAAGATTGCCGCTTCCGTCAAAATATTTAAATTTAAAACTGTTGAAAGACATTTCTTACTGTTATTTTTTTAAAAGTGCTCTAAAAAGATTAAAGTGTTGATTGTTGGTTTTCAACTTCCGACCCACTCCTATTCGCCACTTAAAAACACAATCAATTCATACAACAATAGCTTTCGATTATTCTTACGTCATCTCACCTCCTTCGAGGTGGTGCGATACTTTTATGAGGGGAGTGTACTATAGGAATTGAAGCAATTTTCATATACCAATTGCTTGTTATGTTTTACCTATGTTATAACAAGGAAAGCGTGACTTAACTTTAAGGGTTTAGCTTAAAGTCATGCTTACCTACCACATAGATTAAGATTCTTGGTTTTTTTATTTAGGATGATTTAGAGACGACGAAAAGAAGTTACGAGGACCAAATAAAGATGCTAAGTGATCACCTTTGCGGAATGAATGACAAGCTGACTTCACAAAAAGATCAAATCGATTTGTTGAAGACTGCAACTCCAAGCAAAGGGTCAAACAAGCTTGGCTTTGGGAGAAAGAAACAAGCATAAACATGATAACATGAAATGCAGCATAACTATGGAATTCCAATCATTGTACTAAAGATGTGAATTGTATTTGACAGAGAAACTTCGTAACCTGAACTGTACAAAGCATTTAAGAACTTCAATCAGTAGAGTAGAAAGCAAATCTAACGATTAACACTGAAAAGGTTTGCTAGAATATTTCTTGTGAGAATATATCATGTGGGAAAATATCATATGATATATCATGTGATCATTAGCCGACAAAACTAAAGATGCTAATACTTTTCTTTCCTTTCCGCCTTTCCATGTTGTTGCAGTACTTGATTTATAGGATGTCTTAATTTAAATTTAATTTTTATTGAACGAATTATAGAACCTTCCAAAACGTTTTTTGTATTAAGTTGGTTGTAAATCAGAATGTGATGTTGCCGGGCTTATATTCTGATTTTATTTTTCTCCGATGAGGAATTCTTGACCAATGATGAAATTGTTTTGTAAATCAGCTATCTCTCTAAAAAGATTTTCGTGAAAACAGATTTTACATCACTGCTGCCTTGTTGGTAAACGATCAGATAATGAGCAAACAGAATTTAAGATAAACAAGTCAATAAATATCAAATGTAGAGTAACTCACCTTGTGTCAGTATTGAAATTTTAAATTTAGACCTTGTTTACACGAGGGAAAATGGAACGGTGTAATTCGGAACGGTTCCAAATGGAACGGTTTCAAATATTTCATGCTTGCGTTTACACGAGAATCTTGGGACGGTTCCAAACGGCTCCGCTCCAGGGCCCCAACATTGTTACAAGGGAGTAGTAACATGCGCAGTTTTTGGCGCCAAAATCAGTATATCAGATAATCGTAAGGTTCGTTATGTACGAAGAATGAGTACATATGGGAGTGGTGGGGGACCATGTGAGTAAGTAACAAACAAAGTGACACGGTTTCCATAACAGAATGCTACGCAAAGAATTCCCATTCCCTAATTAGTGTCCCGCTTTCTATTGCTCACGGCTACGAAATGATGTTAACTCGACGTCATCAGCAAGCCAATTTTGCAAATTTTTATTGTGGCCGTGCCAAAAGAGAAGTTGACACAGTTTCAAAGGAAGCTGTAGCACATAATTCAGCAATTGTGCTATTGTGGGAATTAAGGTCTTCTATTCGATAAAATTTTCAATTGTTGACAAAGCTGTTTGATAAGGCTGACAATCCCCATGAAACATTGATTATTTTGTCAATGGAACAGTGCTTAGATAGACGTATGTCATAAAGAAACTTCCAGAATATGTGACGCAGTTCAAATTTTTACCTTCAGAATCTTACTACAGTTATCACAAGCCATTTTTCTAATTATGAAACTTTGAATGAAGCAATAAACTCTTCAATTTTGCGATATATCTGCATAATCATGAATTATTGTGAATGAATGCAAATGGTTGCGAACCAGCATAAATTATTCGCCATGAAGCAGTGTTAGTGATCCATTGAGAGTGATCGAAAATCATCATGAGTCATAATAAATCTGCGAAAGTCATCATGAATCAGCTCTATTAAGCCCCCCTTCTTTATAAAGCCAAGGGGGAAAGTGCCTCAGGACATTGAGGTCAAGGGGGCCTCATCAAGTAATGAATTCCATTTTAAGAATGGAATTGATTAAACGTATCAAAAGTATGCTTTAAAATAGTCAAACATGCTAAACGATTGCAAGAAATGTCTGCAAGAAATATTCTGAAATGCATTATAAGATAGTCTAAAGGGCGTGGTCGCAAAAAAATTTCTGCTCGCTCCGTTAGCAGGGGGGCTCGTCTTTCTCTCTTGTCCCAAGGTCTCGGAAACCTCTCAGCGGCCCTGCCTGTGAGATCTGCTCATACAAACTAAGGTTCTATTAATACCTGCTGAACTATTTGAATAAATAGGGGTTTCTCATTGCTGAAAAATTGACTTTTAGGGTTAATTCAAAGAAGGTACTCTCAGTACGCAGGCAAAGAAAATAACAACGCGAAAATCGAAGCGATGATTGACTGACGAGAACGTAATATTTGATCATTAAAACAAACTGCGTTAAAATACCACTCTCAAAAATTGATATCTTTTAAGGCCACGCCCTATCTATTTTGACGGCAAATTGATGACTGCCATCCCCTTAGTGAAAGTGTTTGGCGACGGCCCTGATTTAGCCCCCTCTCTCTCTCTCTCTCTCTATAAAGCCCCATTACCATGCCAAAATTTGAAATAAGCCCTCCCTCTCTATTAAGACCTCTTTTTTAGCACCTGATATCAAACAATGAAAACATGCGCGTTGAGTGGTTCTCCTGACGGGTGTGATCATGCTAAGCTCATGTGCATTAAATACGGCCCATAAAAGGATTTCCTTGTGCGCCTTTTAGAAGTCAAAAGGACATTGATGTTGATTCTTTCGAAGAAATCCCAGAGCATTGTGGCATTTCTATAATATGTTTTATTATGAATAATTGATAAGCCCCCCATAGCCCGAAAAATCGTACTCCACCCTCAATGACAATGTCAACGAGATTAAGTTCTCGCCGAGACCCTTTATTCTTTTATTGTTTCTTTATAAACATCTTTATAGAAAAGCCCAATCCGTCTTGCTACCGCTCTTTACTGAGCTCATAATACGTACCAGACATCTTCTTCGTACATAGCCATTGGGCCCCTTTTTTCGACAAGAACACACATAAATTGAAGCTAGAAATTTCCATTTGGAACCGTTCCATTTTCTCTCGTGTAAACAGGGTCTTAAAGCGCACTGCTAATTTAACTTTTTCAGTTATACCTAATTTTTCATGGGAAAGAAGCTTTAAGCAGTTTGCTTCAAATTCGAACTTTTTTCATTCACCTTTCTCCAATAAGGTGACACTTCGTGGTCATCTTTCATGAATACTCAGAGAATATTTTACAGAATTGTTTTGAAGCAATGCTTCAAAGTTTTGCTGAATTCATCACCTCAAAAAAGCAAGCCAATCATTAAATTTTCTGTAAACCAAAAGTCGAAGGAGTGGCGAGTGCATTTTCCCGCCATAACGTATCGTTTCCAAGCCTCTTCACCTCATAATTCTGAATTTGAAGGTGGTTGCCTCGTAGTCAATGTGAGCCGCCATTTTGACCTACCGTTTCCATACTTTTGCGACCCTAGTGTAGTTAACAATTTCATCCAGTAAATGAGTTTTTCGAGTCATTCAAAATCATTCTTTTCTGTTGCTAACCTAGTTGCATTGAACTAAAACAACCACGTAGCTGTAGGTGTCGGCTAGGGGGGGGGGGCAAACTCGAGCAAGAACCATACCTCAGGGGGGCAGGCTTTAAAACAAGAAAACAGATATATTTGGACAAAATCAAGGTCATGGAATTATGAATATGCCAAATTTTCAAAATATCATTTGGAAAAACTGTGGCCAGAGGGGGCAAGCTGTTATCAAAATTTTCATTTGGGGGGGGGCACAGCCCCCGTGCCCCCCCCCTGCAGCTACGTGGCTGAACTAAAAGCTCTTGAAAACTGCTAATGCTATATGCTCGAAAACGTCGTGTTTTCAAGTCTTTTCTCATTTTTGGTACATTCATTATTAATTTACTTTTTGGCACATTCTAACAAATTTTTTTTCATCTTTTTGTGGAAACGAGGCTGATGGAGCAGTACTGCTGCTCGCCGTTACACCGTTTAGGTATGCCTAGGAGGTTTTTTGGTGCAGTTAAGAAATGTCAACATTTAGAACCTTTTCAAACCATCGAACATGGAAAGCGTTGCTGTCTGCCTGCAACAGGAGGGAAAAGGATATTTTACACCTGCTTGCTCGGTCAGAATCTACTCTAATCGTGAAAAATTCGGTATTTGCTCACCAATCAAGGTTTACGGTATACAACAAAGTCAACTCACACTATGCCAAGAACAATTTCAAAAATGTTATCCCACTGACCTCTTTCCAACTATTGCGGCCTTGCAGTAATGATGAAAAAAAGGCTCATCATAAAGGTGAATCTGATAGTGATGTTAAGAGAAAGGAACTTGAATCTAGCGAAAAAAAGAATGGAGCTTTGCAAAAATTTAAAGAGATGCTGAATACTTTCTGGGAGGGATGCAAGCAGCTCCTATGGGTCGATGCAAGAAAAGCCTGGGCGACAAAAAGAAAGCTGAAAAGGCATGATTATGACTTGACAATTTTAACACGAGAGGAGCTGAGACATCTGAGACAGGTGAATTTTCATTTGATATTAACATCTACCTAAAGATTGACAATGCAAGTTTTTCTTCTTTTTATAGATTGTAATTATTTTCTGAGAAAACTAGCCTATTACGACCCAGGCTATTTGTGAGAGATTTCTTGAAGGTATTGCACAGGCACGTTTTCTGTGTGAAAATCTTATTTTCCCATATCCCAACCTTATTTTCCCTGGCTATCTTGCAACAGAGGTTTATAATACTTTGATTTTGCAAGTTTAATGTGCAATGTCAGCATCTGCATGTGAAACTGCAGCACTGACCTCATCCCTGCATCTGCAATACTCTGCATACTGGAAGCTAGGAAGGGGAGGGTGCTGGACTCCCCGAATTTGTGTCATATACAAATTTTGCTTAATGTTGAATAAACTGTGACCATTTGCAATGAAATATTTGTAGCTATTCTGTTTTCTCAGGTCCATATTAACTGCAAAAGTAGCTTTCAGGTACATTTTCAAAGACCAAGGAGGCTTCTCTTTGTGGGAGAGTTTTGTTTCTAATGCTAGAAGGAACATGCTGTTTATTCTATCCCGCAATCTTTGGGTATTCATGTGCTTGCATTTTAGATCTATGTTCTGATGTTTTATGCTCTGAAGAGTGTCAGCAGTCTTTGTAATATGAAAATAGGCCGCATGCAGCGTTTCACACGTCTTGAATACTTTGCACTTGCAATGAGGTGTGATATTGACTGCTTTTTTATCAATCGTTTCTCATTCCTGTTGTCAAGAACTATAGGGTGCTGCTTTTAAGGAGACCTTTTGTGTTACAAACCGAATAGAAACCAAGAAAATTGAAGGAGAAACTGTTTTTGTTCTTCTTTAAAGATGTTAGATTTAATTATTGAAAAAAATTTCCAGGAGGTAATTATATAATCTTTTTGTAATCATTTAAAGATACCTGAGTTCAAAAAAATTTCAAATGCTTGTAGAAATTATCATGCATAGTTGAAAAATTACCATGCAGCATCACTGACTTCAGTATTTACAGCTCTCAATCTTAAAAATCGTTTGATAACAGTTTAAGATGATTAAAAAACAGTACAGTCATCGATAAAAAACTCCAGTTGTGGATCGAAATAGGCCATCAGAAATGTGAACACGACTGTTGAGGTTGCCTAATCAGGATCCCGCATAAAGGAACCTGTTTTTACAAAACATTGAGGCAGAAATTTTATCTTTTAAACCCCCTTTATAAGAACCCTCAAGAGGCTGAAACTTGTTAAGGTTCTTATGTTTAACATAAGAATAAGCAACATTTAGACTTTCACCAGCTTAATTAAACCAGTTTAAAGTAAACTATGTTGCCAATGTTATGGTATGTTGCAACCAAACAAAACAAGTGCATTTGATTGGTTGAAATTTAATATAAAAATATAGATCATTAAACTGTATCAGTGAGAAATATTGTAGTAGAAAACATTGTTAACATGTGCAAGGCCTGTACATATATAAGAACCTTACAGGCTGGAATTTAGAATAGCAGCCTGTTAATTAAGAACCTTTCCAGGCTGCCAGAAAAAAACCTAGGTTCTTCTATGCGGGTTTCTATTTTATACCTATATATATATATATGTACATACATATAGACCCTTTTCCATGCAAGGCATGCTCGTTTTCTTGTAATTAGGGTACCGATTTTGCTTGCGGGCAAGAAATGATGTTGACTCAACATCATTACCAAGTCAATGATTCAAAGAAGCATTGTATCATTGCCAGAAGGGAAGTTGGCACGGCTTTTTGCAAAAAGAATCAATCCTTTGTGGCATAATGTGATTTAAGAAATGGATATAGTGGCAATAAAAGTTTTGCTTGGTAAAAGTGTATTGCTATTGTCGATTTTGCCATTGTTTTTCTTCGCATATCAGAGCTTGAAGTTACCTAAGCATGTACTCTAGCACTCCAAGGTGCCTAAAAGCAAGGACCGCGATAAGACATCACAACTGAAAAGATCTTACAAATCCTGTCACCTAAACTAATACTTAGCAACGTAATAACACCACAATTTTCAATCAAAGCAATTTCAAATCCAAAAGGCAAGTAAACAAAGATTAATTTCTGTCCTCAGGAGCTGTAGGTGAAAGGTTCCAAGACCATCGCTTTTAGTTAATATTGAAAACTTTATAACGGTTTCCATTCTGGAAAGCAATTAAAATATACGAAGTAAAACTACCCATGCTGTGAAACTAGCTACAAATCATTAAAAGATTACCGGCATTCTTCATACACAGCGACAGGATACCTGTCTTTAACATTAATTAGCAAAATATTAGGCATCAAAAAGAATCCAACATGATAATTCTGAAATGTTTTAATGCTTGGATGAGCAGAAAACTTTTCCTTGTATGCACAATATGCATGGGTAGTTATTGTTACTGTATTTGTATGGTTGTAAGTATGTGAGAGAAATTTTTACCAGGCCAGTTTGCAAAAATGCCCACAAATCAATGCAGTCAAGAAAAATAATGTGCACAACAAATTTTCCAGTCTGGTTTCCTTTTAAGACAAGAGATTGTTTCTTTCAGTTGTTTACTGTTACAATATATCTGTTAATTTTTTCACTCTTTTATTGTCTCTTTGAAGTGTTTCTTTTGCATCAATGAGGCAAGATATTTGAGAAAGTTCTTTAATTGAATTTCCCCCCATGAAAATTTCCTGTTATCTTTCAGACACAAAAGGATATAATCAAGTCACTGCCTGTTGCCTTGCTGTTCTTTATTCCTTTTATTGGTTACTTTGCACCTGTGATTGGGTGAGTTGAAACTTATGTTCTGGTAATCAAACCTCTTAATTGTAACATTTACTCATGTATTTTTCCTTTTATGGCATCCAAAGTTATAAATGAATTTGCATATTAAGTATTTTCTTTGTTCAACATTTTCTTTGTAACTGTTTTTGGCTACCTGACAAGGTCCGCAGCTTTTTACAGGAGGTTTTTACAAGTAAACATAATTGAATTTTTGTTCTTTGCCCCAATTTTCCAGGTACCTTTTCCCAAAAAGGTTGTTGTCACATCAGTTCTGGGACATTGAGCAAAGAAAGAAGTTTGCATTTGAAGATCATTCTAAAAGGAGTCAATATTATCTTCCACTAGTACAAGAGCTTGGCTGGTCAAGCAGAGAACTGCAAAATCAACAGCTGTTTTCATTATGTATCAAGGTATCCGTAAAACATTTGTTAAATTAGTTGAATAAAAGTTTATCTGGTGAATAAAAGAGTGTCAAAACTTGTATCCAGGGGTAGATTGATTGGCTCCTTTTTTTGATCACATAGAACCACAAAGCCCATGTGTAAAGGCTCTTTTTGCACAAACTGACAAGTCTTCAACCATACGGTTGGTTGATTGGGCAGAAAGAAGGAAATATGAATAGGGCTGCTTCAGTGGCGGACTGGCTACCCTTTGACGCACCGGGAAAAGCAAGCAGGGCGCCAATAGGTGTTAAAGTTGCTTATTTTTGGGGCTTGTAAAATGGGCCCAGAAAAATTTTGCCATATTTCATCCTTAAAATCCTTTGCAACAAAAACACCCTATTTACAATGTCGGAACAATTGGCATTGGCATAAAGACGCATTGTCAAATTGACTGTATTTGAAACGTCTACACGGCTGGTCAAATTTGTAGGCATAAAATGACGTATTGTCCTCAATTTTATGCGTCAAATGATAGATTTTGAAAGTTGGACTGAACTCAAAGCCCGTTTTCAGTTAGCGAGACACTCCCTTCCAAGACTTTATAAAGAAAGCAGCTTCTCTGGCCTAGGAGACGAGATTATTTTCGATTAAACTCGATCTCGAAATATTTAGAAATTTGACGAAATTATATGACTTCGTTCTCATCAAACAGTAACATAAAGTATTTTGAAAGTTTTGCAGCATATCATTGGGAAATGTAAAGGGGTACCTCAGCACCTGCTAGCCTAATGACTATGTTGCTCCTGCCTCCACGCTACAGTTACATATCATTTACAAAAGATTCCAGTTCATCAGCGTGCGGAATTATGATCAGGTGTTGAACATGTGCTCAAAACCGTAGACTTGTCTGAAAGATATCTGATAACATATCTTGGACAAATGGATCTGCCATACTTTTTGTGCAAATTGATGATTTTGCAGATTGATAGGCTCCTTCTCTATGAGAAACTGTCCGTAGAAATGGTAAAAGGATAAAGAATTTCTTAAGAAAAGGCACAGTTCCTTTCCGGGACAAAAATTTGAAGAAAGATTGGAAAATTTTATAGCTAGTTGTAAATTTGAAACCAGTTTTTTTCAAAACAGCATGTTTAACTTTCCATTAAGCTTTTTAGAAGGTTCTTACATGAGGGTATCAATCATCAGCAAATTCTGTATAATTTTTTTTAAAAAATGGTCAAGATTTTTGGCTTCAAGTTAATGATAATTTCTTTTGGTACAAAACTCTTGGTTTTAGCGTACAAAAAGTAGGATGCCTGTGAGTTGTTAGTTGAATTGCATAATATAATAGCTTGCCACGGACTGGAAGTATTGTCCTCTATCATTCCTAGAACAGTTTTCAAGGGATAGTTGATGGCCCAAAGAAAAAAGGACTACATATTCAAGAGAGACAACACAGAAAAAAGCACATATTACGGCAATATTTGAAAAATCCCCTTCTCCCTAAACAACATTTCAACAAACTTTAACAAATAGCCAAAATAACCGTAATTTCCATAAAATTTATGTAAATCCCCCCTCCCCAACTTTGATTACATAATATGTAAACTTTCCCATACCCAATAGCCAACACATCGATAGTTTTATCCAGTTACAGCTATTCTGATTAGAAAGAACACATGGTAGTGCTCAGCTCATTTTTTTCAAAGCGCGAGCCCTCAATTATTGGATATCACGCACTAGGATTAATTTGCATCAGCCATAAGTCAAAAAACTAATATGGTTAGTCAGAAGCATTGGTTTCACAAAATTATTAGTCATCAGTCAATTGGCAAATAGTCTGCTAGTTAGCTAGTGAAAATCTCTACTACCCCCTCAACAGAAATCGAATTAATTCAAATATTGTGCACTTGCTTGAAAAAATTGCAAGCTAACCAAAATTACAAGACGTTTTATACTCTGAGGAGTTTTAGGCAAAAAAGCTTCTAGTATGTTTAAAATATTTTCTTTTTTCAAAGTCATTTTCAAAGAAAAATATGTTCTTTACAAGGTTTTCAGAAAATCTTGCAGAATTTGCAGATTAGGAAACTTTGCAATCAATCTTGATATTGCTCAATTTAAAGGTGAAGCTAGACTTTTTATGCAAACGTACTTTGGGCAATAGATGATTGTAATCAATTTTAGTTCTCTGTGAAGATTGGTTGCCTTTTGAAAGTTTTTATGTTTTTGAAAAAAATAACTTGGGGCAGAGCGCGCAGTCCCAGTGGGCCAGTCCGCTTCCGGCTGCTTTATTTACCATTCAAGTATACCTGAATGCAGATGTCAATTTATCTTTTTTTCATTATCAAACGTTGTGTTTACCAATTTGAAATTAAAGGATTTCTAGGAATGATTGCAGGGATGATTTTGAGTTTTAGCTCTGAGTTGCCCTTAAATGGCATCTAATTGCTAAAACAGTGAGCTATATTTGTCTGTTTTAATCTAAAGTAATCATGTGGCAAGTAACAAATTTTCAAGTAACTTCCTTCCTTATGATTTTCAAAGCAGTGTCTGATCATATCTGAATGTTTTTTCAGGTAATTGATGGATGCCACATAGAAAATGAAAGTATCATAAAATTGAAGGATGTTTTCAAAGATGATGTTATGTCGATAAAGAAGATGCCAAGGTTTCACTTGGTATTGTTGCTTTCAGTTTTTGAATGTTTTTTTCTGTGATAAGGTATCATAGCAATATTGTTTTTTGTTCAAATTTGTTTTAACCAACATAAATTGATTCTTGTTTCTGGGTGTAATGATTTTACCTGTTGTCTTGGTATGTGACATTCACAGAATGGTAATAGGTAGATCATAACGCTTTAAGTGCACTTTTCTGGACACACGGGATCACCAGAGTGACATGGAGAGTTTTGGAATGGTCAGTTGTTATCACAGTGAAAAGAGACTCTTTTACATATGCGTCATATGCGTCATATTCACTGCACTATCTGAACATGAATTTGGATTGTAAACCCTGGGTTATAGAATTTGTTTCATGTATTTATTCGCAAAATGCTATTTCCATTTTAGATAAAATTGTGCAAGACTTGGCTTCTTCCTGTGAAATGGTACATCCCCTCTAAAGTACTGAGAGAGTTCCTGTCGTATAGGATAAAACAGATAATAGAGGATGATGCAGCAATTAGGAGGGATGGAATAGGCATTTTGTCAGACCTCTGTTTAAGACAGGTTAGTCAGATCTCTGTTTTTGTAATTGATCATTTCTCTAAGATGCCTCTTTAGATGAGAAGACTTTTTTGTCTCCACTATGATATGCAGCCCTTGAAAAACTCGAATTTAGATTGGCAGGAGAATGGCGACCCAAATGTAATATAGGCTGTAAGCGCGTATGGTAACAACGAAAACAAAGTTTGGTATTAGACCAACAACATTAATATGGTGACCCAACACCGATGCTCGTGATGCAATGACTTTTCCAGGGTGGCTGTCATTTTGACTTGTACCACAGACGACCGATTTTTTCAACAATTTTTATTGGGAGGAAAGGGGTAGTTTGAAGATAGCTCATTCTGATGTTTCATCTCTTTGACAAACACGTCTTCTGCCGTCTTGGGGAGAAAGCAAATCGGCAGTTATACTGCCAAATGCCGACCTAATTTTTAAGGGCTGGATATGAAACTCTTTCCCATGCATTTTGTTATTACTGCAGGCCTGCCATGCACGAGGACTTGACAAATACTCCTTTGCTATCCCATTGATGAAGGAATGGCTTGAAGACTGGCTACGTTTAACTGCATCAGTTTCAGGTATAATCATTTTGTATCTAAATTATGCAAATAATGTGTGAATTAACTGTCAATAGAGAAATTTGCGATTCGAAATTCATTTAACTGACGATTTAAAGAGAGCTCTATTAGAAATACTTATAATCGGTCTTTTCCAGAATAGCGAATGAAAGGCACAACAAAAGCGGTTTTATGCATGTTGGGACAGATCCATGTTTCTATTGCAAGTTCCTTAAATTAAAGGCAAACCTTTGCAAGTCTTATAATATTGGGCTTTAATTCAATGTGACTAAAGTTTTAGACCAATTAAACCGGGGTTTATTTGAAATAATGTAGATTTTTTCTCCGATTGAAGTTTATATTATGCACAAGATGTTCGCTGACCATGTTGCTTTAAACAAAAATATTTTTTCAGTGAACCCATATGTTAATCCTGTGTGGGTCTCTTTTCCCTTGACACAATACCTATTTTGAATCATATACCAGACTATTAAGTGTCTCAGCCTAACTCTCATATCTTTTTCCAATGACGATTTACACGTCGAAAACGATGATAACTATGCAATGTTTTTCACTTATCAATGCTCATTTTTTCAGTTGAAGACAAGTCGTTCGTCGCCCACTGTGCTGCAATCAAAACAATGAATTTTTCAAAAACAAAGGTGATAGACAATTAATAGAATATATAGGAATATGTATTTCCAATGTCTGAGGTATTATGTGTTTTTTAGTGAACCTTTATATGTAAATTGCAGTGTCAAAGAATGCAAAACCATATAGCAGCGCATTTAGAAACTAATTTTAAGTCCATCACGCCTGTTCACATACAACACCTAGTTGTAACTATTGTTGTTGCCAAATCCTGTAAATCCTGCCGAAAAAGAACGTGTGTGGTTGCTTTTTTTGATTTAGACCTAAAATCTTTGATACATTTGTACCAGAACTAAAAACGCTGGTTCTGCATTTCAATAAAGCGGACAAATTGGACAAAGTTGTCAAAAATATTCAACAGAAACTGATCCCAGTTTAAACTGAAATGTCAACATTCATCCATGAATTGAAGAAAGAGCCTATAGCCTTGGCCTTTTGCGTGAAACTTAATCATCACATTTTGCCATTTTTCCAAACAAATTGGCATAAAGCAACCTTAAAAAAGAGTTTTAAATACGTTGTTTGGCTTTTTTCATGATTTCAAGTAAAAATTTAGCTCCCTGGTTTTTTCTGCCTGAAATTTGTTTACCACTTTTTGCTATTTTTTTCAACACAAATTGGCATAAAACAGCCGTAAAAGGAATTTTAAATACGCTTTTAGGTTTCCTAACTATTCGAAGAAAAAATTTAGCTTTAGAATTTGCGATATAAAATTGAACTTTTTCAAAGCCTATAGCCTTGGCTTTTTACATGAAATTTTTTACCACTTTTTGCTATTTTTTCAACACATATTGGCACCAAATAAACTTAAAAGGGATTTTAAATACGCTTTTGAGTTTTTCCATAATTTCAGGTAAAAATTTAGCTTCAGAATTTACGATATAAAATTAAATGTTTTCATTGATTTATCGTTTAAATCATGAATTTTTTACATTGTCCGACATTTTTCCATTCAATTCCGAAATTTGTTCAGTGAACAATTTTTGAAAATGTCAGCTTTGTGAGTTACGGCCAATTCCAAACCATTTGCGTGAGAAGAGAGTTTACGCGCGACCATTTGCATGGCTACTGTTATGAAGGTCAATCAAAGCAGAGAAATTGAAAATATGATTCATTTCATTATTTCAAATAACGCATCTTACATGCAGTGCTATGTCATTTAATGCAGCGCTAAGCAACTCATTTAATGTATTCAAGCCATGCTAAAGCGTATTTCTTCAACATAAAAGACAGACAAAGTGAAAGCTCTGCTGAATCTATTATCTTCAGTATCATAATTCGTGAATAACCATCTAGTATGCTAGCCATAGAAACATTCCTTGATTTTGGATAAACAATAAGATGAAATAAGAAAGAAAACTTCGGTCTTCACAAAAAATTTAGCCAATGATATGAAGTGAACCAGAACATAAGTATCCCGATGATACTACATGTGTAAGATTAAAGACAATAGTTAAATAAAGAAGAGTTTGACCATGATTACTTCAAATTAATACTGTTTTAGCAGTTTAGGATTCAAATTAAAAGATTCAGACAATATATAACTATTTAAACAGGTATCAATGACATTATTTTAGACGTTACTCGCTCAGTTACGAGTCAAATAACGATGAAATTTCTCAAGTCGCTTGCAGCATGTGTACAGGATAGGAAGATACACTCTAGAAGAAAACAATCGTTTATTTTTCATTAGCAGTTGCACTCAACAATATAAACGAAAATCTGACAGTAAACGAGAAGCTCAAACGATATCCCTGAAACCATGCCCCTATTTGCAGGTCTGTTTAAGGCTTCTAATGACAGAAAAGATGCATGCTTACAAGCTGCATTTGGCTTATTCCATTTTTGACATTTCCAGCTTTGTGGTCATAATTTCCTAGAAATAAGGACAGGAAAATAAATATACTAGCCCTAACATTCTGAGGCAAATTTCTATGACCATATTAACTAAATAAAAACTTTCGTTTATTTGGTCGTCTAATACAAACAAACACTTTTGTTAAAATTGCTATTATTTAAGGCAGCGTTTTTACAAGCAGTTAAATAGATTTGAAGTAGATTTGGCAAAGGAATAACAAGAAAAGGCCTACGAAAAAAAAGCCTACGAAAAAAAGGCCTACGAATCTTACCTCGTCTGAATCCAAACTTGGAAGAACACTATGGTGAAAAAGGAAATAATGTTAAGCAAAATCTGGCTATGGAAATACCAATCAAAGGTAAATGAAATATTAGCACAGGTAATTAGGTTAATACATAGAAATTAAATTGAAGTTTTGGCATTTACGTGAAAAGGATATAAGGCTTGAATAACAATCAAGTTTCGGACTAAGGTCATTACCCAAAGTCGAATAGAATGATGAACACAGATGATCTATACATACGTAGTTGGAATCGAGGGGATGTTCTCTTCTACCCACTTCAAATCATCGTCCTACGATAAAAAGTATCAGTTTGTTAAAAATCAATCAGATCCGACGCGAAAGCTGCGAAACTTATTGAACCTACTTTATTGTACTTTATTGTACAAAACTTTTTTATACTTGATTGTATAAAAAGGAAGGCTTGCTTACCGCAGCTCTGTTCTTTAGGTTTCCATTTGATTCTTTCTTCATGCCACGTAGTTTCATCCCATCTAGGAATAATCAACGCATAGTTTTCAGGCTTTAGACGTACCCTATCAACGTATTTTTACTGAAGCAGTTCGGCATTTGACAGCCGCATGCCCTGCGGAGTGTCCTCTAACTCTAAACCTCTAACTCTAAAGTTTAAACTATATCAAAAGTATAAAAAAATCATGAAAAATAACGCAAACGAATCATGTTCCATTTCGGTAATTTTCAAATCTATATCGAAGTGGATTACAGCTCACCGTAAGCTTCGGAGAGATTGGTTTCATCCTCATCATCACTTGCGTCGACAAGTGGCGTGAATGCGTATCTGGAAAAGAAGGCAAAAGATAATGTAAAAATATGGTCAAAATATATTATAGGCAAGGAACAACGCCAAACAACTAGCAAAGATCAAATAGAAAAAAGCCTTGATAAGAATGTAACGAACTAAGTAAAAATGATTAAAAATATGCCTTGGTGGTTGCGGAAAAACAGTAATTTGCGTTTTGCAACCCCGTTTTGTCAGGTAACTGCTTCATAGTCTGTTTGAATGTTTCATCTTCCCAGCAGATCCGTCGTGGTCGCTGGTCAAGAATATATTAAATAGATTATTTGGTTTTTTATGGATTCTAGCATGTGTTTTGAAGTTGTGTGTATGTACGTTTAAATGTATAAATTTGTTGGATCGTTCGCGTGTAAACTTAATTGTCAGATAAACTCTGTTCTGTGTATCTTTGCAATTACTCGCAAAGCTGGATGGAAGCGTCTAATTGACAAAGAAATCACGGCGTCTACAGAAATGTGATGCAAATATCACAGAAGCAGTAATGTAAATAGGCAGAAATGAATCGATAAACGACTGTGCCGAAAAGAGAACCAGAGTTGGATAAGGAATAAAATTATACTTAATGATTTAGTGCCACTTTAAGCGTCTCTTAATTGGATTGGCAAATACCTTTGATTGTTGTTAGTGGGTCTCCAAAGAATCATTATCACCAGGAGAACGAGAGAAAAGAGAAAAGGCCAGAAGGCATCGTCCAGCCAAACCTCAGTCCAGTCCTGCGATGAGAAAATCCACATCGCTTGACATTGGGAAATTGTTTATAACGTACAATTTGACAATTAAAACGTACAAAGGGTTATGGCAAGCAAAGCTTTTCTGTAGCTAACAAAAAAAGTAATCGACATACCAACAACAAGAGATGTGTGATTCTTCCTTAACTAATATATAATTCGTAACTTCAATAATGCATTGTGAAAGAATTGTTAAAGGGTATGTTTTCAGTGTAAGACACCAATAAAGATCTTACCGTACAATCGCCATATGTATGCGTTTTGATGGACCAAGCCATATAAATAACAGAAGCTAGAGAAAAGGAATATAGAAGAAAAATGACACATAATGAACTGCTGGAAGGTTTTTTCAAAAGGCAGATATTGTCTAAGATTATTGCGAGCATCGTAAAAAACCAGAACATCAAAGTTATAATTATAAAACTACGATGAACATACCTACAACTGCAAATATTAAAGTGTTTGTGAAGTGTCGATAAAGTGATAGTTTAACAACATTCTTTCTGATGCGTAGGGTCCTTGTTGTTTGAACCAGTGCAGTGAAAACGTTAAAATGCGTCAAGGAAATTAAAATACGTGTAATTGATAAAGCAACTCAAGACAACCTAAATCAGTTTTAAAATATGGGTTATGGTGATTCAAATCAATTAATTTGAAATAATGAAATAATTAAATAATTAAAAACATCAAGGAAAAAGGTTCTAGAATCAAACATTTTAAAAAAATACTTTAAAACTAGGCTCATCAATGTAAAATATCGCTGTCTTTGAGCTACAATTTATGCTAGGTTTCAAGGTGTAAAGATTTCGTAACAGAAAGGATATCCACCAACAAAGCACAGAATCGAGAACAACCAATGGTATGGCGGCTATCATCTGTTGCCTTGAGGGTGCTGCTTTTGGCTGAAATGAAATAAATGCAATCTTCATGAAGTAAATGCAATCAGTGGCTGGAGGTAACAAATAACTACAGTAATGTAGGTACTATATATGGCTTCGAATATGATGTTGAAGCTGGACATAAATGATTTTTAAAAATATGAAGGAAACCTGAATTTAAATGAAAACAAAACCGAAGTATAATTTGGAAGTAGAAGTGGAGAAGCAGAAGTGGAGAAGTAAAAGTGGAGAAGGAGAAATGGAGAAGTAAAAGTGGAGAAGGAGAAATGGAGAAGTAAAAGTTGAGAGTCACTTACACTGAGGGCCCTGAAGCAGCCTTCGACTGTGGCCAAAATGAAGAAAAGCAATCCGCAGGCAAGAATTTTCGGAAGTGCAGAACCAAGCCGAGGCCTTCAAAAAGAAGAAACAGATCTTGAACAAAAAAATCTCAGATGATTTGGGTTAAAAATTTCAAAGTTCATAACAAAATCCCAATAATTCATTAAGATATAAAGCTTCCCTTTTCTGAGAACAAAACTGACTTGGTGAAACTGCATCGTCAGGTTGTTCGACACTCGTTCGCCGAGATTTGGCTTGCTCGAAAATTCCAGTGCGCCTCAACCAAGGAAAACAAGTTGTTAAGTTGAAAATAATTCAAATGAATTCTACAATTCTGAATCTGTTCGTTTGATTTGATCATTTCGAGTGCAACTGTGACCTGTTTATCCTACGCTGCATTGCAGCATTTCCCTCGGGTATCTTGGCTTGAGCAGAAAGAAAGTTTTGCCCCCTTATCCGAGATCGGAAAACAACTGAGAGCTTCATACTTACATTCTCAAAGCTTAAACGTATGCTTTATTGTAAGAGAGCCGCAAATGCTATCACTGGATTGCCCATCCTGCAAATCCTGACGTACGATTTCTTGGCTTCAAACATAGAAGTGAGTTCGTGTGAAATACACTATGACGCTACAGTTTCACCAACCAAAAACTCATTTCCTCGTTATGTAATTCAATTATTAAAATTGTCGCATTTGCAACGGAAAACTAAACAAAATATTGAAGAAGAAAAAAGAAAGACATAAGATTTACTTATATAGGGGACAACGCTAATTTTGGCAGGAGAGGCCACTTAACATTGGAATTGAAAAAGCTAGGGTTCTACAAATTACAAAGTAAGTTTTACAGGGGAAGCAAAACACGATGACATACTTAACAATTCCGAATCCCATGCTGACAATGATGACCAGTATCCTTGCCAAAGTTCTTTTAACACAAGAAATCAGTTCTGCAAACACCACAAGGCCATTGGCTAAAAAGCAATACTATTGTATTACGTCAATGCTGTGGCAAAAATTACCGTAGATACACTTAATTAATTAAAGACAATAAGAAAGGTCCTAGGACAGCAGAAAGCAATTAGAATGATCAAAGTGAAGGAAAAGTTTATAGCAATACATACACTCTTCGCCAGTATGGTTGACATTTTGATACTCCGAAAAAAAGAGCGCTTTCTCTAGCATCCCTAAAAGCAGGAAAGAAGCTGTATTGGGGAAGCAAAAATCAAG
This sequence comes from Rhopilema esculentum, assembly GCF_013076305.1. The sequence continues at coordinate 11,203,579 of NW_027019302.1, forward strand.
CCCTTATCATTGGGTAGCAAAAACCAAGAAATAAATACAAAACTGTACACTAGGTGAGCAAAAGTATTGCACCACTTCGACGAATTAATAATGGCGTCAGCGTTGAGAATAACATGCTGTTCAAAACTCAAACCACTTTTATGATGCCATTAAGCGTTATTCCATGATTAAAACTCAATCAAACAAAACTTAAAACAATTGGCAACAATTTTTATTTCAATTTGAGAAAAACATCTTTGTAAAATATCAAAAAAGTGAGTTTCTATTTGGACAGTCTTGAAGCTTTGAAGCCCTTGTAAAACTTGTTGAACTCAATCAAAAACTTTTGCAGCAGGTTACTTTTAAACGCCACATGATATATTTAATAAACTTTGGCAAGATCACATTTAGATGCATGAAATCCCAGAAGACCATTATTATCCTTGAATCTAGCGAAAAATGACACTTTTACAGCAATTTTTAATGAAGGTTTATTGGACACTGGTGGGTCACTTTTTACGACTGTTTGTCGCAGAAATTTTGGTATTTTCATTCAACGAGGAGATGAAATGTTGTTTTGAACATGTTGCTGTAATATTTGTTCCCTAAACAACATCGCAATTGGCTGGAAGAGATGGAGTTAAAGGCTACTGACAGATTTTATCGATTGTATTCTGTTACAACATGTTACGAAATGTTATCCAAAATTAGGCCATTTGCAAAATACATTACAGGTACTCCTATCGCCATAGCTCAGTTTTCATGTTTTCGCAGTGTTCGATATGGTTTAAAAATAAGAAGATATATTTGCATTTTTCATTTTCACTACTCTACCTTGATAAATTTCCCAGGATTTCCCACCCAAACGTTCATCTTAAAACTTCCATTTAATTTGCTTTAGCTATTTGAATCTCGGTTTGCTATAAAAAGTTCGAGGCGGTGTATATTGCAGAAAGAGCAGCGCGCTGCGGAAAAAAGCAGCATACAGCTAACATGAGTATTTGGAACAGGTTTGCACTGTAATTTTGGAATGCACTTACCTAGAGCAACAACTGCGCCAATCCAAAACTAAGAAACAAAATTTGTAAATAAACACATTACAGAATAAATAAGATTGAAAAACCGAAAACTACATAGCGATTCTAAATGTTATATAGGTTTGGGTTAATGCTGCAAATCTGTACGATGTGATGAAAACACAATAATTTTATAAAAAAGTCTTTTTTTATCACGTAGCCCCTTCACAAAAAAAGCGGAGAAGGAGATTAGTTTTTAGCCTCAATGTAGTTACATTAACCTATAAGGAAAAAACACAAGATTGGTTCCTTTTTGGCCAAGCAGTGTCCTCTAAATACTGGGCGCTGCTTGAATGAAACTGAAATTCAACTTAAAAATGAAATTGAAGAGTGACAACCTTGAGCTTAATATCATATTTTCATTCCAAAGCATCTGAAAAGTAAGGGAATCCGGCATACCTGGATTCGCAAGAGATCCCTCCAGTTCAAACAGGATGCAACGAACCAGCCAGCAGCATATACCGCGTAAACCAATGACATTACACCAAAGAACTAAACACCAAAATCAATACAAAGAGACGTTAAAACAGTGCTTTGAGAGAGGCTTATGTGAGAGGATGTGCGAGAGGATGGGGACAAGATTCCCCCGAGATATATATTATAGTATATATAGATATATTTATAGTATATTATGTAACTAATCTCTCTCCTTACTAAACTGTATAACGACAAATCCTAGCTATTTCAAAACCGAAGACTGTGTCGCCTACACAGTCCAAAAGGTTTGCAATAGCTATGCTAAAATAGGCGATTAACATGCAGCTCTCTGATTGGCAAAATCCAAAACCACTGTGTTAAAGTGGGAAAAAAATTTGAAGAAAAAATGAAACAGGAAGCTAATTGTTTCGAAAGTCGTAACGAAAACGTGTCATAGGGAGGCTAGTTTGACACATAAATCCACGCAGCAAAATCATTTTATATTGAAAAATACGATGTTAATAAAATCTAAGTTAAAACTAAGGCAATTAAGCGACAGGGCAATTTAAGTAGGTAGATAACGGTATATTTTGTATTTTAATTCAAGAATACATAACAACAATTTGCTATTCTACAGTTTTGTATCTCCGTTTCACATAGCATAACAAAATTTAACGTGCTCACCGGAAGGAGAGGCCATTCTGTTGCAGACAAATAGCCGCGTTTTCCTTTAATTTCGACAGCAACTAGAAAGTCACGTAAACATGGAAGAACTGGCATACGCGCAAAAAGAAGGGTGACAAACAACTAGCACATACAGGGAGGTCAAATGTCACCATTGCCTCTTGATCCAACAGACAATTTTTACTAATTGCAAAGAAAAAAACCTATCTTTCAAGGCAATAGCACCGACGGGGGGGGGGGGGGTTCAGCTGGGGCCCGTGCTCAAAATTGAGATGATATTTTTATTTTTTAACGATAATGCCTCATTCCATGTAAGGTTTTCCCCCGTAAGGGCCCAAAAAGACCTGAAATTAAATATTAAAGTAATTGACACTAATTATGTGTTGTTTTCGTTGAAAACGTCTTTTCGACGATCTTGAACTTCGGCTAGCAAATTGGGTCCGTCAAAACGCCAAGGGATGATGGCTTAGGAATGACTTGAACGTGCTGGGGGATTGAAGGCAATGTAGCTAAAAAGATTGACTTAGTGATGTTATCGACGCTTTTGCCTTAAAAAGATCGTAAAGTGGTACTGCAAAGGTTTTGAAAATTTATGAGTAAGAAGGTTTGTTAGAAAGATTTTGAAAGGTGAACATTTTAACCACGCAACAAAGCAACGATTAAAGCCCATTTTGGCCCTCAATTTCAGAGCAAGGGCGGTTCCAAGAACGAAAACAGGGTGTGACCAGAAAAAAAATCTTTCCGCTTTCGGTTTAATTTGGACAGACATGCAACATCGTCAATACTTGTGCCCCAAAGCAATGTTTGAAAAAAACACGTTAAATCAACTTACTGACAAGCTTAAAGTTTGTCTCTGGCTTGGCTCGTGCATTAATAACAAGCATATAAGCTCCTGACATGGGGGTCTTCACCTCAGAATTCTAAAATATAAAGCAACAACTTAATTAAGGAAGTTTTACTGAGAGATAATTTACTTCAAAAATAATTTTACAACCTCGCTGAAGGACAGTATGAAATATAGAAACACAATTTTAAAAAGGTTGAAAGAATATCCACATAAGCATATCAGACCTCAAAGCAGCTACTTAAGTTGTGTTGAAAGTTTGGAAGAATCTTCAAACAAATAATATTCTTCCTTTATCATTGAAAATAACTAAGATACAAGAAAAATCCACTAAAGTGTTGGCATTCTCACCACTACAGATCGTGTTTTCCTTTGATTTGGTTTCTTTACCAATTTGTCCGTAGCATTATGAGTACTATTTGGTGAGTGAGTTTTAACTTTTTGCTGGAAGATGAAAAAATTGGACTTTTGTAATCTTTAAATAAATCTGAATGAAATTGCAGTAACGGTGAGACCTTTAACTGACAAAAAAACGTTTTTTCAGCTAAAGGTGAATTCACACTGCTGTACCAGATGACATGCAATAATTAAGTCACTATGGCTGCTAGAAATATATTCTCGATAATGCAGAAACTAAAAGAAACATTAATTACACTGCAAGAGATTCTACAAACCTTCACTGCTTTGTCTCTTGAAATTATTTTTCCATTCCATTTCTGGTGATGTGACAAATAAACAGTTCAAGCATAGAATAGAAATCTTTGAGAACCATTAACGTCATATAAAGAACAAAATGGTAGAAATATTAACGAAAAACTATGCAGATGAACAAATAAATTTCCTTTGGTATTTGATGGTCGATTGAACATACAGTCAAATTATGTATCACAAGCACCATCTTTTAATGATCACCAAAGGTTCATTATGATTTAAATAGAAAAGTGAAATTATTATTTATAGAAAAAGTAAAAACCAATAAATAAGACTGACTGAACAAATTTTTTATCCCTTGTCCATAAACTTATAAATAGGACAATTTAAGCAAAAGTTGGTACTGTACAAGAAGATCTTTAAGAACTTACAGCAATTTTTGAAATTTCAGCTTTTACAAACTTATTGCATCTTATTTTTCCTGTCATGCCAATTATTTCTCCTTCCGATTCAGTGACATATGCAATGGGAGCCTAAAATGAAAACCGAAGAAGTATATCTTTCCTGATTTTTCAAGAGATCTTTGTCTTCAGCAGTTTATTGAGTTAAAAGTGCTAGGTGTAGAGTTCCAGGAAATAAAAACAGTTTCTTGTTGAATGAGGATGGTTTGATAACATGTCCGGGTTTAAATAAACTAAAATCGAGTTTTTTTTCTCTAGTGCAGGTATCGGGATCAAACATCCACAGGGAACTATTAAAAACAAAAAACAGCATGTTAAGGTGAAGCACATCAACTGCTTTTTAATACCAAAGTAGGCTGATGCATTTTCAAGAGAGGGCCTTTACAAAAGAGGGGCTTTAACAAAAGAAGGGCCTTAATAAAATAGGGGCCAATTCAACGAATAGCGGTAACCAGGCTCTTTCTGTACCGATCAACGAATAAACTGTACCAATATACACTGAGCAACCAATTTTCACTTAAATAACAACTACATCATCAAGTTTCAAGAATCTTCCAAATCTGAAAGCTTCAAGTATGCTACAAACTAGCAATCCCTTTGTTGACAAATTGACACTAAAATATGTTACTGGTCTGTGTCTTACTTCTAGGATGTTGATGAATTTTTCTGCACAAGGGCTGTACTTTAGCCTCCAGTTAACTTCAATTTCTGGAGACTCCTTGTCTGTTGAATCGCATTTGACTGAAAAAATAATTTGCTACTCAGTTACAGCGATTAAAAAATTTAAATATTATCATGATTAAGCAATAAGATTTTCAGTTCTAATCTAAATCAAAAGGATTCTGTCTTCATTTCCATTCTGATTCTCAGGGTTCATGAGTAAAAGCGTTGATGAAAATATGACGGTCTTAGCAGATTCTCAGTTTCACAGTAACAATGCATATCTCTAGATATGGAAAATATTGATTTGATAAAACTTTTTCGAAACTTTTTTTTCAACTTTCACAATACACTAGACAGCTGATTGTTGTGTCTTGTCTTTCATATATGATAGGGCTTCTGTTCACATTAGACTGATTTGATATGAAACAATGAAAGGTTGATCCAGTTTGTCACAAAAATCAAATAAATTTCAACGAAAATCTATTTTCAAATAAATTATGGGCTTCATAAAGAGCCATACCGTAATGCCTCAAACAAGCGCCCCCCTTAAATAAGCACCCCCTCTAATAAGCACCCACCCCTTCAACCTTCAGAAACGGGCAATAGATTTTCGTTGAAAATTCTGATTAATTTTAAACAAAAATTTTTACTTAAGGAAAGTGCAAAGGAATGCATTCAAAGTCATTGAGAAACCAAACACAGAGAGATCATAAACAAAGAGATCAGAAAGATAGGAATTTGGTTAATTTTTACTGTGCGAATTTAATTGTGCAAAAACTGCTTAATTGTTTAAATCTTGCTATTATCAACCCAACCCATCTGCTTCTGCCGGAGGAAACAACAGACATAACTGTAATCCTGAAATGATTTTGTCAGCACCGAAGATGCCCTAACCCCTTTGGATGTGGTTCAACAAATCTTTCTCATGCCTATTGAATGCATTAACTCCAAAAGAAAAGCTTTTAAACCATGTTTACTGAAATGTGGGTGATTCACATTCACACAGGATATCCTAGACTGACACAATCTGAACATACTCTTACCATGTTTCTGGTGCATTTTGCTATATTGAGAAGCAAATTGAGCTTTACAGAAACATAACTAAAACTGAAAAGATAATAAAAAATGTACCTCCTATCATAACCACTTGACTGTTTTTAAATGAAACTTTTTTGAACATGCCATATGATTGATCCTGTGAAAGAAATAATAAAAAGATCAAAATCACATACATGGGAGGTTGGCGGGGTGATAAGTAGTGCCAGAAAGCTGCGCAATTTGTTAGCTGATCAATTTATATGTAAATACTCTATAAAAAACTAGGAGTTCCATCGATTTAAGAGTTACACTTATTGAGGTAAAAGACAGGCTGCCCTATAGGCAATGCCAAACACAAATTATGCATATTCAATTTCTGTGACATATGTGGCATGAAATGCCTAACAAAGCACTATGCTAACTTCATAGAACTTTGAAAAATTTTGCTTGTCCCCTCTGTGCAAGTTATCCCAGCTATACAGGCACTGAAAACAAATGATAGATAGGACAAAAGAAACACGAAGATAAAGCTCTGTTTATATTTTGCCATGGCCTATAGGGCTTCATCATCAGATGTATCTACTCTGAGTAAGCCCCACATGCCAAGGCAAAATTTTGGCTTACTCATATTTTACTTATATATTTTAGTTTTCATACTGGATTTATATTTCATATCTTTGCAAGGCCTCAAGAAGCTATCTTAACAACATTAAACAAAGATATCACCAGAGTGAGCTCAATGGAAAATTATTTCCAATACCAACTATCCAGAACAAAGGAGATTTCAACAGATAAGATCCACAGCAAAAGACCCCAAAGAATGGAGAAGAATTTTAGAAACAATATGCAGAGCAGCAGAAGCAGAACCTACAAGAAATCTTTATGTAACAACTGCGTGACTGCAATTATATTTATATATATATATTGGGTTCATTTAAACTGGATGGCCTCGCATCATTTAGCTGTGCTCCTACCTATCACTTATTGCCAATTTGGCTTTGAAAAAAGCAAAGATTTTGAGTCTTTCTTAACAGGCCTTTTCGGTAAAAAATGTGGATCAGCTTGCAAGGGTGATCGTCCGTTCATCACTATCTGTTAAATGAAAACCTTCAAGGCCTGAGGGGAAATTAGGGTATTATCTAACCAGGACTGCCTAACCTTTAATTTATTAAATGCGAGGACAATGGCGAGGGCGAAGGCAATTGCCCGCATGAAACGAGAAGGCCTATTCTTAAGCTTTTTGTTTGACACTATTCAGAGTGAAAAATGTCAGAACATAGATCAAAACACCAAGCTAAGAAATATATGTACCCAGTTGTAGATCGAAAGGCCAATCAGAAACATGAACACATGACTGTTGAGGTTGCCCAATCACTCCTGCTTGCCTATTGAAAATGTTACCAATTGAGTCCTAAGGTGCCTGCTGCCTGATAGCAGAATGGCATGTTTTAGTTGTAGTTTTGGATCTGCAAAACTGAGGTGGATATTTTCTTTGGGGGAGTTAAGAAATTATGAAAATTAGGGAAATTATTTCTTTGCGATATGAAAGTCAGATCAAATTATTTCTTGGTACTGCTAAACCTACAATTCAACGTAAAACAGTCTTACTAAAATGAAACTTTATATGAAAATAAAATAAATCTAGCTAGTAATAGTATAAAAATGAGTTTACATGGAAGGTTGTTTACAATAAGCAGAATTCATGTTCCGTTTCACGTAAAACTGTAGTACCTCCCAAAAAAACCCCTGGCTGATGCATCTAAAGCTCATCTTAATGACCGTTGGACTGTTTATTTTGCCTAATGTTGATCCCCGTTGAGAAAACAGAACTGGGCCTAGTCAGATAGCCCTAGACTACAAATCTATCTGTAACTAGGCAAGAATCTTAGAACAGCAGAAATTTTTACTTACATTAGAAAGCTCTAGTTTTGCTTTCCCAGGTTCTGGAAGACTGGTAATTAAGTCCAACAGCAAAGAGAAGAGAACGAAATACACTGTCAAATATTCCATTTTGTTTTGTTAGCTTCCAAGAGTCGCCATCTTGAATGACACTGTCCTTTATTTCTAAAAGCGCATGCGCCACGTTGTCACTTTCGTGTCCTCCACAAAATGATGAAATAATGAGGCAAAAATCAATTTTTTGGCAACACTGCCTCTTAAATGTTGGGGAGATTTTGTTACAGAACACGATGTTGGCTACCTTCACCAAATCACACTAAACAACACTGCCTGGAGAGTTTGGGGAACAGTGGCGATTCTAGCCTTAAAAATCTGGGGGGTCTAACCGGGGGCCAAACTTTCAGTCATAGGAGCCAACGCTAGCTATTACTTTGGGAACTAGTAGAATGTAAAGCAACCACGTAGCTGTAGGTGTCGGCTAGGGGGGGGGCAAACTCGAGCAAGAACCATACCTGAGGGGGGCAGGCTTTAAAACAAGAAAACAGATATTTAACAAACAGATATATAAGGACAAAATCAAGGTCATGGAATTATAAATGTGCCAAATTTTCAGAGGGGGAAGCTGTTTTCAAAATTTTCATTTGGGGGAGCAGAGTCCCCCGTGCCCCCCCCCCCTGCAGCTACGTGGCTGATGTAAAGCAGTCGCGTGGTGGCTCAAAATTAGCTAGCTACAAGGCACCAGTTCTTAGCTCCCCATAGATAAGTATGTCCTTGGTACAGCTCTATCAAGGCTGTTATCATTTTGCTAAATAGTTTTATTAGTGGTGTAAAGAGCAGCTGTTTCCCCTCGGAAAATAGCAAAGAAAAATTGTTGCTGGGGGCCCCTAAAGGTTTGGGACCGTTTGTTATTTCACTAAAAGTAACTTTATTCTGTTACTCCACCGAGTTTTATCTGTTTAACAATAATGCATCATGATAATGGTTTCCAACAGAAGAACTAAACTTCTAAAAAATGAAAGTCTGATAGCTTTGTGAGGTTGATTGGTAAAATTTTTCCATAGAAGTTATGTCTTATGAGATCAAGCAAATCATTCTGTTACACAGAATTTCAAGTCATACAATTTCGATAAGCAATAGTAGATTGCCAAGGTATCCTGGGATAGTATATAGATAGTATATAGTATTGGGCTGAACCTACGCACCCCACCGCAAGAAGGTGGATATTCGTGATAATATATAGCAAATATAGAATTTAAATGATTGCCAAGAATGAGTTTTTCTTGGTAACTACAGAACTCTTGGTAACAGTTGGTTTTTACTTTGTAACTTATTAGAAAGGAGCCAAAATGTCCACCTCGGTTACAAACCAAAACGCTTATCAGGGCCCCTAGTTTGTTAAATAAATGCAATAAAGATAGCATTGAGGAAAATACAGAGAGCAACCCTAACAAAGTGAAAAAACGATTGAACAGCTTCGGCAGAAAACATTGATTTTTTAATAGAAACTTTTGAAAAAACTGGGGGGGGCAAAACAAGGGGCAAAGAAAATTTCTGGGGGGGCGTGGTCTCCCTTGGCCCCCCTGTATAATCGCCACTGTTGGGGAAGGGGGCGAGGTTGGATGGGCAAGAGCAGGCGCCGCGGAGCAGGGAACAGGGTAGCCTCTGCTTCTGGCCACAGAATAGAAAATACTTATTTCATTCATGTATTTTTATTCTGCGTCCAGACTCCCAAATTTCAAGTTGGGGGCCGGAACACATGCTAGGGAGTGGGGCCAGGTCCAAACTCTTTTGTCAAAATTACAAAGGGCTATCTTATAATTTCATTGCGATACATCTGCTTGAAATTATCATGGTATCATGCGTCAGACAAGCGATGACATTATTTTGGAGAGGGAAGGAAAATCAATTCTACAATTCGATGGACGATTCCAGATTTAAGACCTTCGCTCGAAATTGCCTATAATGCTAACCTTAAATCATTTTTCGACAAAGAATCTTATAGGTAAAGGCATACAGAATAGGTAATTTAGACAAAGAAACAAGGAGAAAAAGTCATTAACAAAGTCACAGAAGCTGTAAATTTCTTTCAGCCTTTCACCAGCAGTTTTAACGATCAGCCATCCAACTGAATCATTTGAATCATCCAACTGAGAGCAGGTAGATCATAAAGCCCTTTGAAGAAGAAGTTTTTTCATTGCAGTGTTTCTTGCATGAAAAATAGTAGATTTCCAGACCGTGGAAAGCGGGCTGCAGTCACACCTCTTGACAAAGGCGAACCTGTTCGAACAGTAGAAAAAAATTTCCGTCCAGTTAGTGTGCTCAACACACTTTTTCCAAGATATACGAAAAAATAATAAAATATCAAATTAGTCCTCATCTCGATAAAGCCCTGTCCGCTTTCGTTGCTGCCTACAGGAAGGCTTACAGTACACAGCATATCTAAATTAAAATACTTGAAGACTGGAAACTCAAATTGGACAATGATTATATTGTCGGAGCAGTACTGATGGATTTATCAAAGGCCTTCGACTGTATTCCGCATGACCTTCTTATTGCAAAAGTTCATGCTTATGGTTTTGATGAAGGTTCTCTAGTCCTCATTTACTCATATTTAAAAAGGCGCTTACAAGCAGTTCGAATAAATGATACTTACAGTGATTTTCAATCTGTTTTATCAGGGGGACCGCAAGGATCAGTCCTTAGCCCTATTCTTTTCATTTTCTACATTAATGACCTGTTTTATTTCATTAAAAAGGCTTCTCTTGTGAATTACGCAGATAACAACACTTTAACACATTTTTCAAAAGACCTGCCTCAATTAATTAACGTCTTGGAAAAAGAAGCAAGCATCGCCCTGCCTGGCTCAATCAGAATGAAATGATTGGTAACCCAGAAAAATTTCATGCTCTTCTCGTCAGAAAGGATGAAAAAAGTACCATTGGACATAGCATTTCAAGGGAAACAATAAATTCTGAAGCTTCAGTGTTGCTTGGCGTAACTATAGATCACAAACTTAATTTTGACATTCACATATCCGAACTTTGTAAAAAGGCAGCAACCCAGCTAAATGTGCTCAAAAGACTTCATTTCGATGTGCTCAAAATCTTTTATTGGCTTTAATGAGAAAAAGGTATTGGTCTAAAGCTTTGTTTTCTCTAACTTTAACTACTGCCCTTAAGTGTGGTTCTTCTCCACGGCTAGATCTACGGAGAAGATCGAAAAAATACAGGAACGAGCCCTACGATTCCTTTACGATGACCATGATTCATCTTATAGAGATCTGCTTTGCAAATCACAAAAATGCACAATGCATGTTAATCGGCAAAGGAACCTCTGTACTGAAATTTTCAAAACTGTAAAAAGATTAAATCCTGAATTCATGCAAAATATTTTCGAACAAAGAACCACTGATCGATCCTCACGTCGTCCATAAGACTTGCAGAACTTCAGGCCCAACCAAACAACTTTCGGTACAAACACCCTCAGGTCCCTCGGACCACAAATTTGGAATGGCTAACCACAGGAAATAAAATCTGCAGAAAATCTGATCCAATTCAAAAGATTAATCAAAAACTGGGACGGGGCAACCTGTACATGCAACGTATGCAAAACTTAATGATTTGATTTAATTTAATTTAATTTGGATATTTTGTAAATAATCGAATTAGACAAGTTACGGTTGTGTAGCTTAAAATTATATATATTTGATTTAAAATAAGATTACAAAACGAAACAAACTTGCATGGTCATATCAGCGTTTGTAGGGGGGATGTTGACAAATATTTTCATCTTGGGATGCCAGACACCTTGCCGGGACAGAAGCCTTGACGGGTCCCCAATTTGCGTCAAAGACAAACAAATTTTAAGGCCACGCCCTATTTTTATTCCTAGAAACGCGCTTGTTCTGAATTTGAAGGTTAAAATGGGATTTGCACGTTGTTTTGTAGCGTGGTTAAAAAGAGTATCTTTTAAATCTTTATTAAATCTTTCTCACTAACCTTTGGCCTGAGGCTCTATCTATAAAAAATAGGTATAAATGAGGTGTTTAAAATTAACTAAAAAAGATTAGCTACTTGGCAATTAAAAGTGAGTCAGCTTCTGAGCCCTTATTTCTCCGACATATTTTGTTCAAACTGTTAACCATTAATTTTCAAAACCTTTACTGTACCACTTAACGAGCTATGCCTGTATCTTTGAAATTATGCCTGAATTTATGGACATTTAGTTTGCTTAGTCCCACCCTTGACTGGGTTAAATATGCAAAACCTTTTGGATTGTGGATACCATTAACAGGGTTCAGTGAAGGCCTAGTTTGAGCCTAATTTCTTTTCAAAAATACTAACGGAAGGAGATTCAGTAAGCCATCATTCAGTAAGCCATCATTCAGTAATCTTAAATGCCTTTAGAGGCCTATGCAGGAGAAAGCCTTACCTGGAAGATGCATAGTTGTTAAGAAAGAAAAATATAGCTGAGTTTAGAGCTCGGGCCTCGGGGCATTGCCCCGGCTGAACCCCCCTTTCAGCGCTACTGCCTTGGACATCATGATTTTGGAGTTATTCATTAAATCCTGAAATTTGAAGTTATTCGTAAAATACTGAAATTATTCATCAGATTTCAAATTGTTTTCACTCACATTGCGCACCGAAAATCTCTTCCTCTTTCAGTGAACTGATTGGTGGCAGGTTTCGTCTCAATTAGACTTCACGTTTCATTGCTTTTTCTTTAAAATGCCTATATAGGCCATCAACTACTGACTCCAACATTCCCGTTCTAGGCATTCCTCTTGGTCTTTTTCCTTTAATTCTTCCTTCTATGGCAACTTTTAGCAAGTTCTCATCATCAAGACTTTGCCAGTTTTCATTAGTAACTCCCTCCCCCCTTTGTAGAAAATTAAGAGTTTTAAAGCTTGAAATTCCGCAAATGTGTAAGATGAGTTACAGGCTTCTCCACACCAACATTGTTTCGGGAGTGCGGAACCTGTTCATTTTCCAAAAACGTTATTTTAATGTAGGATGCTCCGATGACTTTTTGCAAGAATCGCATGATTATACAAATAAAGAAAGATACACATAAATGAAGAAAGATTTGTTCCCTCAAAATGTGCAAATTGGAAAGAGAGCTAAAATATAAACTTCACCGAAAAATATAACCAAGGACAGAAAATTCAACTTCACTTTTTATCATTTCCTTTCACTTTATACAATAAATTCAATAAATCAACCTCCAAACTTAAGATATTTACAGTTAAAATAAAACCCATCTTCACAATATTCAGACTTACAAAAAAAGAAATCTAAATTTAGACGTATTTAAACGACTTGTTTACTTTCGTTAATTTGAGTAGCCCAATCCGTGCTTCTTTGGTCGCTTGTGAGCTGCGATTGGTTTGATAATCCCATTCCCATCTGGTCCTAGGCCCGTTCCAGGTTTCCATCCCATCGACCGCAGCATTTGGTTTCCCACGTTGGTTTCTGGTATTGGATTAGCATTTTCAGTTGTAAATACTAAGAGGAAAGAATTGCCGATGTTGGAAAGTTGGAACAGATGCAGGAGAAGTTGGAAAAGAGATGTTGCCAAAAATAATACCATTTTCGGCTCAAAATATTCTAAAGGGAGTAAATTAGACAAAATGTTGCTAATAAAGACCAAACAAAGCGAGTGACAAATTACCGTCAACTAATCAGATCCGACAGCTAAATGTTGAGACTGTTGACAAACGACATACCTTCGGGAGCAGTCGTTTTTCTTCGCTTTGAAGCGTAGCGCTGCGAATGAGCACTCAATGATCGTCTGTGGATGAAAACAACAATGTATTCGAAAAAACAAAAACAAGAAAACACATTAACACATGAAGTATAAAAGGAGAAGTCATCAGTCACCGGCACTGGAAGACCTCGGGTTCTAGAGTATTTCGTGTTCACTACTAATATTTCTGTTGGGCAGGTACATTCATAAACAAATCCAGATTAAATGAATTCTGAAAATCATCACCAGAAAGAGATAACGATAACACATATTTATTGCAATGTATTAAAGATACACATGAGGTAGTTTGAAAAATTCATAAATAATTTGACATTACGATTTGCGAGCTTCTCTTCGAAGAAATCTTTTTAAAAGCCGCCTTTCAGGTTCTCTTGTATTTCTAAAAAAATAACAAAACGGACATAAAAGAGAAGGCAAGGTATGATAAAAGTCTGGGGTTTTTTTAATTTATCGTTGGTAAGATGAGTGTCTTGAGATTGTATTGTTATTTCTTATAATTACTCCACAAATCCATCAAGAGTCAATAAAGATACATGTGAACAGGTCTTGAAGGAAATATTTAAAAGCATTCGAAAAGATTGTGTGTTGTCTATTAAAGGCAAATGGAAATTAGATAATTAGATAAATTAGATAAACAAGGCAAATTAGATAAAAATAAAAGGAGCACCCTAATGCGCCGGAATATGATAGAAAACGATAATAAATAAATGTTCGGCTTCAAAATGTAATGATGGCGGTGTTGGGATGGCGGTGTTGGAATGGTGGTGTTGGAATGGTGGTGTTGGGATGGCGGTGAGGTTGGCGTATAGATGGGAGGAAAAAGAAGAAACGAAGATGACAGTGGTCCAGGGACTGCACTTCCAATTGGGCTAGGAGAAGGCATGTTCCTCCACCCCAAACTTGTTACAGAGGAAGGTTCTACAAAAATGGAAATCTAATCCGTCTTATTTTGATTGATGGGCGGTAACTGAAAACAACTCTTATAGGTCAATGTTTGAGTGAATAACATCAACTTAGCACCACGTGTAACAAGACCACATTGTCACTTACTGATACAGAAAACTAAGTTTAAAAACGCTTCATTTTGTAGTTACAGATAACAAGAAAGGTTTTTGGAGCAAAATCGCGGTAATGATGTCGAAATGATATCACGCAGTGCCTAGGCTTCCCCTTTTCAGATAGATACAGCATACTCTCGTTAAGTGGGATCCCGGATAAGTAGGACACGCGCTATGTAGTACAGATTTTTCCGGTCACTTTAACTTGCTTACCCTTTTAAAGCATTCGGGTAAGTAGGACACGCGCTATGTAGTACAGATTTTTCCGGTCACTTTAACTTGCTTACCCTTTTAAAGCATTCGGGTAAGTAGGACACGCGCTATGTAGTACAGATTTTCCCGGTCACTTTAACTTGCTTACCCTTTTAAAGCATTCGGGTAAGTAGGACACGCGCTATGTAGTACAGATTTTCCCGGTCACTTTAACTTGCTTACCCTTTTAAAGCATTCGGGTAAGTAGGACACGCGCTATGTAGTACAGATTTTCCCGGTCCCTTGAGTGTCCCACTTAACGAGAGTGTACTGTAGAAAGAAAGAAGCAGATATGAAACAAGCAAGATTTGGTAATCAGCGGATTCGATGTATCTCGTTAAAACTGCTAAAGATTTCGTACAAATTGAAAATATGCATCACTTCTTGTTTATTTTCTTTAATTTTTCTCTTGTACAATAAAGGCTTAGTTGTATTTTGTAATTTGGCGTTCGCTAGAAATATCTGTATCATGTTTCCATACTGTAAAAAAGGACCCAAAGGAGCATCTTTTGAAGGGACATCTTCTGGTGTTCTTGTTAATTCGACGTCGTTTCCGACCGTTAGACGGTTCCTGATATGATGACAAGGAAAGTGATGGAAGTGAAGATTATGGATTAGGGCAGTGAGGCTGATGGTTGATGATTAAAATAACGTCGATAACTACATACAATGCAAGGTTAAGAAAAATTTCTGGCTCCTCAAAATAAGAAGATTTAATAAAAATTTGGAACTGACAGTTACCATATTACTGTCACCAAGAAATACTGAATTCGATAATACAAAGCAAATTTTGAATCTTTATTGCAAACCTGGTTTTTGTCAGAAAAATTTTCTTTCTGTTGCTACCATCTTCAAAACGACAGTGTAGTGAATAAAGGCTAGCAAGCTCAATAATCTAAAACATCAAAAAATCACACATAAAGGATTTACAACGAACAAGGATACTGCTAAAGTTCATAATTAGAAATACGTATAAATTAGCCACTAATCTCTCTTTGGTCTCTTTCGTGGTTGATACTCAATAAAAAATTTTACAGAGCCGAAAGTTCAAACTATTAATCGATTAATTGTCATATACTGTTAAAATTGTTCAAATTGAATGCCAGCATTGGAGATATATTTTATGACGTTAGAAGACTAATGTGTATATGTAATGAAGATACTCCTTGGATGAAGAAGGCCTACGGCCTAACCTTCCCATTTTGAGTTGGATCGGCAAAAAGGGATTCTGATGAACACTTAACTTGTATGCTTGACTTCAAAATTTCAAAGCTGAAAGTGCGAGTCGTCCAAGAAACGCAAAACTACTAACTGTGTTCCACTTCAAGACCTACATTGCCTATCACAACAACATACATTCAGCTTCCGTTGACTTACTAAGGAATGCAAATTCGTCCCGCATTGAACAATCAGAAAGGAGCATTTCATGTCTTTTCTAGTCTGGGGCTAGCCCTAAAAGCTCGGGCATGGTTTCTGATACGCATTTTGTCTTATTTTCGAAAGATCCGCGGGCAGTAGAACTAAAGAAACTGGAGATTGGAAAAGTAGTGAAGAAACGTTTATTATATTTAAATATAAATATCTAAAACTTATTCTTGGAAATCTTTGGTGGGGAATCTTGGAAATCACTAGCCCCAATACACGAGCCGTCACTGTTAATGGCTTAAACTATACGACCAATCTCTTCAGTAAAATTCCATATAAAGCCTAGATTCCTATCAAAGTTAAACTATTGATTTTTAAATAGGAATAATAAAGACTTTATTACCAAGCATGATGCAAGTGCAGTTGAACTAACCTGATCTCTTTCAGTGTCACATGAAGCATTCATACACAGCCTAAAAAAGACAACCGTTTGAGTGTTTCGGTCAACATGCATAAATCATCAGACGAAGAACAAAGATGGTCGAACCCATAAATTCATCCTTTGTCATCAAGGTGTTGGCACCTCTTAACAGGGGGACTGGGCCATAAGACCCCTAACACTACATTTCTGGCTGGTCAGCGCGATTTCAAACCCATCAAACTCATCAAGCGATTTCAAACTAATGCAAGTATTAAAACCCATCGTGCAATGATACTACAGCTGAAAACTTTTGAATAAATATGCACTAGAACGATTTTACAAGGATTGCACCAATAACAGTAATGGAATGGCACACACTAACAGGTAATGCAACTGATGACACATTAGAACAAAAGCATGTATTATTCACCCAGCAGTATTCTGTGGAAAAAAAGTGACAAGTAAAATAATCAGGACACAAAAAAGGTAATTTAACTTGAAAAAGGGTATAATTATAATGTGCCTCATTAAGTATGTTGCATAATCTGTTACCTAATATTGCCTGGCATGTTCATTTTCCACTCAATCTATATAATCAAATGAACTTACTCGTGTTCATCTTCATGCTGTAGAAATGCTCTTGTTCTTTTGTTAGCATATGTGATGAAATGACCATTTTCATTAAGCTGCAAAACAAGAGTCACTCTAAATAGCTTAATACAAAAAATTCTTAAAAATGTTATTTCGAATTATATTATGTTTATTTGAGGTCAATGTATCACATGAACCAGATTTCTGGGTCAAGAAAAAAGTGCAACTCCAACGTTCTGTTAGCATAGATCCTCAAATGACACTCTCCCCATTTTGAAGATGAGGAACTTCCTCCTGTAAAGGTCTTGCAGGCAGTCACACAAGCACTAATCATCTGAAAATTACAAGGGCAGTGTGTAAAGACAACACATTTGCTTTGGAAGGCCAAGATGACAATGTGGATTTACACAACAATTTTTTTAATTTTTTCACACACACTCAAATCAAGCTCCCAAAATCAATAAGTTTGTAAGCCTTGATGGACGTTTGCTTTGCTTCATCCATTTGTTGTGTTTTTACCAGTGACAAAAGATAAACATTTTTTCCACTTTTGAAACTTTAATATGTTTTTAATATATTAAATTTTATTTATATTTTATTTAACGAAATGTTAATATGTTTTTTTATTTATTTCGTTTATTTGCTGAAGCAATTGATTTATTTTCTGGAAAAAATCTAAATAAACTTACTTACTAACATGGCGTAAGTCAAGACTAGGCCAATAATTATACCTGACAGTACAAAAACTTTTCAGAGGGGAGTGTATTTTCTGAATTAGATAATATAAAACAGAGCTTTCTTTTGACTACTTTCATTTAATCTTCATTGTCTAATCGTCAGTGAAGGAAGATTACAAAAACTAGTATTGAAATTTTTTCGTTACAAAAATTGTAAGGTTTTTCAGGTTTTTCAAATTGTTGAAGGTTTTTCAATTCCATTACTCAAGTTTTTTGCCTCCAAAAAAGAAGCTGCAATCTTTGATTCAATCAGCTGACAAGCGATCTCTTAATGGCATTGCCCCTCTACACCTTTTCAGGACTGGCTTTGTGCCTGACCATTTTGCTGTTGAAAACAAACAAATTATTCTTATAAAATTAAAAAATTGAAGATTATACCTTGGGAGCCAATCTGTTCAACTTTTTATCAAGCCCTCTTTCCAGATCTAGAAAAAAGGGGTTAAATTGAAATCAATAAACATTGACATCAACTGTTATAAACATTGCAATAGGTTGTGTAAGGAATTATAGTCTGTGCATAAGTAAATAAAGGAAAGGCCACAGTAGCAGGCTGCTTTATAGACTCTAATTGAATGCTTGAGGTGAAAAGTTGATAAAAATTTAGAAAATAAGGAACATAACAAGGCACTGTGAAAAAACAACAATGAACACAAACAAATTAATGGTGGCTAATCTTTCACCCTGGCATACAGGGGTTCATCAGTGCAAAAGCCAATTATTAGCTACCTTTAATATGTATGTCAGGGGCAGATCTGGAACTTATTCTGAGGGGTGCTCAATTTCAAGGCTTTGTAACCAAGGGCGTGGCTATGGACAAACTCTGTACCCTTGCTCATAGGCCATGATGAAATGGAAGTCTTCTATGAACCATAGATACCTGGATCTAAACATTTCTGCACAAGTAATATTTTTATTTTTCTTGCTACACTCTAATCAGACTAGAATTGAGACTTTGGCTTTAGAACTTTGGGTCACAAATACTTTACACCCACGTCCTAAAAGCAAATCAGATTCAAGCACAGCATGCATCGTCAAATGACGCAAAACCAAACAAAGAAGACCTCAAACTTTTCACTTTGGGTAATTTCTGTTACTTTAACAAGGCCAAAAGCTCTTCTGTAGGGAAAA
Source organism: Rhopilema esculentum (assembly GCF_013076305.1). Next base: position 11,222,609 of record NW_027019302.1, read on the forward strand.
ATTATTTTATATAGGAATAAGAAACCAATTGGGACACCTGAATAGCATCATGCTTCATGATTGATGGATAAAGCGTTGCAACTTATGACCATTGCAACTAGTGACTGTTCTGTTCTATAAAAAAAAGCACGTACAAGTTCTGCCTTTAATAGCATCAAGCACTATAAGATAGACATTTGTTGCACTTTCTTTGGCTATGCCTTAATTTTAGCTATACTCTGTCCCAGTGTTCAATATGATATTATAATTCAACTCCTCCTGGTTAATGTCAACTACCCCTGGTCAGCTTCAACTTCCTCTGGTCACAAAATTCCTATACATTTGACTGCAGTTTACAGAGAAGAAACTCTCCTTGGTTTAATCGGTATTCTTTGATGTTTTAGATTTTTTAAATCCATGGGTTCTCTAGCCAATGTTGATGTGCATAGTACTCAGTGTAAAAGATGCTTAATAGTATAAGTAATAATAAAAAAAACCTGAAACAGAATTGGCTTTCGCTAAGATCTGACGGGTGCTTGAGCACCTTTCGTACCCTTCTGTATCTGCCCCTGTATGTTTACATTACTGTATTAGTGGAAGCATCCAATCAGAGGTTTTGCAACAGCTGCAAATGTAATTTTCAATATTATGCAATGTTAGCAAATTTTGTGCAAGTTTAATTTCAAATGAAAAAAGCAGAAAAAAGTGGCAACCTTGCTTTGATTCATCTGAAAGGAGTTTAAAAGACTGTGCAAGAACTAATTGAAAATCTTCTTCCTCTTTGTCCTCTAACATTTTTTCATCCTCCCAGTATGGAATTGCTGCTGAAATATTGGTTTCAATGCAACTCTCTTCTCCTTCATCATCTGCTTCATTTGATCCTGAGCTTGAGCCTTCACTTTCTTCCTCAGATTCTTCTTCTGATGAGATGTCACTGCCATCCATAATTACATCTTCCTCATCACCTTCTTCATCGATGTCATCATCATCAACAGCATCACAGTCCCTACCCATTTGTTCATGTTCACAAGCAAAACTATTCTTAGTGGGTGAATGTTTCTTCTTTTTTGTCTGATTAAACTCGAATTCATTTTTCAGCTTACAATTTTTCTGCTTTGTCTTATTCTTAATTGGACCTTTCACAGGTACACTCATTGTTTCCAGGTTTTCTAGAGCTTTGAATTTCTTATTAATTTTCTTTATTTTTTTCTTTCTTCTTGCATTGAAATTCATTATATTTTCAGTGAATGAATCACTTTCTCCAAGGTCAAGCGGACTCCATGGCACCCCGTTTGGCAATGTAAGACACTTCCTCCGAGGAACAAATTCATCATCATCTGAGTCCGTCACAATTATCTTAGCATTCTCGCAGTAATCTCTTGCAGCTTCATCTTCACTTGAATCAACACAAGAACTTTCTGTTCCTGTTTCTAATTCTGGATGCGATTCCAATCTTCGTTTCCTTCCCCGCCTTCTTCTTGATTTACTTTTATTCCTCATTTGCAACAAATCTAGGCCGATGCCAGGTGGTCTCCCCTGTTCACCAACTTCAGATGTCGAATTTGAATCGGACTGACTTTCCTCGAGCTTCGATGACAACGTTTTGAGCTCCTTCATCAAATCTTCCATCAAAAGGCTCATCTTTGGGGTTTCTTTTGGACTGAAATATCCCTAACTTGCTTGACGAATATCGTCATCATCTCATCGTCACGAAAACAACACCTGAACTCCTAATTAATAACAACAGCACCAACAACAAGAGTGACATGCAGCAACAACAGCTTACTGTCATGGCCAAAAAAAAATTCAAGCCTCTAAGCGCAAAACTCTAGTTTTCTCTCTAAAATGGCAAAGGAAACTCTAGTTTTCTCTCTAAAATGGTTCATTTCACTTCATTCTCTGGTGCCCTCGCCAATCAAAGATTTTTGAAAAAGCAGGACCGCCGATAGGGGTCAAGGGGGCAAATGGGCCCAGGGCCTCATGATCTTGTAGAAGACCTCATAAAGTAATAAATTATGTTTTAAAACTGAATAGAATTCAAAGTAAATGATAAATAAATTTATGATGATGTAAAAAATTCATCTCAATCATGAAATTTGTTACAGATGCTTATGACATAACATTACATTAAATTAAGTCCGGTAGTGAAGCTTAAACTGACACGTTTCAAATCAAATCAAAAAACCTTTTCAGCAACAAATCAGTTAATTACAAGATGCGTCATGATAGCTGTTAAGATACAATCATCAATAACTGTAAAGATTACATTACAAGGAACAACATAAGATATCATATAAGACCAGCTGATGGACACGTGGAAAAAACTCATGAAGGGGCTATCATACCCTGGGTACCAGAGCCGCAAAAATTTAACGGCAGCAAAAACTCTGGTACCAAGTGTAGACCTATCATAGCCATGTGCCCAATTGATGTGACGTGAAATGACGATAATTTAATATTAGTTTTGTATGAATAATAACAGCAAGAGTAATAAAACAATAATTTAAAAAAGAAAAACAGAAATCAAATAATGATGGTTTAGCCTACAATATGCAGAAATAGTTAAATTGTATTAGAATGGTTACTGAATCTTTTCACTTAGAATGTTTCCCAAGAAGGCTAAAACAGCAGAAGAAACAAATTACATCTTTGAGAAACTGATGCATGCAAGACCTACAATGTCTTCTAAGTAAGCATAATATTATATTTGATCATCAATTCAATTTCCAAGAGAAAAATCCACTTCTTTAGTTATATTTACAGTCAACTTACACACGCGATTGAACATACGAATTTTACGACACTATCCACGAGAACCAGCCATAAGAAACGTTATATTACACACAACAGAATAAATACCTGAATGATTTACCAACGTAAATAAAAGAACTGCCCAACAAAACTCTGATTCAGAAACACCTAAGAACTGGCCATTTCTGAATAATCAATAGAAAACCCATCACATAGTTTGATGATGAATTTTTTTGCCAGCTAGATAGACATCCTTTCCACTGTTCTTATTTATTTTCTTAATTTTTCCGCTCTTTTTACTCCTGTTCTTTTATATAATTAGATCAAGTACAAAAGTTTTCAGCGAATAAAAGTTCGGACGAAAAATTTCGGTAAAAATGTTTTTAGAAATGTTTTTGGCACCTTGGACAGATATATTTTTGGACAAATGTTTATCTGGAATGTGATCTAAGTACTGTTGCTTGAAAAACAAGGCGCTTTGATGGGTGGGTCAGGTCCCTCGTGAGATATCAAGACCAATTTCACATCAAGGCCAATTTCTTATTTTTTGAAACACGAAGGTAACTTTTTGAGAAAGTGGTAGATGAAAAATATGGACCTTCTCTGATTCCAAACGGTGGTCTGGAAATTGCTTTGACCATTACCTGCAAAATATCAGTAACATAAAGAAACATTCTACATGACACACGATAAGGTTTCATGATAATAGCAAAGTATGACCAGTCATATCTCGAAGAACCGATCCTTAGTTTGTCGGTGAAATCATCTATCAGTAGGTGAAATAGCACCTAAACTCTTCCCCATCTATGTCTTCGTCGGTAAATTTTTCTATTGATGACCCTCCACCCCCTAATCTGGATGTTGCACGATTTTCTAATGTCTAATGTCGATTTTCTAAACTCAAGGCCTAATGTCTAAAGCTCCTTATTCTTGGCTTCTACAGCCTGTTATGTTTGGGAATGAAATGATAAAATATGTTACAGAGAGCACTTCCCTGGAGGTCAAAATTGACAACAAACTAAGCTGGAAAAGTCATCTTAGTTAAAAATGGCTACGAACTAACAAATAGTTTTTATAGCAAATCTAAAAAGATGAGAAGACTAAAGTATTTACCTATCAAGATTCGAGAGGACATATATTTCAAAACTATGACAAACTATGACATATGGATGGTATAGATAATCTACATAGCAGGGCTTCAAGACTCATACACAAGATCAAAGATAGAACCCTTACAAATAAAGAGATGATGAGCAAAGTAAAATGGCAGCTAATAAGTTATATTTATAAGAAAAGGCTGCCAGCCTACATGCACACAATCTATTATGGAAACTGCCCTGTTCTACTCTCAGGGCCTTTTAAATAACGAGGGAATAGAGCTCGGAATAAATTGCAGTTTGACATAATGCGAGAGACATTGGCAGAAAGAGTCTTAGTTGAAGAGGATTTCTTCTGTGGAATGTAATTGACAACAGTGTAAAAGAGAAAGAAAAGACACAAGAATTCAAGAGCAACATCAAATTACATATTGATTTTATAAATAAATTTTCTTTTAAATCTGAAACTTGTATTTTAACAACTAGGCTTGAGGACTTTTATTACTGAATAATTTTAACATTTCTGTATACTTTCAGGTAAACTTTTCATTTATTAGTAGTATATGCAGGTCTACATCAGCATAAGCTGACTTTAGCGTAACCTGCAATAACAAATATCGCATGTACGTATGTATGTATGTATGTATGTATGTATGTATGTATGTATGTATGTATGTATGTATGTATGTATGTATGTATGTATGTATGTATGTGTGTATGTATGTATTGTTCATTTCGTAGTAACAAAAGTTCCTTAATAGTTTCTTGATTTTAACTGCACAGTTAGTAACATGCAAAGACGCATGCAAAGACGCTGCACATTTAGTCGCTTCAGGAACCTACTTGAGGAGGCCAAAGAAGGCAAGAAAGAAGCTTAATATTGGTCAACGTACATGTCTGTAAAAAAGTAGCCTTGGCCCCTACTATTGCTGGCCTTGGCCCTCCCCTCACTTTCAAATTAGTGATGTGGGCCCTGAGTAAAGAGGCAGCATGTCTATTCCACCATTAATTATGATTCCATTGATATCGTTTGATGTAACGTAGTCTTCACTCGCACCGTCGACAGACTCGGAACTTTTGAGAAATACTCGCACTATTTATGTGAGTTTTGACTCAATATGAATGGAACCGGCGTTCTAATTCCTGATTGTTTGCTGTGAGTAAAATGTTCACAATTGAAAAGTTCCTAGAGATTTTGTCTCTAGTGTGTAGTATCAGTTTTCTAAACTTTAGGCCTTCTACAAGCAGGTTTCTTGTATTGCGGTTCCTCACAAAAGAAGCGTGTAGTTGTTTGGTCTGATATTTCTATTAGCTTGAAAGAACAAATGTTTTTAAAAATTTTGCAGATCAACTCACATTTAAAGATTGCAAAGAAACCTATTGTTTCGTTTTTCCTGCTTCAGTCAGTTTTAAAAATGTGCATGTGCAGTTTATGCAACAACTTTCGGCGTGTAAAACTTTCGAACAACTCTTATTTTCGTAAAAGTAAATTTCGGACAACTCTTTGTTCGAACGTTTTTCACGCTTAAATTGTTTATTAATGTCTGCTAGGAAAAAATGTTTAAGCCATTTCCGTATCTTTGAACAATTTCGTCCAAAAGAGGGCGAAGAAATAGAAAGTGACGACGAGCAGGTCCACGTCGTTTTTCTTTAAGGGGCTAATCATATGGGCTCGGTTAACCGGGCTAGCCCGCTTTGCCGATATCTCACCTTTGCAGTCAAATGCTGTTAAAAACTAGCATGCTATCATATGACAAGCGGGCTAGCCCTGTAAACCAGGATCTCGCTTTTTCAGCCGATATATTGATTAGGCCCTAAGAAACATTGGAAAAAGAGACACGATGCCCAAATTACCTAAATACTAAGAAATATCTAATAAACATCGCCAGGCTCAAATCAGCAAAATGTTAAGAATCTTTAAACCTGCTTGGTCTGACGTATTTCTTAAAAAAGAGACATGAATCTTATGTATAAAACGTGTTGATCAGGTTGATTTATACATATTGCATGTGGCAATGCACGAAAAATATTTGCAGTAAAAGAACATATGCAAAAAGCTCTCGGTACACTAAATTACCGCACTTTATCTCTTTGTTCTCAGGTAGAACAAATCTCAAACAGATCTCGGATAGAACTTACAAGCAAGCAGAGTAGCAAATTGTTCTCCTACTTGAGATCTTTGTTGGAAATCACGCTTTATGATAGCAAAAGTAACATTTGAAATGATTTGCATAATCGGAGATCTTTGAAGTTTCAAGGGATACACTTACATTGCTTTTAAAGTCTATAAACTATACTCCTAGGGGGGGGGGGGGGATTGTGTTGTTTAATGTGCGAATAATCCTACCAGATTTGGTGGGAAGGAAAAGCTGTTGCACGATTCCTGCCACGAAATGTGTCAGCTTCTACAGGGCGATAGCAGATGTCATGTGTTCCTCGTTGTTTTTAAGTTATGAAAGAAAGATACCACGTACCTGAGCGTAAAGGTAATTGTACAAAATTGGGAATAAAGTTAAAGAATTTGCGAGACAAAGGAGACAGTTTTTCTGAGTAAAATGTATTGTAATCTTTTTTCACGTCAGTTACTGAAGCATCAATGTCGTCATGTTAAGATATTAAAACTTAATTTACATGATGTTTTCTTGATTGCTAAAAATATTAAGTTTGCAAACGGGTTACTGTTATTTTGGCTTGGTTCATAAGGCTTAGAACCAGGAGGTAGAAACCTGTAATCATCTGGCTTTGCGCAGTTCGATTTGTTTCATGATGTTTCTCCGGGCTTTGTGTTAATAATCAAAACATTTTTAGAAAAAGATTTTGTGACATCATCACTTTGCTTCTTTATTAGTGAGCTCCAGACATGACATTCAAGCAAGACAAGGTATTCCTCTGAACATTCAAGGCCCAAGATTTGGACCAATTCAAACATCATTTACCCTAAAGTAAAAATATAAGATCAAAGTCCAAAAACAATACGTGATTCATCAAAAGGTACTAGCGTGATCATCGAGTAGTTACAACTAGAGAACTAACTCTTCAATGGAAGCTCTTGTTATAATGCTTTCCTTCGAGCAAGTAAGAAAACATTTTATTTCTGCTAACGTAATAAAACCTCTCTTCGTCAAACAGACAATTGGTAGAGGATGTTTGTGATTTGGTAGGAAAGCATTATTTGGCAATTCTTTTGATTTGGGTCCTGTCCCGATTATTGTTGGTGATTACTCACTTGTAGGCTTGGTCTTCATTCTTTGGAGTACTAGCCCTCTTCCAAACCGATTCATATGAAAACCAGCAAGCCCTCTTGCCAGCAAGAAGGTCTGCATTTGATTGCAATCTAAAATTATTGCTTTTCTATGAATACCAAGATTTCAGGAAAAGCATCAGAGAGCATAAAATACAGTTTCAGTTAAAATACATTTTACGGTTACATTGTAGAACTATCTGCACAGTTTTCAACTCTGAATTGAATTCATAGCCTTTATACCTTACAAGCTCTTAACCAACAAATAATTTTTTAAGTAAAACTTAGTTACATAGTTAGATTACAGAGATTATAGAAAGGAAAAATTGCTTTTTTGGCTACAAAAGCCCTTACACATATCATACATTACAGCTATATATCATACAAAATAAAGACAAGTGACTTGACAAGGTAATGAATAAATAGCCCTTAGCATACCAGATGACAATGTTTAGAGACGCTTTTTGTGAGCAGCTCACAATGCGAAAAAAACACTCACAATGCCAAAATAGCTTTAAATGCAAAATTCAAAGTCTCCATCCTTAGCTCTCAAAACATGGAACAATGTTCCTTTGAAAGCAAGACAACATTTTCTTTGAATACATGTACAAAATTTGATCTGAAAATTTATTCTCTTGAGTAGGGGGAGTTGGGTTGAGTTTTGAGCCTGTTGAGTGGGGTAAAGCGAACCCGGGCTTCGTGTGCCAATATTTATCAAAATGAGTTTTTTTAAAATCACCTTCACTTTGAACTGGTCAACTGTGTAACTGACTCACAGTCCAAAGTCTGTCTACGAATTTGCACAGAGTGTTCGAATTTGTAGAGATAATGTTTCTAACTGTGATAAAATTTATGTTAAACACAACAACGACAACAATTCGAATCAATGACTCGTTTCATCTCCAGAGCAAAAAGTATGAAATGTTTCGTCTTGTCCAGCAGATGAATTAGAGTGAGAAACTAGTAGCTCAATCAGCTCAAAGTTATCCGTGTAGTCGATGGGCAGGAGGCCTCGGTTGTCAACGACATTCGGATCTGCATTCGATTCCAACAGGAGCTTCGCCACATTGAAGTCCCCGTACGACTCGCATAATGCAGCGGGGTCTGCCCTTTAAATGAAATATTACAAAGGTTTGGAGATTAGTGAGAAAAATCAAAACACAACCTCAGATTCATAGCGAGTAAAGGATTCAACTCTGTTTAGATCAAAATTCATAGTAAGGTATGGTTTTTTAAGCAAAACAGATTTTCTAGATCTACATAAATGGGATTTTCCGGAAAATAAACTCGTTTTTCAATGAGTCGACTAGCATTTAACAGTTAATCAATGTTAGACAGTGCACTTAAGAACTTTAAAAAAATAAGAAGGTAAATGCCCAGAGAAGTCAGCTTTAAGAAAAAAAAAGTCCTAAATTGTGATTTGACCAAGACAAACAGTAAGTAATCCGATTCCATTATACATATCTGTTGAAGCGATTTAGTAGCAGATGCAACGAAGGTTTCTGCAGAGGTACGAAGACTCTGAACTTGAGTCGTCATCATACTTTAATTTCTTAAGGAACGTAGATCAGTGCAAGTACAAAATGGGAGTTGAACTGACCTTCTTCATCGGCTCGATTGACATCAGCCCCCAAACTAATCATAACTCGGACGCACTTCAAATTGCTATTTTTTATCAGGTCTTCCAAAGCAGTACTGCCATCTTTATTCCGTTTGTTTACATCCACATCCACACTTGTTCTCTCAAAAAGCTGACTATCTCAGAACTATCGCCCTCTTTCACAATTTCATCAAAGACAAGGTCTTGTGGAAACTTTACTTTCTTAACGTCTTTTTTCTTGGATTCTTGTTTGATCAAGTGACTTTTCCTTCCTTTCATATTCGTCTTACTAAATCATTGCTTGTCAGACAAAGATGCTAATATAAAACTGAACCAACTTCCTTTCTCGATTCTTTGACCTGCTCTACAAAACTACCTGGTACGTCATTAACAACACCAACGCAATACTGCGTCACCCGCACAGATAGTGCAGAACCTTGCAACTCAGTCAAAGAAGGTCTTTGTTTACAGCGAGATTAATCCCACAATGAAGTGTCACGGATAAAATATCAGACAGGATTTGCTTCTCCTACGCTCTCGGGTTCAATAAAGACCCAGCTTTGCTTCACGAAACATTTTCGGCTGTTACGGGGGTACTACGACGAAAAGTTTGGCATAGTGACTGAAATACTACGAATCAGGTTTTATTGTAGTTTTAACCCAAATAATTCATACCATAACCTCATTAAGACATTATGAAAATAGACAGGCCTTAGGCTAAAGTGGAAGTATTAAATTTCTAGGAGGACGAGCGAATAAATCGCTTCTTATTTCTAACCATCGTTTGACACTTCAATATTGAATTTCAAGAGAAGTAAAGAACAATTTGCATTAACATGTTTGGCTTGATAAGCAAGGAAAAGGACTGGTAGGCGATTTCCAGCATTTCCAGCATGTGTATCTCATTTCCTTGTTACTATCATTAAGAACTAATAAAACAGAGAAGAACGTTCTAAATCCACATCTATGCCGTTGTCGTGGCAACTGCGAAACTTAAATACAGGCGAAATCCCCCTGCAGCGAACACAAATCACCTGTCATTAATATTTCTTCTGAATTTCTACGTTTGCCAATTAATGTTTGCGCGATTTATCAGCTGATCCTAGTGCTTCAATCGGTAAAGAACATGAGCAAGTAAACACTAATGTATTTATGAAAAGGATCTTCAAAGGTTTTAACAGATAAGCCGGTAGTTAAAGATTTGCTTTGTGCAACAGATAGTTCGATATGGACTCAGCTTACTTTCAGTTGTCAATCTTTTTGCTCTAAGACAGACACGGGCGTCGTGGCCGGGGGCAGGGGGGCCGTGACCCCCTCTGCCTTCAAAGTTTGACAGATTTTTGGAAAAATAATTTTCCAAAGAACAAAGTTTGACAGATTTTCGGAAAAATCATGTTATGTCGGAAAATTCTCAAACTTGAGCTTTGGGTAAAAGGAGAAGTGAAACGTACCTTTTAGCGACATAAATTACTTGGACTAAAATAATTATCATGTTATCGAGAAGCAACTCACTTTTGTAAAGAAAATACTAGATTTCCACAAAAACAAAATGATTTCTCAGGATTTACTGACTTCTACCATAGTGTGGTTTGTTGCTCGGATTTTGTCAGTTAAAATCCGAATCTTCAAGGGTCAAATTTGGTTATGGAAATTTGCAACATTTGTCATAAATTATATCTTTATTTTATATTGAAGACCGGGACAGTGCCAATTTTGTGTTTATCACCAAGTTTGAAAACTTTGTTCCAGATTTGAAAATTTATGCAGTTATGTTGCATAAGGTAAAACAAGGAAAAAGTCGATCAATACCATCGCTTTCTGTCAGTGGATATTCAATTTTGGAAAATAAAGACTTAATGCTTCAAGTTCGCCGGATTAAGATTATAAAAAATTGTGGAAATTAATGATTAAGATTAAAAAAAATTGTTTCCATCGGCGGCACCCGGTGCCACCCCAGGTAGTAACTTTACCCTTGTCCTCATCTACTAATCTACAAGGTTGCAAGATGTCAGGAACTTTCACAGCAAGTTTAAAAAAAAGGCCACAAAGATAAAAGTGCATTTTATATATCTTTCCAGCTAAAGCAAAGGATATATGCTTCTCTCCCTCCTTACACTAACATGGAATGCTTCTATTTGATTAAGATAATTCACAAAAGTCTTGTCGGAAAACTTTTCTTTCTGGCCCTCTCTAGAATTGATTCGCCACGAAGCCCCGGAAGACAGAGCCTATAAAATTCTTGTGAACATGAACCTCACTTTGTTAAATGAGAGTGGAGAACTTCTGAAGTAGAACTGCTTTCTTTGAAAATGTTGTCGTGTTCAGATTTAGTTTATTACCTAAAGTAGCTACCCACTGGTGATAAAGCATCAAAATTGATCCCAAAGTATTGATTTTCCTAAATTTTCTGATTTGGTATTCAGGAAAGAGATACTATCAGTCCTTTAAAAACACTTAAGGCTGTTTTCAAAATGTTTGAGAGTGGGGTTCTCTCTCATATCTGTCGGAATTTCGTTAAAAATCATCGCTTACATCTTAGTACTGACTACTGAAATATTTCGCACATGCGCAGCTTTTACGTTGAAGAAATTGTAGATCCTTACACTTCCCTGTTTCATACTGTGAATACGAAGGTCTCTTTTGATGGACATTATGCTAACGACTTTTAGACCGATAAAGTCGAACTAATCCATTAAAAGATTACAATACAGATCTACAGATACTTTACAAAATTACTGTACAAACTATACGATACTTTTTTGACGATACCCAGGGGAGCAGAAGGCTATGACTACCTCCGGGCCATTTGGACACAGAGATTAAAATCAAAACTTAAACATTAAAAAGACGACCTAAAAGAAAAACAAAATGAAATGAAATAAATAAAGAACACATTTATCTAACGATAAAAACTGACGATGATCAATTCAGCTGATGATGATCAATTCAGCTGATGATAATAACGAGTGAGAAATGAGTCAAAATTGAGTGAGTAAAACTTAGTCATATCTTTGTGAATGCTTTTCTTATATAATGGCAACTAGAATACACTTTGAATGATTTCATATTTTCAGAACTGAGGCAAAAATAAATGGAACGACTACTCTCTACTATACACGCACTAAGAACATTTACCACAACCAGATCAACACGCCGTCAGTCTGAAAGGCTAGGCCTGTTTCATATGTCGTGCTGTTTCATATCTCCTTATCACTAAACTTCATACTTACGGTTTCAACCACGATGCGTTGACCATTCTGCATACTTATTTGAGTGATAGGCAGCAACGAGCCTAAATTAATCGTTCGTTTGGTTCTTAGCAGAAACTGAACTTGGCTGTTCCATAGGGATCGGTTTTAGGACCTCTGCTTCTAAACATCTATTTGAACGATTTGTTACATTCTATTGATGATATTGAGATATGCAAATATGCTGATGGATAAAGATAAATATATGACTGTGCACCAATGAAACCTGGAGCTCCTCATAACCGAAATGTACTGGCTAGAATCCAGCCTTTATGAGAAGTTTTTTGAACATATATTCAGCATAATCTGTGGGAACGCTAATAATTATTCTCTTCCTAAAATATAAACTATTACATATGGCTTAAAAACCAAGCGCTTAAGAGGCCCGTAAGTCTGGGCTACCGTCCCAAAATTTATCAAAGGTTTTCTACAGCTCTTACTGAGCTCAAGTAACCTGTCATTGCCGCCTATGTAAAACATTTATTCCAAACTAAGGACATTTGATTTTAATGTTTTTTAAACTGATTTTTCTTATTGTTATGTTTACTGTGCTTGCTCTATCAACAACTATTCAAAATTATTTATTATATGTGTATTGTAATTTTTAGTTGACCTAAATTAGCTTTTATCATAGCTACTGTATTGTTACCCAACTTTTAAAGAAATTGATAACAATAGAAATTCTTTATCAGACGAATAAGTTGGTCTTTACCAACAAAAAAAGCTATGATTCATTTGCTAACTTTAAAACCAAGGAATTCAAAAATTGTAAAACTGGTTGGGCTCTTGTCCGCCTGAGTACGCCCCTGTTTCTTAAAGCAATTTACCATGAGCATTTCCTATATCTAAAGGGGAAGGCCGTTATAACATAAATCTGTCTTTTGAAGTTTTTCTCTTTCTTGACAGATTGAAAGATCTACCATATCAAAATACAACACAAGGAATAGGAAGGATATCCACGTGTCAAAATTGGTACATTGGTATGCTTGCCCAGTTGTTTTGGACAATATCCCAAAATCCTAAAGAGATATCGATTCAATCGTACGATTTAATAAACAAGAACTAAAATCTCGGCACGAATCAATGAAAGATCAGAAAATATATATTAAATCTTTAGAGTAACCTTCGCAAATTTGCATTGTAATTTTCTTTTCTTTTTATATATCGTAACTGAATGGATATTAAGTATAAACAAGATTAAATGAAATGAAATGAAATGAATGACGCAAAAAAGCTGAATTGATGCGGTGCAACTTTAAAGACCATCGTCGCTTTTTAAGGCAAAAATCAGTAACGCATGCATATAACCATGTCCCCAAAGCATTTGACAATCCTATCCCCGTCACGTCGCTTACTGTTTGCAATTAGTCAGCCCTTAAAAAAAGATAGAGACCGATTTCCAGCCGCTCTTTTGGCTGATGGGCTTCTCGCAAAGAACCTGACGAACTAAAATTGGTTTCATTACATCATGAACGCAGTCGGCTTTGAAATTCTGAATAGAAATTCTGGCTACTCTCTCAAACTAGCCTGGATATTGCAGAAAACAGCGACAAGATCTTGTGATAGGATTGCTTTCCTTAACTTGCTTTACCAAAGTAAGAAACTCTCTTTTGCGAGGTCTAATAAAGGTTCATATAGTAGCTACATCAATGTAATCATTCAATTCTCTTGACCTAATGGACGCATACCTAGACAGTTCAGTTCAGCTGGGAAGTTAGGCATTTTTGCAGCGTTCTTTCATTTTATTAAACTTGAAGGATTATAAATATAACACTGATCGCCAAGTGCATTTGGAAAAGCTGAAGGCCTACTCTGAAGGCCTACTCTGAAGGTTGACTCTGAAGGTTGACTCTAAAGGCTGATGAACTACGACAACAATCAAATCTTTTGGGATTAGGACCACACCCCCCTTATTTGTAGGACACGCCCACTATATGGGCAAATGCTGTAACCATGTGTGTTCATAGCCGCTTTGTATTCATAAGTATTCCTTTGAATTTCCTTTTCCTATTTCCTAGCAGACCCTAGCCTTTGAAGCTACATTACCGGAGAAGTACTGTGGATACTCATATTCTATTGGTTTAAAGGCTATTTTCAAACTTGACTATAGCTTCACTATAGCTCGCGCCAAAAATTGTAGTACGAGTTTCATTGTCTTCGATACCTTTTCCAGAGCAAATCCTGAGATCGACTATAGCTCGGAATACCCACTATAGCTCAACTCTGGTTGTTTACTCTCAACAAAGAACGGAACTTCTAATTCGCCTAAATTTTAATATTAGACCATTGTGTGCTCAGTGTTTTATATCTTATCTGGAGCAGTGTTTGACATATTTCAGAGGCATTGTGATGACACATTTTCAGTTTGTTAACCTCATTTAATAACCGGAGACGCTGATATAGCAGAGAAAGAATGAACACTTGCGGGGATAAATTCTATCTCTATTTGACAAACACATTTTTTGGGACTGCAAGGAAACCTTGAACTCTAAAAATCAAACATGGAGGATCTGACTATAGCTCGAACTACAGTTGCTATAGTCTGGATCCGCTCCTGGTAAGTACTTGCAAGCAAATTTTGGTTACCAATACCTTCCCTGTCTCAAAAATATGAATACAGCCCAACAATGTCCTATAAATCAAATTTTTCATGTGGATCTCTCCGCAGTCGGACAATACTGGTAGCAACAAGACTCCTTTAAAATTCTAAATATTTTTTACATTTCCATGTTTCTTTGAAAGTTTCAGTGGACAATTTCAAGAATCATTCAAGGTATATCTATTCAAGAATTTCAGGATATATAAAAAAATGCTTTATACTATCTTTGTGCTGTTATTTTCTAAATTTCAAAGCGTCGCACTTGTCCGCCGCATTAGGCAGCATGACATTGGCACTTTCGCTGTTAATCCATGAAAAATTGCGGGTCAGACTACAGTACAGTTCGGACTAACCTCGCTTGCAGTACCATTCACCGCATCTGGAAACGAGGGAACATAAACTCTATGAAAGTATCCTTGTCAAGGCTGTCACATAAATCTATATCTACAGAATTCAAATCCTTTTTAATCTCCTCTATTGAAATCTTCTTTCCAATATCTTCTAGAAAGTTTTGGACATCCTTCAAGGAAACCTTGCCATCTTTATCTTGGTCTAAGTCCACAAAAAAATCCGAAAGCGCTTCCTGCTTGTCAAGCATCGACTCAAAGTCATTCAAATTGGGAATATAGTTGAGAAACTGCAAGGATAAATTCTGTCCGCCATCTAAAACGAAAGAAGAAAAGCCTTATCAGGGAATAAAGGACCGTATTCATTGAATGACATGAATTGATAGGCCTAAGGCAGATGATTTTGTTTCAGGCAGTTGATCCAGTTACTGTGGTCCAAAACAAAAGAAGGAACGGCTTTTAGAAAGACACAATCTATGTAGATCTGGAGCCATTAAGATTTTCAAGTCAGCTTCAGGGCAAGTCAGAATGTTAGAAGCAGGCGATGTTATGGCAAGATCTAGTAGCAAACAGCCCAATGAATGTAACATAAAAATGTCGTTCTAAAGATCGTTAGCAGGCTTGCGAGAACGATGCCGTTCAAATGTCTTTGTTTAACGGATATCCAACAGACTGGTAATGAACTTCAATTTCCAGGCTACAAACGATAGCCAAGTATTATATTACAAAGAGGTTTACTTGCAAGAAGAACATTAATAATTCCTCACGCAATTTGATAAAACCCATTTTTGGACATAGAGCTCTAAGGCTTCTCGGAAAACCAACAAGCTAATTGTACTTATATCTCAATGTTGATCGGTACCTGAAAGGCAGTCTGTCCCCTCAATGATTGGCTAATATGAACAATTAGTCTTCCCGCCTTAACGGATTACGCTCCTCGCTTTTACTATCCTAGCTGCAGTCATGGAAAACATTTGAAACTGGGAGCAAAAAGCAATCGGAAATGGCAAGAAGATTTAATTACTTGAATTGAATGATAATGGAAGCATTTTCTTTCGCTGTTGACATATCTGTTGCACAAACCGAAAATGGAACCACATTTTTCTAGCCACAGCTACACTTCAACGGGAACACAGCCATTTGCTTCAAAAGCTCTGTTGAATCAAGAATCAAAGTTGTCTCTGATTGGTTTAACTAGTTTAATAATCGACCAAGCTCAACGGTGCGTGAATTTCACTCCCGTGAAAATAAAGTCGAGCACAATAGAGGACAGACTGCCTCTAATATAAAGAACAGATTTTTGCCAGGGAAGATGTACGGACAATGATTGGTTTTTAGATTTGATCTATGAAAAACGGAATCTTGCGGATTCATGGAGAAAACGAGAATAGTTAATGTTTTCTCTTCTCTTTGGAAAAAAATTTCCCCTCCCCCGATTCAATGTTCAATACATATTTTTGAAGCACAAATGAAAGGACTACTAATGGAACATTGATTTGGGAGGAAAGGGGAAATTTGAATTTTCAGGGGCAACGAAAAGTAGAAAATACAAAAATTGCATTTCGTCTCAATAATGAGAATAGCTAGTTATGCCATTTCTAACTCACAGTGCAAACCAAACTTTGAAAACTATGGCCTGAGAGGCCTGTTAGAACCAATCACTGAACAGTTGATTGTTAATGTTTTGCAAAGAACAGATGCAAGTGCAACCTATGGCAACCGTGTCTGAACAATATGCGATTAAATTTGTTTGAAAGAAACCAATTTATAACTTTCATTATCATTCCTACAGACAGATCACCTGCACATGTTTAACCAACATCAATTCGACCCAATTCAATTTAAAGACAGCGCCATTCTCCGCTATATATAAAAATAGTGCGGCATCCGTCTACATAATCATTTCGTTAACTTGTATCTAATTCTCGACGCGAAATATATTAGTGTCTATCGTTTCCCTTTTTCAAAAGATAACTTTCTGACACTGATCAGATGCCCAATAATATCAGCAATGTATTTATGCTAAGCTGGTAGCAAGAGAATCTGTTCCAACTCTGTGACAGAAGAGGGCCATAAAATGAGTTGGCACTCTCCATACACGTGTCCTGGGGGTTTAATCCCCAGTCACAAAAGATCTGTGATACCGCCAACGCAAAGGAATCTGTGGTTAATTCGCCTTCAAAGGAGCAAAACCTTCGTTCCATAGCAAATAGTAGGAATAATGGGGATTAAATTTAGTGGCAAATCGATGAGAAGGGGGTTCATGCGAACTTATACCAATCAGAGGTGTTCACTAACAACTACTAGTTAATTCAAACAACTTACCAGAACCCTTTGATTTCAATTGTTCTTCGATAATTTTTTCAGCTTTATTTTTCGCCTTCCCAACAACTCCAGCCGTATCGATAATCTTTAAAATTTCACTTTTCTCGTTCGCCTTTATGGTTAACCATATCAGAGTATTTTGAAATAAGGCAGACTTGGGCTGTCTTAAAATATCAATTATAAATTCCAGATCTCTTGGATATTCGAGTTTAGGCTGTAAAGTCATGAAAGCTCTCATCGAAACAACGCCAGTTTCGTGAAGACAAGCTTTCTTTAGTCCTTCGACAACTTGCTCCCAGTCGCCATCGCACAACTGAATACGTTGTAAGCCCACGGATGATGACAGGATATAATAGGGGCTCTCCACATCATGAAGCCCCCTTTTCAAACTCTGTATGCGAATGTCTTCTGGAATCAAATGGGGATACTGGAGTAGGTTCGAGACCATTTGTTCTTCGTCTTCCCAGTTTTCTTCCAAAATTTTCCTTACCATAATAACATCATGATGATCCAAGTGCCGAAGATTGTACGCGATAATTCCCGCTTGGTTTATATCTTCAACCATCAAAAACTGCCCTGTGGATAGAGGGTTTAGCGTTGATTGTCGAGATCATTTTTAGCAAGGAATTAAAGTATGCCTAGGCCCAGTCAGAGAAATTAATCCAGACAAAACTTCGACAGCAACAAAACCGTACTTTGACATGATATTAACTTAAAACAGCTCACAATTCCTGCAATGCGTTTCAATAACAGAAAATGTAAAAAACATCTTACCTAGAGTGACTCCAGAGCTAGAGAGTGAATTGGGAGAGGCCATCATCAATTTGCAGGAGGGCGTCAATTTCAGTTCATTCAATTAGGAAGCCATCGATGGAATGCAAGTGAAAACCAGATGTAGGTGGAACTTTGGTGGTGGATTGGTGCTTCATCGAATCAAAACACTACAGCACAACTTAAATTGTCATAGCTAACGTTGCCCGACAAACAAATACTTCCTAGACGAAAAACCGTGAAAGGTAAATAAAACCAATCTGCGATCACCACATGATCTTTGGTCATAGGGCGTCCAAGCGAGAAAAACTCAAGCAAATCCTGATTTTGTGCCTGTTTGTTGAGAAAACTCAGAACTTACAGTGCTACCAAAATAACAAGAGGGGCTATTGCACAAAATGTTGCGCAAAATAACAAGAGGGGCTATTGCACAATTTACTCAGCCCCCTGAGCCCCCTAGCACTACACCCCTGAGTCTTTTATCAGGTTTACGTGTATTCCATGGATCTTATTATGATCACTTGATACTTCAGTTACTTTATAAGCACAGATGATGCCACATCCAGAGCCCAGCCCCCCCCCCAAAAAAAATACCATAAAGGCTAAAAACAATACATGTTTGATAAAACATCCTTTGATAACTGAACCATTCAGCGTTCTATCTCTATTGAGTTATAAACGAAATTCATATGGAAAAAATGCAATATAGATGTCTAGCATTTACAAGTAAATGATTCAATAAGTTTACAGAAAGAGTGCTTCCCACATCATCAGAAAGTCAGAAGGTCAAGTCAACAAAAAATTCCCTGCATGGTTTGCCCATAGATTTAAGTTTTTCATGCCCACAGCAACTTTTCAATTTGTCCCTAACAAATTCTCCATTCCCTTACTCACTGAACTTCACTGAAATACATCTTGAACATTTGAAAATTCAACAAGCATGGTTGGGATAATAATTATGCTGCAAATTGGGGGGGGGGGTAACTTCAATAGGCAGAGGACTGGGGATTGTACCAGTGTACGTGGAGGTTACCCCCTCCCCAAAAAAATGACACAAAAAGATTGGATAAAGGTACAAATAAAGATATATAAATCATGTTGCACATTTACCTACAAAGGTTTGATGGTTATTTTTGAGAAGTAGATGCAATTAAATCAAACAAGTTGATAAAGTGAATATTTATGTAATATAAAATTTGTGTGTTGAGCAAATTTTCTTGTTTGACAATGTTTATTAATGAATTCAAAATATTGTAAAATTTTACATATCTTCAAGCTAAAGAATTCATGTCTCCTTTACAATTTAACAACAAGAGGTATCTAAAGCTGAAGCTAGGCTAAGAGCAGCAAGTGTGAGTGTTTTTTCAACTGCAAGAATATGGATTTTTTCAATATATACTTGTTTCAGACAGCAGATCCTTCTTTTTCTGCCCAAGCTTCATCTATATTGTAATCATCTCTGATGTGCTGCAGGAACAGATGAACAACAACTTGACCTGATAAAAACAAGCTCCTTTTTAAGAACACCTTGAGCCTTACAGAAAAACACTACACTCAGACTGCAGAGATCAGCAAGTGCACCCACAAGTTAATTTTTCTAAAATTCCCCTGCACATCTGGTTAAGAATGCTGCATTTGTGTTTAGGCATCACACTTAGACCAAAGTGCACACTTGCATACTTGAAATTCTGCTGTTGCTTACCTGAGATCTTGTTGGAAACTGCTGTACTCTGCAGTCAAGCAATATGCAGGGGCATGTGACATGAATCTTATTTAATTAGAAGCCTCTAGATATGATTCCTAGGATGATGGGGATACCCGTTGTAAATAAGGTAGTGTTACTGAAATGACAAATTTGTGGGACAGGGAATTTTTCAACATCAAGTCAATGAATTAATAAAAAATTGACTGTGTTACAAGCTAAGGCTGAGATTTTTCAGATACAGGTGATGCTAAATTCACAGTTGAACATAATGCTTCAGGCAACATTGATTTTATATTTATCCTGGTATAGGGTGCTATAAACTCACCCCATAAGCTAGAGTTCAGATTTCTTTCAGACACAAACAAAACCTTCAAAATTAAGCTTCTGAAATTCCCTTTAAACACAAGATATTCATCTTTTTTCTTTCTCATTTTAAAGTGGAAAAATTGGATCAATCTGTGGTAATATCTGTTGTTCTTTACAGCACCTGAAAAATCCCTTCTCAATTTGGGTAGACTTTATTGGGGGAGGAGAATAGAAGACACAGGTAAAAAAAGTAAATCAAACTGCCTGAATCTACCTCTGTTCTTTTTATGGTTTTGGCTACACTATTTTTGTACAAAAGGCAAAATATTGCCTTGTATTCTATTGAATTGTACTAAAAAATTGCAATAAATCAAGACTAAACTGGAAACTTTGATTCTTGCGCAGACAAGATAATTTTGCAAATTTGCAGCAGCATGCCTGAAATATGAAATGTTATGGAATAGGGACTTTGCGTGGCCAATATGTAAAACTGCACAGATGGAAAATTTGAGTGTTTAGACCGTTTATTGCAGAAGCATGGCAAAGTTTCCAGTATGGCATTAGAAGTTAATTAGAGAGAGACAAGAGACGAAAATTGCCAAAAAAGGAAATATAACAAACCTGCATCAACAACCATCCAGTCAAAGCTTCCCAGCCCCTCTACATGTATTGCATCTCCTTGGTGTGCAGCAATGAGCTTAAAAAAATGTTAGCAGTTAGGTCCTTGGAAATTCAACAAGTTATTGCCTTGAAATCTCATTATACTTGCAAAGTTCATCAGGACTATAGAAAAATCTCCAAATCAACAATTGTAACATCATGGAAAATTCTTTTTATGCCAAAAAATCAAAAACAGAGTATTTGCAAGGGCAAAACCGAATAGGGCTACAATGGGGAGTGGCGAGGGGGTGACACCCTCTAGGAAAAAAAAATTATAGCAAAAACGAGGAGTTTTTTGCAATGTAAGGTACTTCATTGGCAATTTTTCAGACTTTGTTGGAAAAAAGGCTGGGCCACACACTTTGTTGGCAAAAGGAATCCGAGAACCCTCTTGGGCACAAGAGCTAAGCTAACGACGGCCTGGTCGAACCAGATGTGGTTTTATGGTTTTAAAAGTATAGCAGCAAGTATTGACTAGATAATCTTAAACCTTTGATGCAAGCTCTTGTGTCATCGACTTTAAATGTTCTGTGTTCTTCGCACTGACAATAACAAAATGATCCGCATAATGTAAATCTTGGTGCAGCTTCGCCAATTTAATATTTTCTCCGCCATTACTTCTTAGTATATCAACAATCTCCTCCACTGTAACAGAGCCCATTGTTCCCTTTGACTTCTCTCGTTTCAACTTTCCTTCGGGTGTTTTCTCGATGTCAAAAGGGTACTCAGGGCCAACTGTTTGTCCATAACTGTTTGCATCGTACCTGGCCTTCAGCTTACCTGCCCCCATGCGTGGGAATATTTTCCTGAATGCTTCCTTGGCAGATTCAGATTTGAAACAAAGTTGGGGCCGCAAGACAGTACTCAGTCTTGGTACCAACAGCCGTCCACGAGAAAACAAACAAGATGCCATGTTCAAGTCGTTTCTATAATCAGTTCCACCGGACTCTTTTCCACAATCGTTGTACCTAAATTGCCAGGAATAGCTTTGAAAACACTAAAACGTGGAAGGGTGTAAACAAAAGCCAAGAAGACTGGGCCCAGCCTCGTTGTAACCCTGAATACCAGGGTGCCAATGATATAGGGTGCCCAATAACCAGTATTTGCAAAACGAAAACTTGTTTGGTGCAATTTTTTTTAATTTCAATTTCATGTTATTCAACAACATCATTTACAATGTAACGTATGTAATATAAAATTAAAAATAAGAGAGGAAAAATCAAAAACATAAACTAATAATTCAAAAAACATGCCAAAATGTTGTCCATGGCACTGGGATAAACCAAATCGGTAATCGAGTCCTGTGCCCTCTTGTGCAAGGTTAAATAACAATATAAAAGTATATAGCCTTAAATGTTACAGCAGTTTTATTTGAAGTTTGAAAAAGAAAAAAATTTTATACTGAAGTTAACAAAACAGAATTATGCTATAAGTGTTAAAAGATAAAATGTTCATAGCCAGCAAATAATGGAAAAAATTATATACATTCCCCTCACGAAAGTATCCGGACAGTTTCGAATTCAGTTGCGAATCTGTTGTTAGAGGAATTTGTTTACAAATTTCAGTGTCAGTTTTCATGAAAACGTTTTAATCAATTTCCTCGAATTTTTTCTTGACGTTTTTTTGGCCTTTAATCTATGTATTCGTCGAAAAAGTATAATTTTATTGATATGTCAGCAAACTCTGTGAGGGTTTTTCCTGAAGATGGTAGCGACCGAAAGACATGAATTGACTTCTGAGCAGTGTCTAGAAATAATGTTTTACCACAATGATGGAAAAAAGCTATCATTAAATTGCTAGTATCATTGAATGCCCAAAGACTGCCGCTTTCGAGATATGCAAAAAGATTTGTAAAACAAGAAGTCTAAAAAATTGTTCACGGTTAAAAAGAGCAAGAGCTCTCGCGACACCAACGTCTGAGCGTTCAGCCCTAACCAAATTTGCATCAAAACTGGTTTGCATCATTACGCAAAACTGCATTAAATGTTCATAAACAATAAAACTTTCAAGGAAATTGCAAGGAAGTTTTATAATCGATCGGTGGCATCTCTATGCTAACATTTTTCCAAACTGAGAGTAAACACGTTGAATTTCTATTTATTCGAAAATATGTGTGTCTCAAGAACCAGTTTGTAAAAAATTACCATGCTTTATTGGCCCATTTTAACTGAGTCCAAGTCACCTGACTTTGCTGTTCTTCGCCTATTTGACATCAGTTGATTTGCGTAAGGCTTGAGCGCAAAGGTTTCTCATATTTTGGGGGGTTTCTCAAAAAATCATTTTCACTAAGTTAAAAAGTCGTTTTTGCCAGCCTAAATTTGTTTTTGTCTGAAAGCGCCATCGATCTTCGAACTGTCCGGGTACTTTCGTGAGGGGAGTGTATATGAATATATAATGATAATGGAAACTTTTCATTTTCAATTCAATTAAAATACAATTACCAACTTCACTATTAAAAGAGTAATTTGCAATTGGCTAGCCTGGGTTTACAAAGAAAAAGACTATTAAAAGCACAAACAAAATAAATTAACAAAAAAGGAAAAAGTGTGTTCGTCATTGTTTGTTTTAGAAGTTGTCAGTAGCAGAGATCGTTAGAATTGAAGAAGTTCAGGATTATTCCAAGATTTATTTCTGCGGCAGAAAATGTAATAGGTAGTACGGATAGTTAAGTTGGATAGTTTGGAAATCATGAAGCGGAGATGATTCTCGCTGATATCTAGAGCGTTGCACATGAAAGAGGAGCAGGAGAGACCAAAGATACCTAGGGAACTGATAGAAAGATTAACAAACATGATAGAAGAATAGGCTGAGCTTAGGCTGTGAATGAGATGCAAGTATTTCTCTCTTTTGCGGTCAGCATTAACATCCAAGTTAGTTTCGTATCCTACTGTAAGCTCGAGTATGAATAGGCGATGGTCAGAAGTGACTAGAAGTAGATCAGGACGGAAAGAGTCTCCTGTTATGATAGAGGGTGTGAGATAACCTAAAAGGTCTATGTAAAAGAGAGCAATTAGGTATAGCCCTAAAAGACTGTGCTAGGAAGTTTAATGCAGAGTTCCATTTAGATAGGTTTTTTCGCGCGGCAAGGGAGTTGCTAAGATTTTTGATAGTTAAACTGTAAATGTTTTTGGGCATGTTGCTTTGAGCCGTGGTCCATATTTTAGAGGCTATAGGAAGAGAGTGGTCAAAGATGAAGGAAAGAACGGTACCTTGAGATACAAGATGGTTTTGAAGGCGCTCTTTATGTTCTGATCTAACAGCGGTTTTAAACATTTTTAAACATTCAGTGGTTTCCTTGACGTCTGAAAGTTCTTGCAGAAATGTCTCTACCTTGAGTTTAGTATTTTCAACACAGTGAACATCACGTACACTGATCCTTATAAGTGCAGATGAATATTTGGTGACATTGATGGCATTGCCATCCACATCTTTGTTATTGGGGTCAAGCATTTTCTCAACCTTTGAAATTATGTTTGAAACAGGCAGACTAACTAACTATCTAAATTAGACTGCCAGACTATCTAAATCACTTGGATGGTAAAAGAATACGAAATGAAAAGCGCCAGGATGTGAGAAAGCAAAATCGGGAGGCAAACAAAGAAAAGTAGCTTGATGAGTTTTATTGGGTTGATTTGTTTCACAATGGCTTGCTAAAGAAACAGACAGTAAATGTTCTGGATAAAAACCTTCATCATTATCAACTGAAACATGCTGTGAAGCTTAAAAAGACCGCAAAGGTGAATTTCATTAAAGGACATATTGCAACAACGCTTGTTCCAGTGAATGCAGCAAGAGATGATGCTATAGACAAACCAGCAACAGAAATGGAAAAAGATGATCTTCCAGAAAATGGAAATGGTAGCAATTTTGGAGATTATAGCAGCAGCACAGAGGATGATGTGATTCGTGCAACAGCCAGTAACGATGGTGACAGTAAAAGGGGAGATAATGACAGTGATGGTGAAAGAGAAAATATCGAAAATGACTTTGTTCCTGAGAGTATTTTCATAAAAACAAAAAGTGGTCGTGTCACCACAAGCTACAACAGAGTTCGTTTCATGTAGATACATATTTCGTTTCATGTAGACCAGCGTGAATGAGTGTAAATGATGGTTCAAGATTTTGATGGCAACAATTTTAATGTCATGATGAAAACATACCAACAAAATGAAACATCTAGATAACTAAATGCTATCAGCAAGCTGAAAAATAAACCATGAAGTTTTGACATGGGCCACGAAAAACATTTGTCTTTTCACAACGGGCCATGGAATTTTTCTGTCCTTTATTAAAGGGGCTATGAAATCTTTTTTGGATAAAGCCACATATCCTCCCCCCCCCCCTGTTGTAGATACTTCGACGCGTCCCTAAATAAGACTTTTGAGCTAGCACATAATTAGCATTTTGGTGAAAGCAAAGCCAAAAAACTAATTAAGTATGTAAAGTTGCTGAGCTGCCATCATCACAACAAACTTTACGTAGGAAGATTTCCTAGAAATGTTTAAAAGTTGAGATGTTAGACACTTCGTCAACTACACGCCGATTTCAATTCTGCTTAAAATAAGCATAATCTAGCAAGCTGTTAAAATGGTCTTCTTCAATGATTCAGGCACTGATTTGCTTGACTTTACGAAAGGCTGGATATGAGACATTTTGGCCAGACTCTACACAAAAATACATCAACTTTCCAAACCTACGTAGCACTGTATATTCAGTAGTGGAGCTCTTCTATCGATATTCTTGTGTTCATGCGGTTCAGTTAAACGGGTTTATAAAACGTTGCAAGACCTTTGCCCTTGACCGACAATTCATAATGAAAATCTAACGCTGATGGGGCTCTTGAGGATGGGCACCATGTGCCGTTGTAACGCAATTACATTTCTAATAAAAAAGCCAAATCAAGTTTAAATCTATGCCAAACAGCAATTTATTTTATTTAACTATACGAAACATGAGTTTTCTGGCTCAAAGTTAAGTAGCCTAATTCCTAATTCCCATATTGGGTTACCATGAACAATGTATTAAGCAGATTTTATCATTCAAACCGCTTAGCAACAACTGCATCGAAAATTAGTGTTGATCATGGAGCAGAGCATAGAGCACTTGTGGCTAGAAAAACGAACAAATGCTTAAAATTTATAAGGAAACATATTTCATTAATATATAGAGAAGAATACTGATGCTTTTCAATGTTTTATATCAACTTGACTTATAAGAATGTTTCGAATTTGACTTTTCGTTAATGAATACATCCAAATATTTCGAAAAGTTTTTTTGAGAAAGTATTCATTTTATCCAATTATTTTTTTCTAGGTTTAGATACTTTACCTTCCTTACTGTGTGTGTGAACTACCAGAAAATAGGATAAAGCCATGCTTAAATTTTTTCGTTGACTACAGATCAAATATAAGCTATAAATCATTATAACGATTTGCCGCAGATGTAACAAAACAGCCTGGAAAAAGGACTTGAAAAACAATCGAATTAGAATCTATAGACGCGATTTGAACAAACACTCTTGTTTGAATGAAAAACGAGCTTTCTTAAAATCGATAACCCAGTTATCAAAATGGCCGAAAAGAAAAAATTCAACAATCAATACCAATGAAAACGTTATTTGATGATACTTGGGGCAAATGGCCTTTGAATAGATTGTGTCAAGAAAACCTAGAGAAGATTTAGAAGCGGTACGATTAACATGAGAGCAGTAATCTAAAGTAGGACGAATTCCGATTTGTAAAAGGCTAACAGATACTTGGATGAGAAAAATCAATGAGAAAGTTTTACCCACTTCTCACATTTCTTTGAAAGGTAGTGTTCATCAGTGAATTGTGTTGTGACCAAAAGGACCCTAAAAAGTTTAGGTGTCATCAGCGAAAGAATGATACTTATAAAGGTCGAAGAAAGTAGATGATTGTTGAAACGAATGAATAAAACAGGAGATACGATATAACTCTGTGGAGCACCAGCATATATTGTGTAAGGACTGAAGTGGTGGCCATCGACTCTAAAGGCTTTGGACTTATGGGAAAGAATGCTGTCAATCCACTTTATGGAGGTTTGGTATCGACCATAAACAGGGAGTTTCGAATCAGGAGTAATGTTTCTTGCACCAAAATATTCCGATTGCATCGGTTGCAAACAAGGTCAAAGTAGCTAAAAGTGGATGTCAAGCTTAAGAATAGATGAAATTGTACGCGGCTCGCTACTAAGTCTTTGCTTTCTATTGACAGAGGTGTCATGAAATGTTGTATGACCTTTGCCCCATGCAAATCTAATCAATACATTCAATGAAAGATCCTATATTTTAGAGTAGAGAACTGGTAAATATGAGATCTTCAAATTCTTAAATTCAAGCTAGATTATGCAAAGCAGTTTCTTTTTCTGGCTCAAAAACCGATTTTAGAGAGAACACTTGAACTTACAGGCCCCAACACCACCCCTTGGTAGAACAGCGCAGTACTTTGCTTCAGGCTGTTGAGTTACTAATTTGAACGGGAAAGAAAATGTTACTGAAAAAATGAGTAAAATGAATGGGAGGAGTGAGCTTTAGAGCAATGAATATTTTAATGTATTATTAAAACCTCTTTGTTTCGAACAGGCTTTAGGAATAAATAGATCTAGAACACATAAAAAATCATTTCAGTTAGGACACGCATCACAACATAGTGGTTTCTTTTTGGCATCTAAAGGTTAGAAATACAAAAATACAGCCATGAAACAGTAGGCCCAAATCAATACTTGATACATTTTGACATTGATGCATTGGTACATCAGCATCTTTGCTGCAGAAGCGTACATTCAATTTTATGCAACCACACGTCATGTTAGTCACATTTCATCCCCTTTGAAAGCCGCTTCCCGCTTGTAAATTTAGACTTAAATGGCAACACCATCTCAGATTTGTCAGGGAGATTTGCCATTTCTACCAGCTGATCGTCAAAATACGGTCCTAAAGTCCAAAGCTTCTCCAGTTCGTAAATTTCCCTGGTTTCTGGCATCATGAAGTGGACAACAATGTTGCCTACAAATGAAAGATTTAAAGATACAAGTAGCAAATTTGCTGTCTCCCAAATGACCTTTATCAATCTCATCCACATCTGCAAATAGCAGCATTTACATTTCAAGAGCTTCACAAAACAAGCATAAATATTAATTTTTTTGATAGGCATATTCTATGCAATCGATTCCCTGCCATATTGACATTTAACAACGACAGCAGTGCTATGCTCATTTTAGTAACCAAGCAACTTCTCCCAATACAGCATCTCTCAATGCTAAATCTCTTAACACTGCAACTTTTAATGCTGCATCCTTAAATGTTGCATCACTCAAAAAATCAATTTAAGTTACTGCCTCTGCAGTCCCCCCAGACACAAAAGTTACTTTTGAAAATTATTTTCTCAAGAGGTAACGTATCGCGCCTGTTGTGGGTCAATAATGGCTCCTATGAAATACACATGAATGTTGGCTACTGCAAATTACAGTATATAGAAAAATGCAGCACAAATTGTATCATCTGATTAGAGAAAAAATGTGACAAAACATTACCTCTCGCTCTTTGGAGTAGTTTCTGATGCTAAATTGCATGGATATTCATTAATTTGAATCAAGACTTCAACCACAGGTTATACAACTAACTTTTGATTCAGGGGCCCTTAAATGGTTTCATCTATGATGCCCTTTACATCCGCTGTCTAAATTTTGTTAATCAAATTATCTTTTGCAAAAGACATTACAAGCAAAAGTATAACTTCATTTTTGCATATTCTCAAAGTTATTTCCAGGAATGTTTTGCATATTCAAAACAGACAAAGAAATTTTTGGAGGCATAGGGGCAAAATTACCAGGGCAAAGGATGTTGAATATGGCATGGATTAAACATCAGGCACATTTTGATCATTTGAATAAGGATTTCAAAAAGCTTTAATTGAATGAACTTAAAAACAAATAAAGATTGGCTCTTTGAATTGCAGGCTTCCTAAAAAATTTTACTTGATGAATACCTTTAATACCACCCCAAGCTGCCCCTGGTTCCAATCATTCAACTGAAATTCAAAGTTTATTTTGTATAAAATGCAATTTTTGTTGTTTTGATCTGTTAATCAAATATTGGTAAGAAATCATCTGTAACTGCAATATGCATGAATTCACTATAAATAAAATGTTTCAAAACTAAGTTTTTCCATATACTAGCAAGATTGAGTGAAAACTAACCATACCAATATCAACAACCATCCAATCATTGCAATGTTCCCCTTCAACAACTGCTGTAGACTTCCCTCTCCTCTCTCTAACCTTTTCCTTAAACTAAATTAATAAAAACAAACAACATTTTTAACAAAGCACCACTATATAACATAAAACAAAATGCCATAATACAAAGAAAATTATATCAAAGTTTATGGCTTTGAAAAAAGCAAACATTTAGTAAACTAAAGATTTTTGTCTGACACTCTTCAGAGTTTAAAACGTCATAACATAGATTGAAAACTCTACGCTAGGAAATATATATACCCAGTTGTGGATCGAAATAGGCCAATCAGAAAACACGAGCACATGACTGTATAGGTTGACCAATCAGTGTTGCTTGCCTATTGAGAATGTTACCAATGGAGTGCTAAGGTGAAAACGAACTCCTTTTGTCTACACAGTAGCGGTTTTTTCGTTCTTATGTAGATAGATTCCAAAACTGCTAGGTGGAACAACGATCGGGCTTTACCAATAATCCGAAACATGTTGCCATTATAGTTTTTTGCACAACCTGGGTTTTCTAGTAAATGCTGCCCGATAGCAGAATCGCAGGTTTTAGTTGTAATTTTAGATTTGCAAGACCGAGGTGGCTGTTCTCTTTGCGGATGGGTTTTGTTTCTAATATTAGACAGAACATGTTGTTTTATTCTATCCTCCACTCTTTGAGTGGTGCGTCCTACGTAGCCAGAATCACACTGGCACATAAATTTATAAATTCATATGAAATTTCTAAAGGCCATGGTTTGATTGCTTTTGACTCCAATTCAGTCACTTACATAAGCTTCCAATATACTTTGAAAAGTATCTTATTCTTTTTCTACCCATCTCTTCCCTAACAGTTGAGGAATATCGAAAAGGTAACCTATTGTCACCCTATGTGCCAGAAACTGAATATTGTCAAAAAGAAGTGGTAAACCCCAAAAGTTGAATTTTTAGGTTTTTGAACTCCTGCCACAAGTTTTCCTCCCCTCAGTATGGCAACTGATTGGCCAGCTCCCTCTGACTGGAGCAAAGTGCTTGTGATTGGAGCTCACATGTGTTTTTTGACTTGTCCAAGCAGGAACTTTAAATGATAAAATACAAATCAATGGAACAGAGCAGAATGTATTATTCTAGTGCTGTACAAAACAAAACATCTTTCAGTAGTCAGGGTCTGCAGAATAAACCATAGAAAACCGAGGCATCTTGACATCTTGATGAAAGACCCTTGGCAAACACCAATGAACAAAAATGAGCCGGAAAGCCAAATACAAAAACAATATTCATAAACAATATGAATATCCAAGCAAATAAGGTGATAGAAAATTTGCATTTTGTCAGAAATGTTCATCCTAATATTATTATGGTCATTGCTAAAAAAAGAGGAATTGACATGTGCTATAAAAAGACCCCCTTTGACTGGAGCACTTTTTACCCAAACACTGAAAAAACAATCACTTCAAAACTTTGTTCCAAGTAAACTAATAATTTGATCTATTCAAAGAGAACAAACTAAAACTTTACTAAAAACTCGCCAGAATAATGGCTATTCAAGATATGTTACTGTAAGTCTTTTGGCTGTAATGAAGTTTGATCTGCAAAAGTATCCAGTTTGTCCCGAACTACCAGTGCTAAAGATCATGTCCTTTCTACTTCAAAACAATCAAATTTATCATTACAATGCTTCTTTGTAATCAATCCATAAGTTGTCTACAGTACAAGAAGGACCCTTACATTCATTCGAAATATTGTGTTCCTACCTTCCTAAAGGGTTCCTTTACATATGTTTATATGCCAGCGTGATTTTTCTGGCTCATTGTAGGCACACACAACCCAAAAATTGGGGGACAGAAACGTATGTTAACGAACCTGACCTTCAAAAAATGAAAAAATATTTACCTTGGCACACAGTGCGTTTGCCATTGACTTCAAATGCCTCACAGAGCGTCCACTTACAACAATAAAATAGTCTACATAATGGAATTGGACTCTTGTAACATCTACCTTAATAACACAAAGATCTTCGCAAGAATTATCTCTTAAAATTGACACAAGCTCGTCGATACTTAGATAATCCTTGTCCACAGGTCTAGATATTTGAAGATGGCTGCTAGTGTTCTCTGTTAATTCCCTTTCCCTGCTGTTTTGGAAAATTTGCATTTTATATCTGTCATCTAATGTTGCTGACATCCAACAGCTTCTCTGTTTATTACTAGAAATTGTTTTTTTGCTGGTAGTCCTTCGTAATAAATTGCATCTTTCGCATCTACTACTTTGGTGAAATATTTTCGTTGTATATAGGCTTCTGCTTAATCTAAATAGCTTCTTCCCTGAAAACATTATCTATCATCTATATTCTTAACAAATCCACAAACAACTGTGATAAAATTCACTGCAATAAAACCTCAGCTTTTCCTGAAATTATGTTGGAAACAGGGGGCTTTATTGATTTTGCCTCGTTATGAAGAAGCCTCCACTATCCCTCTACAAAAAGTGAATAGAGCAAGCGTTTAAGTTAGGCCAGCCGTTTTTGTAGTAATATTGATCAAAACTTTCTAAATAAAACTAAAAAGAGCTATGGAATCATCAAGTGTAGACAAAGAAACAACGAAAGAGCAACTGATTGATAAGGTTGTAGTGCATCCCTTAGTACTACTGAGTGTCGTGGATCACTTTAACAGAATTGGAAAAACTGGCAATGTTCAAAGGGTTGTGGGAGTCTTGCTTGGGTCAAGGAGAAATAAAATATTGGACATTTCGAACAGCTTTGCAGGTAATTTCCATTTGAATGAAGTTATTTAATTTTACTAATTCAAACAAAATATGCTCTTTTATGAAAAATGGAACGTGCCTACCTGCTACGGCTAGTACCTAGATTAAAGAGGCGGACATGAACAATCCGGAGAGCTACCATGTTTTGCTTGATGTCATATTTCTAGGAGAGCGTTCCCTGACCCTAGGCGACCTGTGATCCGTTGATGTAGTCAAAAAAACTCCTTGACGTGTATGACACGAGGTTAATCGGATTATCCGAACCGGATCCTTCACCTTCGCCGATTAAAGATATATTTTGTTGGGCTAGGCCTTCTTTTCTTAGCTGCATCCAGGCAGCAAAACTTTCATATGCTCACAGCTACCCTTTAAATGAACGTTAATATGTTGCAGAACATACTTCTCTTGCACTAACACCTTGCCATGTCAATAACTTTAAGTGAAATGCCTATAAGAGCACAATCTACATTGCTTGTTGCTCAAATGCCTTGCCGGTTCGCATTTGAAAGTTTTATTGCTCAGAGCTTTCCGTAGCCATAATCATACATGTTTTCCAACCTTGCATTGCAGTGTATGGCAGTTCCTGAATTAATCTCTTATGTAAAAGAAACAGCAGTTGATGCTGTGTGCATTTGTCTAATTCGAATTCATATTATCTTGTAATGTTTAAATACCTAAATTTTTGTTATTATAAGTCCTTTTCACTGTTACTTTGGTCATATTACTATTTCACTGAAAGTTAGAGAGTTGGGCTGAGGGGTGGACACTTGGTCAAATATTAGGGGGGGGGCAAGCCTATTGTCTTGATAAGATGATGTCACATTTCCCATTGCTTTGGAACAGAAGACCATTGTCCTCTAAAGTATTGGAGGGGCAGTCACCCCCCTTGACCCCAGGTGTCCATCACTGGTTGGGCTCAAAAACAGTTTTGGTTCCTCCCAATATCCTAGGTAACATTATTGTTAAAATTTTAGTTATTGTTAAATTGTTAATTATCTTTATTGAGACTTAATTGACTTTAAATATGGTAAAACGATTGCTGAATATTAAATGAATTTGAATTTGTTCAAGTGTGCTGGCATAGTGTGCACACATCATCAATTGCTGTATTTCTCTCCTCATTTTTGAGATGAAACATTGATCAAAATTAAAGTCTTAGCTTGTTCTTAATTTTTCTAAACTTTTGACCAATTTTGAGGCTCTTGTTCTTATATATAAAATAGTTTTTGTTAAAAATGAGTGTATGAAGTGCATCATACAACTTTTTGTTGTTAGCATAAAGATGCAGAACCTTTGGGACAACTTCAGTTTATGGATTCTTTGTATTCTTTTAGTTCCTTTTGATGAAGATGATAAAGATGCAACTGTATGGTACTTGGACCACGATTATCTTGAAAATATGTCAGCCATGTTCAAGAAAGTAAATGGTGGGTAGTTTTAGCCTGCAAACTGTAGTCATTATAATCAGGCCTGGCCGTTTGTATTCTTATAGGCGAGCTGTGAATCGCTCCCCTCATTTGCTGAGGCGAGCTAAATCAGTAACACATAGAATGTATATACGTTAAAGACAATCGACAGATGACTTAATAAGCCCCTTTAGTATCTGTCAGTTGCCTTAATGTTGAAAATGGCTTTGAAAATTTTTTTTAAAACAAGCTGAAGTTATACGTCTAGCACTCTTCAGAGAATAAAACGTCAGAACAAAGATGGAAAACTTTACGCTAAAATACCCAGTTTTGGATCGAAATAGGCCAATCAGAAAGCGCGAGCACATGACTGTTGAGGTTGTCCAATCAGTGCCGCTTTCCTATTGAAAATGTTACCAACGGATTCCTAAGGTGAAAACGAACTCACTTATGTCTACACAGAAGCGGTCGGTCATGTTTATATAGTAGATCGATTCACAAACTGCTAGATGGAACGATGATCAGGCTTTGCCAATAATGCCAAACATGTTGCCGTTATAGTTTTCACCCAATCTGGGTTTTTCAGTAAATGCTGCTGGATAGTGGAATTCCATGTTTTGGTTGTCGTTTTTGATCTGCAAGACAGAGTACCTTGTTCTCTTTGAGGCATAGTTTTGTTTCTATTGCTGGAAGGGACCTGCTGTCTTATTATATCCCCAATCTACAATTCCTACCAATTTCTTCGACTTTCCTTCCAAAAATATTCCTGTTTTCTTAAGATTGAAAGGTTCTAATCACTACAAATGTACCTTTCGGTTAACTATCTTTTTCCAAATAGATCGAAGTTTATGCCTATCATAACAAAAACCGCCCAACAAGCAAAAAGTTAATTGCAAAAAATGCAATGACGGGAGAAATCACTGTTACAAAAATAAACCAATTAACCCTTGTGCGTTTTCATAATTCTCTGAATAGGAAATTTTAGGGGAGCGATTCTTCCTTCATGTTCTGTTTAGGAGAGCAATTCATAGCTCGCCTCAGGTTGCGAGGGGAGCGTGGAGGCGAGCGCGAGCTATCGCTCGCCTCAAACGGCCAGGCCTGATTATAATGATTATATACATATGTTTATAAAAAACATTCAGTATAAATTCAGTATAACTTCACTTAGATATGGAATATTATAATCATTACTTTATATAATTATATAAATATATAAAGTTATAAGACCAAATCATAATTGCCATGGTTTTACAAAAGATTTTAGACCATTGTGTTGAATTTTTGTTGAACTTGTGGGTAATCCCATATCAAGTCCAGAATCAAGAATAGCTGAATTACCTCATAACATCATTTGCTATTTTTGATCGGTGCATCCTTGGAGTGATGGTTACTTGAAAAAAGTAATTGTTTCCTTTTGTGTGTAGTTTATTTTATAGATGTCAAAAATGAGATCAGGCATGGCACAGCAATCTGAAAGTAGTAGAGCTGAAAAGGGTGTGGCCAACAATTTTTTAGGCCGTGCACTTAAGAACGCCGGAAAATGTCCCCTTTAGAAGATACTTGCTTTTTTCCAGTTATTATTTACACTAACGTATTAACTATCCGCTAACTGTCTGATTCAGAGAAGATTTCAATTATTATACAAATACTAGATACAATTAGCTTGAGGATAGTTACACCAAACTAAACAAGTTAAAAACTATAACATATCATCAATCAAGATAAAACACCAAGAAAATGAGTGAAAATGGGTTCCCAGTCAAGACAAATGGCTTCCACTCTTGATCTGTGAGAAGAAACATTCTAAAGTTATGTTAACATAAGCTTTCAAAAAATTTGCTAACCTATTATTGCAAAAAAATGCAAAAAAATGGCCCTTGCCAGATCAGTGCAAAATGTATTATCCTGTCCCTGGATCTCATCTTCAGCTGAATTTGTAAATGAGGCATCAACATAAAATTGCCACCAAGTTCTTCTTTGATGCTAGGCGTTGGGCTAGACTCATTAACAATTTTGTATTCAAAGCAAAGGTTCACCCCTTTTTCAAGTCTATGACAATTTTTTTGAGGTTTGGTTTAGGAGCAATGGTTGGAAGGTTATTTTCTTTGGTTTAAATTTGGATAGTTAAAGTGACCTTGCAAATAGGGCCAAATAGCCAATAAATACTTCTATTTCGCTGGCAGTTTCCACCGTGTTATTCTTGGCAAGAGCTTTGAAAGAAGCTAGGGATAGTTTTGGTGATCACTGATTCCTTATTTTAGCTGTTAAAAGTGATTATGTGACAGATTCCCAAGATTTCCACCATGAACAACATGCCAAGGGAAACACATACCACATCCTTGTAACTACTAATCTCAGGATGCACTGCACCGAAGCTTTAAATGATTTTATAGGGTATATGTTAAACTACTTGTTAAACTTCTGTCTAATAGTGCCTTAGTAGTATTAGGGGGTTTGAATTTCTCAAAATCTACCAAAAATTGGCACATCAGCACATTATGCATTCTGTTTAGAATTTTAAAAGAACTAAGTACTAAAAGTACTAAAATTGATTTTGTTATGTTAAAGCTAAAGAAAGAGTTGTTGGATGGTATCACACTGGACCAAAGCTACATCCAAATGATATAAGGATAAATGAAGTGGTCAGAAGATTCAATCCAAATTCTGTAAGTACCTTAGATATATACAGAAATTTTTTTTTATAATTCATTCCAAAAATAGTATGGTCTTTTCTAAATTTTTCCTTTTAGAATAGTATGACATTACAAACCTCAGAGGCAGATAATAGCTAACTGGTGCCCTAAGCACTGACCAATCCTCGCTAGTTGTTGACCTTTTCTTAGTTGGTAATGTTAGGGAGAGGCTAGAGGGACCTTTAGCAGTGCTCTAAAAGGGGAAAGAAGAGAAATGTTAAGACAAATGGGAAGATTATATCAAGTTTGTTGATATTGGTTTGAATAGAAGACTGATTCAAACAATCTTTTGGTGGTACAAAACTTGAAAATGGCTTTGAAAAAAGCAAACATTTGACTGAACTAAAGACTTTCGTCTGACACTATTCAGAGTCTAAAACATCAGACCATAGAACACAAACTCTACACTAGGGAATATATATACTAAGTTTGTGGATCAAAATAGGCCAATCAGAAACACGAGCACATGACTTTTGAGGTTGCCCAATCAGTGCGGCTTGCCTATTGAGAATGTTACCAATGGAGTCCTAAGGGGAAAATGAACTCCTTTTGTCTACACAATAGCAGTTTTTCGTGCTTATACTGATTGATTATAAAAATCTGGGATGAGAAAAGTGCATTCCAAATGTTTGAAAATTTTAAAAACATTCCAAATGTTCAAAAGTTTATAGCCCTTGGAAGGAAAGTTAAGGAGAATCTGTGTTTCTCATTTTTCTGGCACACCTCAGGAAACCAGGGATAAAATGTCAAATTTCCTGGTAGCTGTGTGCATGGAAATGCCTGTAAAACATAGATAGGTTAGCAGCACAGTGCTGTGTAGAAAGAGGTTATGATACAGAAAGACCAAACACCAGCATCAATTGAATGAGGGTTAGGGAGGTACCCTAATGGCATTAGATCTATCAGAAAGAAAGCTGCCAATCAACTTGATAAGAGTATAAAGCAAACCTTACATATGGAGTTTAGGAAGAAAAAAGTTTTACCAGACATGATCAGAAGCTGTGGAAGTCCCAAAGTCAGAGTCATCAAAATCTCATGGCAACCTGTAGGTCCACTACTAAGTGACTACAAAGAATGTCTCTCACAGAAAATCTAAGATGAATGATAAGAGGCAGAAAAGATAAGAAATATATATTTATATATTGGAATTCAGATAGAGAAGCTACTCAGCATAGTGTTGCTAACATTTTAGATTTTCAGAGATATCTCACACATCGCACCACTCGGACATTTTTCACCAGAGTGCAAACATTTTAGTAGAATCTATATTCATATAGAGCTGATGTAGTGGGGGAAAACCAAGAGAGATTTGCTGCCAACATAGAAGGCTAACTAAGATTTGGGAGGGGGATTAAGAGCTATACCAGGTATCTTGAGTAAACTGCATAAGACCACTTGAATGTTTATGTATAGATTACATTTTGCATTTTATTTTTTACAGGTCTTAGTTATAATTGATGCAAAGCCAAAGGAACTTGGCCTCCCAACTGAAGCATACATAGCTGTCGAGGAAGTTCATGATGTATGTAATTATCACTGTCTGTCAATTTTCATTAAAAATCTGGATGCATATTTTGATGAGCAGAGTATAAAATTTCAGAACAAAGATAAAAAACACTAAACCAAGAAATTTATATACCAAGTTGTAGATCGAAATAGGCCAATCAGAAACGCGAGCACATGACTGTTGAAGTTGACCCATCAGTGCTGCTTGCATATTGAGAATGTTTCCTAAAAGATTGCTTTTGTCTACACAGTAGTGGCTTTTTCACATTTATGTAGATAGATTCCAAAACCGCTAGATGGAACGATGATCAGGCTCTACCAAAAGTCTGCAAGACTGAGGAAGTTCTCTCTTAGAGAGAAAGTTTTGTTTCTAATGCTGGGTTGTGCATCCTATGTAGCCAGAATCACACTGACACATAAACTTATAGATATCAAAACTCTATTGTGTGGTAGGAACGAAATCCTTTTGAATTGATGGAAGGGCTTTTTCTACTTTAAACAATACAGGGATGAAAAGCAGAGAAGTATTTGGTAATGGCCTGTTTAATCTGACTTTCAACTTGCAAGGAAATCTATTGAACTTATTGACTTTATGTATATAAACATATTTCCGCAATTGATATATTTTTGATAGTGTTATCACAAGTTTACATAAATTAGTATTAGCTCCAGTCCTATTAAAGGGGGAGGGGTTGACAGCAGGAGTTCAGATGAAAGAGAATTTGAAAACTATTTGCCAAGCCATCATTGCCAAACATTGCAGCAAAATGTTAGAATCTGGTTGGTGTTGTTCACATTATCTTGTGCTATTTTCATTATATGCCTTTTTTTGTATCAGGATGGCACTCCAACATCCAAGACATTTGAACATATTCCGAGTGAAATTGGTGCTGAAGAAGCTGAAGAAGTTGGAGTTGAACACCTTTTAAGGTACTTATTTAGTTTTTCACAAATAGACTTCTGTTTCAGTTATATTTGTAAAAAGTCTTTTGTTTCTAAAAATGTACTTATTGATGGATTTTAAACATAATGCTATTAGACACAGAAACCAGAAATGGCTTAATTTTCACAATGAAAAAAATCTAGAGCTCCATCTTTCTGACTTGGTGTTTTGTTTGTGTAGACAAAATTTACACTAGCAAAAGTTTTAAATGAAGTTATTTTATTCACAGGGATATTCGAAACATTACGGTTGGTACTTTGTCGCAAAGAATCACAAATCAGCTTGTTTCCCTGAAAGGCTTGCATTCACATTTGCACGACATCCAAAATTACTTAGAACAAGTTGTTGCCAAAAAGCTCCCAATAAATCATGCCATCGTTTACCAACTCCAGGACGTTTTTAATCTTTTGCCAAATCTGAATATTGATGAGTTCATGAAGTCATTTTTAGTTAAAACTAATGATCAAATGCTGGTCATTTATGTTGCCTCTATGATTCGATCAATTATTGCTTTGCATAATTTGATCAATAACAAGCTACAAAATAAGGATTACGAAAAGGAGGAAACAAAAGGAAAGGATACCAAAGAAAAAAAAGAGAAGGAAAAGAAAAAGGACGCGGAAAAAAAAGCCAAGGAAGAGAAGGAAAGTTCTACTGAAAAGTAGTTAATATTACAACAAAATGGATGGTTTAAAATATATTTGTTGATCGTGTTGGTTAGTTTCTCCTTCATTACTGAGATGTGGTTTCAATACCATACCATTTAGTGCGTAATTTCTTTTGCATAAATGCTTTTCTGTATTTAAATCTGGTCTTCCTTAACTTTGATATATGCTATAGGGAACGTTATGCTTCTTAAATGTGGAAGACGAAGAACTTTGTAAAAGCTCTTTATATTTGAATAACAGAATTGGCGAAAGATGAACAAAACGTCAGAATTTCAACGAGCATTCTTGGATTCTCCTTGTGGGTTATCCCCGTTCTTTCATCATAACATATTATTATTATTATTATATTCCTTCAACCTTTGTGGTCTGGCTGATCTTATTACCGTTTTACTTCTGCTAGACGAGTCATAACTAACAACCAAGGTCTTATAGGAGGGCTTTCATCTTTATTCTTTATTCACATGTCTAAGACTCTTCTTAGAATTCTAGCCGTTCCTAAAAAGGCAGTTTTCTGCATTTCAATTGTAATGCACGGAATTTTAAGACTTTCTGTCCATTTTTCAAACTCTTTTGAGACACTCCCTAGGGCTCCTATAATTACCGGTATAACTTGAACCTTTCTCATATTCCATAACCGTGTAACTTCTCTTTTCAGGTCCTGGTATTTTCCAATCTTTTCTCGTTCCTTCTCAGCCACCCTGACATCCGCTGGTACTGCTATATCAATGATTGTGCAAATTCTGTTGTTCTTATCAACTAGGACAATGTATGGTCTTCTTGCCTCAATAACATTGTCACATTGTATGTTGATATCCCACAGTATTTTCACATTATCATTTTTTACAGCACCTTCAGGAACGTTCATACCATCTCTCTCGATATTCAAGACCATTCTTCTTGCACAGTTCCCAATGGACTCTCTTCGCTACATTTTCGTGCCTTATTTTGTATTCTCTTTGCATCCGCTCACGATATGCTGGACAGTTTCTCCTCTTTCTCCACATTAATTGATCTATAAACCCTAAATCTTTGATAAAAACTTTACACAATCTGCAGGTGCATGAATCGCAATTCCACTGTTTTATTTTTCTTTTAAATTCTTGAATTGTGCTACAGTTTTTCAAAAAACTTGGAAGTGAAGACCACAAAATGCAGCCTCTATACTGAAGATTTTATGTACCATATATTATCGTCCTTACTTTCGGCAGTTGCCAATGATTTACATTACGCAGACTATAATAGCTCAGCAATTTTGTTTACCTTAGAATTGATCGTCCTGTCATGGAACATCCATACAAGGGGACAGTAATTGAACTGCGAGTTAATGAATGCACCCATCAGCAATTTTAATTTGACAGGGTCCGTATAATTAGAGAGGCGAGCAAGTGCGTGCAATTTTTGATTTGCCTTTTTGCATAAATCTTCGACATGTTTTGTGAAACTTAATTTTTATCAAAAGTAACTCCCAAAAGCTTTTTCATTATCTTTAATTATGGAGTTACCAATAGGGACAACTGAGTCTTTACATTTGTTACCAGATATCATAAGGTGACATTTGTCTTCGTTAAGTTTCATGTTATTCTCTGAAAACCATTTTGCAAGTACAGCACTGTCTATTTCTAATCTATTAATTATTATCTGAATTGCAAGCATAGATAGTTGTCGCCAGCATAGTTACAAATGTTAGTATTATTAACAAAGAAGAACATGTCATTTATGAAGATATTGAATAAAAGAGGCCCTAGAACTGATCCTTGCGGTACCCCTATCGTAATATCTCTCCAACTACTATATGAGCTGTTTATTTTGACTCTTTGTTTCCTCTTTGATAAATAGCTTTTAATTAGTTTGAGAGCATCCCAGCTGAGACCATAAGCAGCTCGTTTTGCGATAAAAAGATCGTGATTCATGCCATCGAATGCTTTTGAAAGGTCCATCAGGATTTCTTCAGTTAGTTCCTTATTGTCAAGACTTGCTTTACATGTTTGTAAAAAGATTAACAAAAAGTGCTGCGTGTTATACCCTTTTCGAAAACCATCCAAAAGCGGAGAGAAGAAGGTGGCAATGTAATCAAAAAGCTGATTATACATAATGCGCTCAAATAATGAAATAGCTGGAAGTAGGCTTATAGGCCTATAATTTTGCTTTCTTATGTTATCATCTTTCTTGTAAAGCGAAGAAATGTCAGCAAGTTTTAGATCATCTGGGAAAGCACAGTCAACTACAAGGTTGTTGAAATTTCAGTTAGTGGTAATCAAAACAGATCTGCATTTGCTCGAAGTATTTTTGCTGGAATGGCTTCTTGCGGCGACGCCTTTTTAGGATCAAATTTTATTAATTGGTTGAACATGCCTTGGACTGTGATTTGGTGAAATGAGAAACTTTGAGAGCTATTCACTGTAGCCCTAATCTTAGCAATACTAGGGTGGCACTGGAAACGTTGAACAGTCGTTTGTAAAGTATCTTGCGAAGAAATATCCAGGTTTGTGGAGTCCTCTTCACAAGCTACACCTAACGTTTTGGTAATATCAACAAAATGTTCATTCAAGATCTCCGTAACCCTAGTATCGTCTGATTCAACAACATCGTTTTCGAGAAGAGTAATCCTAGCACTTCCTTCAATCTTGTTCGAGAAAAGGGGCTTTACTGTTCTCCAAAACATTTGGCTGTCGCTAACAACTTTTGGGTCTAGTCGATTATAATATGATCTTTTTTTTGACGGAGCAGTTTGAAACAAAAGTTTCTTTGTTTTTTAAAAGCAGTCCAGTTCTCATTTGTCTTACTTTTGTTAAACCTATTCTTTAGTCTAGTACGCTTCATTTTTGCTTTTCCAAGTTATTTGGTCATAAAAGGGCCGTCATTTGCTCGAACATATTTCTTCTTGCACGGAACATGCTTATCTATTATAATCCCGGTACGTTATAATTCTAGGGCCTCTTTTAAGAAAGCTTCCTTTCAAAGCGGTAGCTATCATAACGTGGAAGTCCGACAGCCCAGTTTCAATTGTTCTAGTATTTTTAAGTCTTGTGGTATCACTAAGTATCAAGTCAATGCAAGATGGACTATCGGATTTAAAACATGTAGGTTTCTTAACGACATTTTCTAAATTACAGCTGTTCATGAAGTCTTTCAAATTTGAATTTTCCTCGCCAAGGTTAAAATCCCCAACTACTAGAAAATTTTCATAATTGGTGAAATAATGCTCCATGCTTTTGCTGATTTCTTCGAAGAAAATCTCTTTGATTGAGACGGAGGACGGTAGATACCAATAAGAAGCCATTTTACTCTGTGAAGATTTATTTCAACGACTTTAATTTCGATTTCTTGGGAAGTTAAACCATTTGTTGAAATTTCTCTCGCGGGAACACCCTCTTTTATATATACCAGAAGACCTCCCCCATGTCGATTTCTATCTGCTTTTAGGGGTGGCATATACCCATCAATACGGAATGGAAAGTTGGGAAAGTTTCGTCTATTTTCATCTCTGCTATTATCAAGATATCGATATTTTTAGAAATCAAACATTTCAGTGCTTCTAATCTATTTCTGATCGAAGTAATATTCAGGCGTGCAATTAGTAAATTGTATTTATTAGATAGTCGCACATTTTTTAGAATCAAACTGGCATCTACATCCTCATTCTCATCATCAGAGTTATCTAATAAATCATTAGTAACTATTATGTTAGGCTGCAATGTTTTTTTTTGTAATTTTTCGTTTTGTCCATCAAAGTTCTCATTCGATTCATTGCTAATACAGGCTGGAGGTCAATCCCGCAACGCAGATATAATATTCAAAGCAAGCTTACCATCCCCAATGTGATTCTAGTGCAGGCCACTGTGATTCACATGTGTTTGAATGTTAAGGTTACTGGCATCAATAAAAGGAAACTTCTTTCCTTACAGAGCTCTTCGAGAATCTTGTTAACCTTCGTTGTTCTTTCATTTATAAATTCATCTTCTCTACTGTATATAAATATATTTTGACCTATGAATAGGTTCACATATACTTTTCATTTAGATAGTAAAATTTAAGTAAAACTACTATAAATAAATTGTTTCTTTTTGTAATTCAAAGTTAACGACTGTGTGATAACAGATTTCCAGTTATACTGGTAATGATGTTTTTGAATTACTCCAACCATCAGCTTTGCCAGAAAGCACTCCAGTTCATTTCATATCTCGATTAAAGGGAGGTGAAAAAACAAATAAATCTGTTTAAAACCAGTCAATATATAGAAGACACAGACTTAAAGTTGAAGCACATTGCACCCCCTCGACAGTGTCTTATTATCTCACATATATTCTCGTTACAAAGAGAAGTAAACATTGCAATAACCTATTAGCATCTGTATAGCTGCGACTGTCAAACGCTATGAGCTTGCCAGTTTGAACTCATCGTCCCAGTCTAGCTGATCATGATTCACATTATCTACATGATCACTATTAGCGTATGAGCCATTGAGTTCAAGAGAGGTTCTTCCTAGGCTTTCCCCTAAGAAATAACGCCCTTCATTTATAGCATTTTGAAATGCTGACCTTTCAACAACTGGCTTTTCTGAAGTTAAATCGTTATTTTCAGATAGATTATCATCTGAAGCATGTTGTTCAGAACATTTACTCTCTATAAGTGGCTGGATGTCAGCAAATTTCGGGGCCCTTCTGTCTTCCGAATATGACTGACTTCTCCCCCTTGGTAGAGTGTCCCCTGCATTCATCGCTTTACTTGTGAGGTTAAATGATCTGTCGGCAAAAATCCTTTCTTGTAACTTTGTCTTTGTTTTTGGCTCTTCATTTGTTGTATACTTTTTCACTTGAAATTTCTTCCCACTACCAGAATAAAGTTAAGCTCGCGTTTATTTTTTTTAAATCAAAGTAAAATTAAGTGCAAAGGATTCAAAATGATAAGTTATTTCAATTTGGCTAAGTTTTGGA
Source organism: Rhopilema esculentum (assembly GCF_013076305.1). The sequence goes on from NW_027019302.1 coordinate 11,266,392, forward strand.
GTGAAATAGAAAAAACCAAGAAAAATATGTTACCCTTGTTTTGCAGATGAGCGGTGGCACTTTCCAGTTTTCTTTCCATGGCTGTTTGTGCCACAACAGCATCGTTTAGCCTTGTTCTTGAAAGTAGGTGTTCGTTCACGTCTTGGGAAAAGAAAGGAATACAAATTACCAACAGTAAATGTTTCATATTTTGCTGGGCAATGCAAAAACAATTAAACTGTAGGAGATGGTTTATCTCTCTTTCTTTCTTTTGACATCTACACTATATTTTGGTCGTCATCTGTCATTTCATACTCTTTAGGTTATGGTAAACGTTTTTTGAATGAAAACATCTAGTTTTCGATATTTTCACGTTCTAGTAGCCGAACTTCCAGGCACACAATGATACCATGTTTGAAACTAACAGCAATTTTGAAAATGGAAAAAATCCCATGTGAACGAAGGTTTCCATAATTTCTTTATCAAAACTTTTAGTTGAGGTCTGAAAATTGCTTGACCTGTTAAGCCAATTACACTCATATTTTTTATAGCTTTTATGGCACAAAGTCGATGTTGAGTACTCCAGTTTCTTAATGTTCTGGAAATTTCAATACTCACTGTTCCTTAAGAGTTTCTTAATTATGATGTCATGAATGATGTTAAGAAACGTTCCTGACCTTTTTTTCATGTCAAGAGATTCGCTTTCGTTTTGACGCTGTATTTAGACGTGGGGAGTATATTTTTATCCCTTGTGTCTTTACTTCTAGGCCATCAGGGCAATCATGTTCTTGGATTTTACAAAATTTCGTTGTTCTCAGTTTTATCACGATTTAATAGTTTCCTATACTGGTCTCTTATAGCCAGTTTCTTATAAAAAATAAGTGTATCTTTGCTTTGCGGTTATGGTCGCATGTTTCATTTACAATATTGCATTGCACATCCATGTATACCATGTACGGCCGTGTTTATCTAAACAGGCTTATTTATCTTAAAGCTTCAAATGACTTCAAAGGATTCGAATTACATTGTGATTTACGAGTGTACCTTGCAAGCGTGATCAGTGAAATCCCGTTTTCTCTGGACACAAAATTCCTCTATATACAGATTCGAAAAAGCTATTTTGTACCCAAGGAACCAATCAAATGGCTCAAAATTTGCACACGGCCCTGACAGACGTCGGGTAAGCAAAGCGTGTCTCAGAATTTTTGTATTTGCTCTGGTCCGTCTTTTATAGCCAAATATAACTGCGAGAGTGTAACAAAATTGGTTACCAATTTTTAACAGGGCATAGTTTCAAAGGAAGGTGGAATTTGAAAAATCTGAGACAGACTTTGGTAGCTAAGGATCTGCGCTTTCTGCTGATATAAGTCAGATTTTGTTATCTTAAAAGCAAGGGTACAAAATAGCTTTTGAAGGTGGCAATTTAAACAATAAACTAAGCAATATCATTTTACAACATTTGTTAATTATTCTGATATGGTTGAAATCACAAAGTTCTTGTGATTCGGATAATATATAGTTTAAACCGATTCCGTTAATAGTTTGACTTTTAGAGAGAGAAAACCAAATATTGTGTTAGAAACGTTTACGCAAACTTAAGACGAATGTAAGAAGAAAGGTGCCTCAGTGCAGTGCACAACCTTTCCCTTTTTCATCTAAAAACTTTTTTCATCTAAAGTAAAACGGCTTTATTCAATTCAATCTGTCCTTCTCATACGGATAAGTAATTCAATTTCTTCTTCATTTTCTTCAAATGAGTAATTCAATAGTTATATTCTAACAATTACAAAATTGTTTTTAACTCATACTTCAATTTGATTTTCCCTCCCTTGCTATCGTTCACAAAATGCGTTAGTACCTGCAAGGCCATCACAGTGGAAAAGCAGTTTAATCAAGCATTTTCCTATTCATCTTATTCAAGTTTTTGAAAGAAATATATCAAGAAGCTAAGTGTAGAAAAATCGAAATTATATAAATTTGTGAATAAGGAAAATATGGATTCAATGACCCGAGTTGCTGATTTATTTTCTCTTAGTAGAACGTGGCGCTTTTCACGGCAGTCACACAAAAATCAAAACATGTAAAGATCTTGCCATAACAGCGTAATGGCCATTATTAGGAAGATCGAGGCAATTATTCTACTCAGAACTACGACAATTTTTAGGAAAAAATTAGTTAAACAAACAGCACATTTTACTACTCGTATATTCTTTTCTCTATGTTGGTAAAGACGGTAAGGAAGTTTTCGACTCTGATCGGTGCATAAGAGTTTGGAAAACTGAAACCTTGAGCCATTTCTGGGAGCTTCTTATGCATCTAATGTAACTTTTAGTATAATATGCTTTGATAAAAATAAAGAATACATGTTAAGGGTTCAACGGCAGATAAATGTTACTATGTAAATGTTACTTCGGTAATTGCTCTTTAAAATAATTGCTTACAAAAATCAGACCAGAAATTGTGAAACCTACTTGAGTAAATCTTGCTCTCTTGTTTGCAGTTGGTGAATACAGTCCGTGAGTTCCTTATAAAGATTATTTGTTTTTGTCAATCGTTCTTCATACAAAAGTCTGACTTCTCTAGCATGCCTGAAATAAGTTAAATATAGTTAGCATATATGAAAGTCATATTTGCATCTCAAAAAATATCAGCTTCAACTTTAATACTTGAGTATCAAAGAAAAATTTTCATTTGGCAAAATACTTTTATTCTTGATTCATTGAATTTAGTTTAGCGATAAATATCAAGATCTTCGAGTAACAAAAACTATCTTAGAATAAGAAATTTTGAGCACTGTAACGTCAAAGGTTTGCAAAAAAAGCGAACTTACTTCAATTGCTCCTTCCTTTTTCGGATAAGTTCTTCTTCAATGGCAGAGAACTGGGTTCCTTGGTGCTTCAGTTGATCAAAATAGGTATCGACCTCTCGTCTCCAGTTTACCTATAGAATGAAAGAGCCAGTATAAATTGACCTCTCCTGGTTAGGTACAGCAGATAGCAGACAAGCACTCATTAATATAAATGGTGTTCCACCTTTTTATTTCCATAGAGTTACCTACAATTGATATCTATAAATAATTGAATAAGAAATTCACATTTTCTGCCTGGTCAATCAATGTTAAAGCCACATATCTATGCAATTACGAGGTATGAGTTGCAGGCAAGTTGCTGCGCAGCGTTTTGGTGTCACCAAAACATAACTGCAAAAATCGAGCACTTCATAGGCAAATAAGTAAATTGTTGATGTTTCGATGCCTCTTATAAAACGCCAAACAACTTACAAAACGTCAACCATAAATTTCTATAGGCCTTGAGACATAAGCATGGGAGTTCTTAAAAATCAAGAACTGAGTTACGAGAAAATTGATTTCTGCGAAAATAACACATAAGGATTCCGTATCACTTGTTGGCTGCTCAATGAGTGCAGCTTTTGTGGTGTGTAATCAGTCTTTCCTTGCAAGAAGAGTATAAATTTCACAAAGGATTAGCAGACCGAAGAATTTTACGATGCCGAGAAACGAAAGGTCCTTTCTGAAAGAACAGCGAAGTCTGAATCCTCACCAGATATTATATTTGTCGTGTAAAAAGAAGCTAAATTTAGGTACATAAGCAAAAACGTGTCTAAGAAAATCATAAGAAATACAAATTTTCCAGCTATATAAGAAAAAATGCTCTCTTAAAGCAAAAATTAATCGTCGCCAACAAGTACTGTGGCTTTCTCTTTAGTCTTAGGCAGCTTTGAAAGTAGCTTGAGTAAGTTCAATAATTTAATGAATTTGTAACATTTTGGTTGACTCAACAAACTTTATTTAAGACTTAATAGTTTGATTTTGGAATTTTCTTTGTAATTTTTTTTTGTTATGCAAATGTGAATCTAAAAAATCGAGTTTGTTTGGCCATCTCCAAAAAATTGCCAAGGCTGTGTGAGTTTGCCGTTTTTAGGCCATACAACTCTATTGCAGAATTCGCTATTATTTATAAGAAAATTGTAAGAATCCAATGCTTTTATAGAAATGATTCAACAGTTGAATTGATTTGTTTCAACTTTTAACACAGGCCTAAATTATTTGAAAAAAGGCTGCTCATATCTGAACACGGTTCCGTTATAGCGCAACGCCACAGTTCTTCTTTGAATTTGTTCCAATACTTTTTGAATGTAAGTGTACAAGAAAAAACAAACAACTGCACCTGTCTATTCATGTAGTTGTCCAAAGGAAGTCGCAACACATCAGTAGCAGCAATTTCTATGTGCATCAACACTTGTCGAAATGACGGGCGATTCTTTGGCTTTGAATGCCTGATAAAATTGGAGAAATTATCAGTCGCCTGGTGAACTCATGCCTTGTGAATGATACTGACAGAGAATTCTTTGTACTATATTTTGCATCCATAAGCAGAAAAATAAGGGGAAACGCCAAAAAAGTGCAAAGAACAGAGGCACAAATTGTACATAAAAACAAAAACTTGCTAACAAGGGTTCTTTGAACTGACCCAGGTTAGAATCTCTCAGGTATCCTGTTGTGAAAGACTCGCTTTGTATAATTACACTCTCCTTACGAAAGTATCCGGACAGTTTCGAATTAAGTTGCGAATCTGTTGTTAGAGAACTTTTTTTACAAATTTGAAAATCAGTTTTCATGAAAACAATTTTATCAATTTCCTCGAATTTTTTCTTGAAATCTTTTGGCCTTTAATCTAATTACTCGTCGAAAAAGCGACCGATACAAAAGAATTGACTTCTAAGTCCACTATTAAATTCAAGAATTCACTAAGTTAAAAAGTTGCTATTGCAAGCCTATTTTTTTCTGAAAGCGCAATCGATCTTCGAACTGTCCGGGTACTTTCGTGAGAGGAGTGTATTAGGGAATAAAGATATGAGATAGTGTGTTCTCTTGTGATTACATCACCTTCGCCGATCAGCAGCTAGATAACGATTTTAAGCTGATCAACAGACTGCCTGGTAATGCTGAGGATTACCTACCAACAAAGATTCAGCAAAAGTTTATATCCTTCTGGGCAGCTTTGGGGTATTGGCAGTCGCAAACTGTTGTTCCCAACTCCCCAGATGATAGCTGAATAGTCAACACCCTAAAAAAGAATTCCTGAATATTCAACCATTGCATGACATAAACTCTATTTGCTTCTATATTGGTTGAAAAAGTGCTGGTCAAAACACAAAATATAAGGCAGCATGAAATGAAGAGTAAAAATAGTTGAATGGAAAATGGAATTGATCTTTGGGAGTAATAGTGAATGCTCATTGTTTCGTCTGTTTTTCGTGGTCCTGCAACATAAAATGATTCTGCAACTATTCACATGTTTCTTTGTTTAGACAGATAAGCTTCTGATTTGGTCTCAATTGGGTATTGGTGCTTTTCCACAGTTCTTTGTCACAGTATGTGAATCGTGGCAGTATCATAGAATGATGAAACGTAGCAGCTGTGGTATGATCAAGATACGATCTTTATTTTGCTAAAAGTGGTAGCCTATCAGAAGCTTTTTGAAAACAGCAGAAATTCGAATTTAGGTTCAGCAAGCTTTTTACAAGTCGTATAGATAGCTGGTTGAGACACGTTAAAGGCAACCGAGAAGGTTTCATTGGCACCAGGCACAACTAAGAACTTTTTGCACGTTTTCGCAAAATATGGATAAATTTGAAAGATTTGACTCTTCACAAGCCACCCTTACTTAGCTCAACGCAAAAGTAAAAGGGAAAGGTTTCCAGAAAAAGCAGAGCAGCAAGAATGGTTTTGGGTGATTATAAAGAAGCGTCTATATTTAGGAACAACAAAACCTAGATAGGGTAAATGTAAAGTTCTAAGCTAGGCTTTTGGTTTTGTTTCAAAAATAAAATTTCGGTTGGGTAACAGTTTCTGGCAATTTGAAGGGCGTGGTTTGCAAAAATTTTCCGGGTGTGTAGCCCCCGGACCCCCCTTTTCCATTCAGCAAAAAACAGTGGTCTCGGAAAAAAGGCTCAAACTAGGCTGCGTTTACACGATACCGGATCTGAATATTTTTCCTGAAATTTAGGACCGTTCAATGCTCTTTAGCCAGTCTGCTAAACGATCTATATCCTTTGAAAATTTGGCTTGAATGAACTGGATGTCCTTGTCTGCAACATACAAGCCTGTATCGTCAACATACTTCAAAAAGCTCGAATACTCAATTTTGCCCACAACATCATTGACAGTATTAAGAGCAATAAAGGATCCAAAATTGATCCCTGTGATACTCCTGTCGGAAATGCGTGCTCTTTGGAAAAATTATTGTTCTGGGCTATTCTTGCTTTTCGGAAGATAAGGTAATCCTTAAACCACTCTAATTCCTTGTCTTGAACTCCATATAATAGAAGTTTATCTAGCAACATTGCCTAACTTACGGTTTCAAAAGCTTCGGTCCACAAATACCGCTCTAATCAATTTGTATTTTCGATGTTGTTCATGATGCTATAGCAGGTGCCTATTTGACACACTGCGTATGTCACTTCAGAAGCAGGCCAAATTTTTGGCCGACGACATATTTTGGCAGCTCCGTGTAAACGCAACCTTTGTCAAGAGCACATCAATTAATTATTTTTTTCAAACCATATATTTCGAAGACCGATTGTAAACTTGATAGTCTCCAGGAGCAAGACAGTTTACATCCATGTCCCCAAGGACTATCATCTCCTGAAACTCCCCGGAGGTCTTTGTCATCAATGAATTGAATAAAGTAATTGAAATCTTTATGCAGGCATTCAGAAATGTCCGAAGGCCGGTAAATAGTTGCCATCAGAATTAAAATAGTCCGCCATCACTCCTTTTTCCAATCACTCCAATGACCCTTTTCTACACCCATCACTTCAATGCTTTATACTGTGTTGACACCAAAACATTACGGAAAAATCAAATGTATTTTCAATAAGCATTTCATTTCTAAAATCTCCATACCTTGTATGGCATTTCTCCTGTTAACAGCTCCCAAACTACAATACCATAAGACCTAAAATACGATTGCTATCATGAAAACAAAAATCTGTCGCTTAAGTTTCTTTAACAATAAGATTTTCACAGACAGGCAATTAACATGTGATATTTGTGATAAAATATTAGAAACGAGATTATGAGATAGTTATCACACACTCACAAAATCGTTGAGACATAATCCCAATGATATAATACATAACGATACACATGATTAAATCACATTCAGGAATGTTAAATACCAATGCCTTGCCTCTATAGCATTCATCTTAGCAATAGGAATTAACTAAATCAAAAAGGAGAGATCCATTGACTCACCAAATATCAACTTTTTCTGAACATGGCTCATTTCGAATCATTTCAGGTGACATCCAAGCAACAGTACCAGTAAACGTCATTTTTGCACTTTTTTCTGACAACTCTTTGCATGTTCCAAAATCAGATATCTTTATAATATCATTATAAGATATCAAAATGCTGAAAATGAAATTGAAAAGTTAGTCAAGATTGTCGATAATTATATAGGTTGATTACGTCAGTATTTGTCACACTGTCATGGTCATTACATTTGTTGATGTATCGTTTGTTCCTATACTTTGCGTCTGTTGAGAATTTTTTCTTAAATGCGCGCAGAAAACGCAGATCCGAAAGAAAGGGTGTTTTATGTCCAATTGCCTTGAAGTGTTTACTGTTCTGAATTACAAAATTGGCCGTATACACAGGAAACGAAGGGACGCTAGAAACACATAAAAAAGTTGAAGCGAGCAAAGAACTATTGACGAAGGAGTAGAAGAAAGCACAAAGTAAAGTTTCACAGTAAATTGCAAGAAGATGTTCAACTTAAATGATCTAGGGAGTATTGAAGCAGATGACGGAAAATGTGATTGGGAAATTAAAAGAACAATAAGAATGGCAGAAGATACATTCCTAAAAATGGGAAAATACTTTAAGACCAGAAAATGTCTATTGGCATACCAAACTGAGAGCACTTTAATACCATGTTTGTGAATTCCATCCTTACATATGGCAGTGGGTGTAGGACAATTGAAACTCACATGAGGCAGGAAGCAATAAACTATTGTTCCTCAGAAATATGTTCAGAATGTCTTGGACAGATCATGTCACAAAAAGAGGAACTAAGAAAACTGGGAAGAGCAAGAAGCTTCATTGAATGGATCAGAAAGAGAAAACATCTTTTCCTTGGGCACACAGTGGGTAAATGCAGACAAGAAAAACTGGCTCTAACATGTTACATAGACGGGAAAAGGTGTTGAAGCAGACAATGACTGACATACTTGGACTGAAGTTGATGTCAGCAAACCAAGAATTAGCCACAAAATAACACACATACTCAATATGCCACAGATAGCAAAATGGTGCATTTCTCCATACTAATGCACTTCCCGCAATAATGACAATGACATGTATGTCTGAATTTTTTTCAAAATATATTCTGCTACAGGTGCTACCAGGGGCAGATCTAGCAAAAAACCTTACTGAGTTCCAGGCAAAGGCTGGAGTCTTTCAGCTAATGATATTGATAGTTTATAACTGTATCTGAGACAACTTTATTATATATATTTATGCATTTTGGTACCATGAAAGGGGGGGGGGGTACTATCAACTCACCAAATCCTGAAAAAAGTGCTTCTAAAAATTTTTTGCAACCCCTTCCCCTTCTCAATATTTTTTTGTTTCTCTTGCATGCCACAGCAAAAAAATTTCCCTTTTGTTTTCTTTGCAATTTGTTGTTTTTGCTCTGTAGACACCAGCCAATTCATCAAAACATGGTGTTCTGTCTGAGCATAAGTCTCGCCGCCATCAAAGACTGCAAGTTAAACTAAGGAAGTAAATGCTTCTGGAAAATGAACACTATTTCCTGTTTTTTATCTCAATTCTTTTGCAAGGGTCGCAAATATAAAACATCTGTAGTCATCATTTTAAATTCAATGTTATGCAGTCCCAAACCAGAACAAAAAAATGGGCCAATCAACTACTGGCAATTGTATGGTATCATTTCTGATGCTGTTCTGACTGATCTCCGTCCATGTTCCAAACAAAATTCCATTGCTTTATTATACTCACTTCCCAGACACAAATCATTTATTTCCAAGTTCTAGTATCAACTTGCTTTTTTATCAGAGCTAGTGGTCTGTTGTCCTCAACTGCATCTGGGAAATTGATTCGAAATCATGACAGAGAAGAAAGGACAACAAGGGTGAATCAATTATATCAAACTGGTAATTTTAGGATTTTGAAGAGACTGCGATAAAACTTAAAATTTCTAGGTTTCTCTTTTTAAGCTTAAATATTACTTTCAGATAACACTGTTTTTAGTTTTATGTTGGAAAACTAACTGAGTTCTTTGCACCAAGGAATTCACTCTGGATCTACCTTTGGCTATGTTATGCTTAGCATACACATTATAAAAGAGACTTGTTCAAAGCCCCAGCCATTTCTAGCATAGTACGCAATAAATTGGGTTAAAGAAAACGCTTCATTGAAAATTGTGCTACTTTATAGTTTTCAAAGACCTATCAATAGTCGCAACATAAAGTGATTGGCAGTAAAAGTAAGCAAGGCCTTTGAAAAAGTCAGCCACATGCTTTCAATACCTTTCTCCTTAAGAAAGCTGATTAAATGATTGAGAAAAAATAGTCAATCGTATAAATTTCATCAGATTCAGGATTTTACTCACTTTGGTGATTTTAGATCTCTGTGGATGATTTTATGCAAATGTAGGTAGTGCATTCCATCTGCAATCTGCCTTGACCAATCAACCAATAGTGCAGGGGTTATGTCTTTTCCACCTTTGAGAACTTCAAAGAGCTGGCCATATGGACAGTATTCCATTATCAAGCAAAATGTGAATGATTGCTTGCAAATTCCTCTAAAGAAATCAAACATTCGTGCAAAATTAAAAAAGTTGTCCTAAGAGTTTTCTTTGACAAATACAAGGTATTGTGGGGTTCAGTGGAGGATATCTCTAATATTTCTGTCAGGACAAAGCCATCCAAAAATATGTTTTTGGAAATTATTTCAGAAGAATGGCAAGAGTCATTGCACTGTTTAATGTCCTGTCACTTGAACAGGACCAATGTTTGAATATTTTAGAGCTTTATTTAACAGACAACTCAATTTAATTTGGTCATCATGAAACTGTTAAATAATATATACTTTATAAAAAGTCACAGGATGACCAAAATCAGATGGAGTTGTCAGTCAAATTTGAAACTCAAAATTTTCTGACACACAGAAGCATATATATTAAAAATGGCTTTTAAAATAGCAAACATTATATAACATACTAAAAGCTTTTTCGTCTGACACTCCTCAGAGCATAAAACGTCAGAATAAGGGTCCAAAAGAACACGATGAAAAATATATACCCAGTTGTGGATCAAAATAGGTCAATCAGAAAAACACAAGCATAAGACCGGTATAGTTGAACAATCAGTGCAGCGAGCCTAAAGAAAAATTACCACTGTAGTCCAAGAGAGAAAATGAACTCTTTCTGTCCACACTAGTTTGTTTTCTCTCTTCAGTGGTTCTACATTAGAGGCAGTGGTTCCCTGTCATCAATGGTTTTACATTAGAGGCAGTTGGTAGCCTTGCGTCATATAGGTAGCCTATTCGGTTGTTGAAAGTGATAAAAATTCACTTTCAACTTTCTATGTCTTCGGAAAGATTTTAGGATGCTATTGCAAATCTTGAAAAGTTCAACTTTACCTAAATTTGACGATATTTTTGTGGTCGAGATGTTTCAAATGCCTGATATCAGTGTCTCTCTCATTTTTTACTTTCTTGATTGCAACCTCTTCGTTTTTGTAATGACCGAGGAACACTGCACCCTGGGCTCCTGACCCTATCAAACGGATTTCTGTCAAGGCATTAAAAGGTATTATCCAAGAATCCTTCTTTATTTTTTCTTTCCTTGCAAAAATCCCGCAAATTGGTTTCAGGCAACTGCAAAAGATACCAGTGAGCAAGCCATTATCATTGCTTGATCGGCCAATTTCTGCTTTAGAATCATGTTTGGTCGAACTTGCTTCCCTCTTAGAAGAATCAGCTTGCTTGATTTCTAATTCGCTATTTGTGCAAGCAACATCACTTTTATTAGTCTCCGTGCTAGTTTTTGGAAACATTGCTTCTCATCATCACAACTTGAAATAAAACTTTTCACTGACAGCCTCGTTTTGAAGAAACCGTTTGCTTCACTTCGCAGAGTCACTGAATACGAACCCGTTGAACCCGGTGAATCCGTAGGTCAACGAGTCGCTACCAATCGAAACGACCGAAAAACAAGGAAGTAAGCAGAACCACATGCATGGGCCTGGTGGCAAAGATCTTGCTGCCACACATAATAAATCTACTCTGTTAACGCTTTAAGAAAGAAATATTAGAATCAGCTTTATTTTCACGTTGATGATATACCTGTTAAAAGGTGTTTAAACATTTTCAACATCTACGAAATATATTTAAAAGATGACATGACGGCCGTTTTGCTCACAAATCGAAGATAAAATGTTTACGGCTTCCCTATAAACATTCTTAAAACTCCAGTCAGAGTTTCAAAACGTTGTTGACCTTCCCCCGAACCTGAAATAAAAGATCTCAGCCTTTGGGAAAAATGTGACCACACGTGTACTTAAATCATATCAACAATAATTGTTGTTACATCCTTTCTTTTATAAAATACACAAAATCAATACATTGTTTAACTGGCCCTTTGACGTAATCGTCCTTCAATTGAGCAGGAGCTCCTCTCTCTCTGAGATAAAGTAACCTTGTCTCTATCCTTGCTTTTACAGGACTTTTTTGCTACATGTAGCATTTTTTCCCCTTCAGCCCAGGACAGGCAACCATTTCAACATGGGGACCAAGTTTACAATATTTTGTACCTTGGAAGAGTGGGTCAGGCTATGAAGGGCAAAGTTCTGTCCTATACTAGCAATGGAGCAATTCTCCTTCAATTCAATATTTCATGTTGATTGAAAATATTTGACAGGAAGCTATCATTTTCATAAAACATTTTATTCTTTGAATATTCAATTTTGAAAGTCAGAGAGCCACTAAAAAATTGCTGACGGGCCGGATTTGGCCCGCGGGCCGTAGGTTTCCCACCCCTGCTTTAGCAGTTTATCCCACATTTTCCGAGGTAGTCTGATGTAGCTGCAGACGAAATCTCCACCATTCTATACTTCAAATTTTTTTTGATATTTCATAATCTTCACCCAGACTGATTTTCTGCTTTATCAAGCTTTTCCTCTCTGTGATTCTAAATAGCTGTCATATCTTGGAGCAGGTAATGATTCTGACATTTGGAAAAAAGGTCCAGCCGTTGACAGTGGGATAAAACAATGATGCCAGTACATTTTACAACATCAACAACAATTATAACAAAGTTGAACACAACCCACAATGTCAACGTAATGACGTTGTTATTCAATGCAGGAAGATTCAATGCGAGTACATTGATAATGTCAATAATAGAACACGCTTTTGGTGTATAAAACAGGGCTGTTCTAAGTTGCGACCAAAAGCCTGCACAGCTCTGCCCGATACGGCATCGAGCACTTAACGACAGGCCAGTTAAGTAATATGACCATTTTGCTTTCCCCGATAGAAGTCCAAAGACAGCCAAAACGCCAGAGTTTTCTTTGCAGATAGCTTGGGTCTTATATTGATGAGCTAAAATACAAAGGGAGGCTGATAAAAAAGCTTCGTCGATCTCATCTAAACTCCCATTTTGTGGAAATGTGGAATTTGACTCATGCAGGACGGATCATCGGAAATGAATAGACAAGAAATCAAAGGCTGCGGGTGATGATCTAGTTTTGCTAATCATTTTACACCCACAGACGTGCACCTGCAGTGCTTTGAAAATGCAAACTATAAGATTTTATCCCTGGAGCAAAATCGATGAGAAATACAACCATTCTTAATCGTGTTTATGCATGAAAACAAAGGCAAGGATTTTTCGCAGCATGTAAACTATATCTGTGGCTTTAGAGATTGAGATTCACTGTTTCATCTGGCAAATGTCATTTTGGTCATGCGACTTTCCAAGCCCACTCCATTAGCATGATTAACTCATCGCATATTTGTTTCAATCTCTGCAAGCAATGTTGGTTGAAGAAATTCTGACGTTCGATATCGAAGTCTTATTAAACGTTCGATAGTTTAATTCTACATTGTTATTGTGACCAATTTCTCTGTAAATCAAAATTTGCTTTCCCCAGATGCTAACTTTTGATGTTGTTTATACAAGAAATTAAATTTTAAAAGACTGAACAGCGCAGCGATAATCCCATCAAAGCCCTTTTCAGTTTTTATTTGATTTGAGCGGTTGAAAAGTAGTGACAAATCGGTAGCTGCAACAACAGCAGGAAGCTGCTTGCATTGTTAGTTTAGTTGCCTCTTTCTTACCAGCCAAAGTGCAGCCTTTTTAGCCTGTCACCAGGATGAGGCATGGATTTTGTAACCTTTTTTGACAAGGGAGTTCTTTTGATCGCAGTACACATGTGGACTTTCAATTAGAATCAACTTGAACAATATTTCAGGTGGAGCTACGAAGTTCAGCTAACTGATGTGTACTCTCTGGGTTTCGGTAACATTTAACACTAAAATCAAAACAAACAAAAAAGAAGAACAGAAGACCATATTGACAAAAATTCAGTTCGTTATCAAGTTGTGTTTTGCTGACGAGAATAGCGTATACACAGCACCTCTCTCTCTCTTTGGTGCCATATCATGAGATTTTGGCGATCATGCTTTGCCACAATTCTCTGTTCTTAGTCATGTATATTAGATCTGTCTCCTTGATTGTTATACCATTTGTTTGGGTTCATCCAGCTAGGGTATTCATCCACAGTATTCTCTGCCTTCCCCTGCTTCTCTTCCTCTCTATCTTTCCAGTTAGTGCCAAGTTCCCTCTTTCCAAAGCACATGCCTCAAGAAGCACATATGTCTCATTATGATGTCCTTAATAAACCTTCTATTTACACGGGCTCAATCAAGAACTTCTTCGTTGCTCACCTTCTCTGACCACGGTATTCTCTTCATCTTCGTTAAGAACCACATCTCATAGCTTTCGAGGCTTCAAATCTGCTGTTAATGTCCAAGTCTCAGTCCCATAGCACAGGACAGGATAGACATAACAGTTTAGCACACGAAATCTCGTTGACATACTCATCTTGCAGTGTCTCAAAATGTTATCCAATTTTTGAAAAGCAAATTTTGCTAAAGCTACCCTTCGTTTGATCTCTGTAACACATCTAGCATCTTCGGTTATTAGACTGCCTAGATAGCTAAAAGACGACACTTGTTTAACTTTCAGCGATCCTTTACTCTCAGCGTGAACAAAGGACGTTCCCTTTTCTTTGAAACGACTAAAAATTGTGTTTTCTTACAGTTTATAGTCAGACCTTTTTTCTCACTCTCTTTTACGACAACATCGAGAAGCTTTTGTAGATCACTGGCAGATTCGGCTAACAAAACTGTGTCATCTGCATATCTTATGTTAGTGATATTGCTTTCACCTACCCTCAGACCATTCTTGTTATTAATCTCTCTCAAGATCTTTTAAGCGTAATAGTTGAAAAGTTTTGGGGACAACACACATCCTTGTCTAACTCCTGTCGCAATATCTGTGTAGTTACTGCATTCACCATCGACTCTAATGCAAGCAGATTGATTCCAGTAGAGATTCTGCAGCAATTGAAGATCTTTTCCATGCATATCCAACTTTTGGAGTTCCTCAAACATGTCATCATGACGAACATTATCAAACGCCTTGCTGTAGTCAATGAAACAGATAAACACATTTCTTTGTATTTCACACATATACAGCACCACACAAAGAAAAATTTTAGGAACGTAGCTATAGGTATACAAATAAATGCACAGTGTGGACAAAAGACCCAAAGTTCGAGTCACAGCCGTGACCCAACATTCACTTAGAATGAGAAGAGTGGACAGGTCTGTAATTCCAGGTGAAGAAATCATGAAGTTTGGTAGCATTGAGCGGAAGGATCAGGACACTCTCGATAAGGACAGCTTCTCGGTGGCCAAAAACTACCTTTGGAAACTGTTTAGTAACAAATAAAATTACAAATTTATTAACACCATACAATATATTAAAACTACACGTTTCACCAGAAACAGAACAGGCATTCAAATACTAATATTGTCCTGTTCTGTAAAATCCTCAAAGCAACTTTGTTGTACTCAAGAGGTGAACTAGTCCGTTTCCTGGCTCGGTGAACTCATGTCTGCTTTGTGTCACGAAATAACATAGCTGTCAATAAGGTATATTGTTGAAAGCGCAGAAAGGTATTCCAGGCAGCAAACCAGGCAGCAAACCAGGCAGCAAACCAGGCAGCAAACCAGGCAGCAAACCAGGCAGCAAACCAGGCAGCAAACCAGGCAGCAAACTTGATAAAGAAAACGAAAATATTATCAGCTGACCAATTTTTGTCACGAACGACTCTCTGCCCTCGGTTCTTTTGCCAATTACCATGCAAATGCCTGCATACCTGCCATCGTTTCTATCCATCGTCCTATCTATCGTTTTTCTCTTATTTTGAAAGCAATAGTTATTACAAATTGAACCTGTAAAGATCATCAAGCTTATACTTGATTATATTGTCTTAACGACCATTCTATGTTTGTTCTTAAAGTAATAGATTTTATTCCTAAGTAGCCTACCTTCATCTCGAAACTGTTTCAAGAAGGTCTACTTCACCAAGACACATAACTCTTTACCAAATTCAGCTTTAGATGTGCAAGCCGCTACTTGTTAGTATTTTCTGCCTTCTTCACTTTTCGATTCCTTGGTTTTCTTGGCTATATTAGTTAATTCATGACCAGTTTATCTCTTCAAGCAATTCCAGTTCTTGTGCATTCCACAGCTTCGAGTCTGTCTAATCTGACGCCCTCTGCTGCTTTCAAAAAGTTACAAATTTGACATGTGTCTCATATTTTGAAAATAGCTTTTGTCTCTACGCTTAGGCGACGTTATTTATCCGGAAACTTTCCAATAAATCTATTTCCAATATTCCAGGCCTTTATTTCCAAAACATTTGCAAAAAGCAGAAGCGCCTGGGAAATCAGCTTTTGCAAAGAATCATAATTGACGTAAGTCTGAAGTTTATCATAAAGTATAAAGTTGATAAGAAAGACTAGGGCACATCTTAAACTGAGCATGGCAAACAAAGTACAGAACATTCTTATTCAAAGAACTGTGATTTCAGAAGATGCAGAAAAGTTTCTCACTTTGGAGTTTGGAGTTGCAATTTAATCAACTCTTTTTTTCTAGTATCAAATAAGTTGAGCGAAAAAAATCATATTGGGAGTTGATCTTAAACATAGCGTAAATCAGAGAAGAGGTGAGTTCAGAGTTAGTGAGCTTAGATTGAAGTCTGATTCGGCAGGACCGGCTGTTAAAGACAGCGTAATTTATGACTTGCGCTACAACAATTGTTTCACATTATAAATGATGATACTTATTATTTTCTTTCTTTGAAACATAGTTGTTTATTCATTGAGTAAATTTTATCTTAAGGGAGCGGAAGAAGAATGTTAATGGTATAAGAGTAATTGTCTGTTCACCCGAACACATAACTCATGTAACCAATCACCTGGTTTTGTCATGGACCAAGATTTATAGACAGATTTGTTGGCCATGAAGGTTTCTTTAATTAAAGTTCAGAGCAATTTCTTGACATAATCAATGCCCTCAATCATTAATCCAATAGACATTTCCTAAATTCAAGTCAGATTTCAATTACCAATCTGACACAAGTAATCGCCATTTGTAATCAATATTGATTCAAAGGACATGTGCTGCAAAGAACAAAACGATAAGTGATTCAGCGGTTGCATTCTCGAACCCAACTTCTCCTGTTTCCTATTGCTCCTTTAAATTAACTTGGATCAATGTGACAGGAATATCTCTAGTTCTCCATCTCGAATGACGTGAAACTTTAAGTACTGCTCAACGTCTCACCAGTCATTAACATCAAATCCTGACGAATCGATTTTTCTCAAAATATCTAACCTTATAAATCACCCTCAAAGTGTTTGTGCTGTAAGACTTAGAGATTCTGCTTTTTAACTTGGAAGACTTTGCTTTGGCGCTTGATTTAAACATCAACGTCACATTGAAGCATAAAATGGTATATCTTTATTTAGTACGAAAACAACTTTAATGCTTTCCTATCTAGTCTAAAAGTTTGTTAACCGCATTTTTTGCTATGAAAGTCTTGAAATCCAATAAATGTACTAAACCAAACTTAATGAAAATTAAAATGTGGTATGAAGCAGTGGAAAAGTCTTGTAACCTATGGAATGAAGCAATGGAGTTTTATCATCATAGAGGCGGAAATGTTTTCTTTGGGGGGGGGGGTACATGGGGTTGACATCCAAAAACAAGCAAAGGTGTCAACAAATGAGCAAATTTATCAAACTGCGCTAAAATTGTGTTTTAATCGACAATTTAGCAAAAATTGTGCTCCCTCACATCCCAGGGATTTCCACCACTGAACATCATCATGTAGGCATGTTACTTTTCAACTAACTTGTTCCTCTTCTCGACATAATAAAATAAACCGGGTTAGGTCACGGCTGAGAATCGAACGAATCTCTATATTATAACGCATCTGAAACACAAGGGGGGGGGGTGTCTCCACAAACAGAATACTGTCATTAAGCTTGCACATGTTTGCTTTTGCAAAGCATAAACCATAAGGAGATGAATGTAGACTAGCAGCATACATAACTCGTCAAATATGGTTTACATCTTGGATACTGTCTTCGCAATTTTGGTTTTCTTCCGTTAATCACTACGCCTTCATGCCATCTTGAGTCTTCAATGCTTTATTCTGATATACGAAATCCTCCAACCTTGTTGTGCAGACGAAAATGTGGAACAGTAGTACCCAACAACAACCAAAACAACAAGTCTACAAAAATACTAACTTTTTAGCTGTTTAAATTATTTCTTGTTTAAATTATGTATAGAACAGGGTGAAACTGTTTCTGTCGGATTTAAAGAGCTGTGACGACACAGCAACTCTAGAGTGAGCATAGCGGAGTGAGTGGCAAAGGTAAAAAGACAAGGCTGTGTAAGATCCTTACATAAAACTGCTCAATGATTTCGCTAAAAAAGAGGTGTAAGAATTGACATCTGGTTGAGTATTCTTTAAAGTCATTGTTTTACCGGTATGTCATAAAGTGTTCGATGCCGTATGGGTAGAGCTGTACACTTTCCCTTTTTTTATTTGTGTGTGCGTGTTTATGACTTTTTCTCAAAAATTCATTACAGCAACCTAAAACCGTTACCTCTGATTCTAGTAACAAAGATGTTGAAGAGCTTTTAACCCCTTTCTCAGTCAATGATGAAAAGTAGAAGTTTTAAAAAAATGTCATCCATGTACAATGCACGCAGATATGCATGCAGCCAACCCGCAGCTCGATGTCAACTTTAGAGTGCAAAAGCACAATTTGGCAAAGTTCTTGAGAACTCAAAGGGTAGGCATTGGACCAATTTTCACAAGTTGGCAGAAGCTGGAATGACATTAAAAACCAGTTCGGCATCAATCACAGTGCACATTGAGCACTGCGCCGAGGGCCCTTAGCTTGAAAGGGGCCCCAATATTTCTGGAAATTTCAGATTTTTCGAAAAGAACTTATAACACAGATTAGAATCTAATTTTTGGACAAGCATTTTTACTTACTGCTCATCTGCAGCTGTCAGTGCCGTCGGAACGAAATATTGGGGGGGGGGGGGCTGCCCATTGTATTCCTTCTCATTCAGTACACTGTTATAAAGGTTATATCCTATAGTTTGACAATTATTGGGGGGCCCCAGCCTCCTAGCCCCCGACAGGGTGCAAACAACATTTTCTGGGGTGCAAACAAAATTTAAAGAAATTAGCACATGTGCGCCCGCTCATTTGCTCAGTAGGATTGGTAGCAAAGCAGCTGAATGCTGCCTCTTAGTCGTTACATTCTTGTCATCACAAAGAAGATCCCAAGAAATCAAAAATCTCCACTGTCTTACCTATCTAATCCTAATCTGAATTCCTGCTTCATTTCCTCTTGCGCTTCTAAAAAAGTATCACTGGTTATTCAGTCTTTAAAGAATGATAAATCTAGTGGCCCTAACAGTATTCCAATTAAGTTATTAAAGATCTTAGATCCTCGGATTTCTGTTGCTCTATCCACCTTGATCAACGAATCATTTGAAACAGGTGTTTTCCTGGATAAGCTTAAAATAGCGAAAGTTATCCCCGTATTTAACAAAGGTCTCACTACAATGAAATCAAACTATAGACCAAATTCCCTACTCTCAATTTTCAGTACAATATTTAATAAAATTATGTATGAACGTTTATATAATTTTCTTGAAGTATATGAATTGCTATTCAGCATGCAATTTGGTTGTGGAATATTTATTGATCTCCAAAAAGCTTTTGATACTGTAAACCATGATATCTTTTTAAGTAAGCTTGAACATTATGGAATCAGAGAAACTGCTTTGAATTGGTTTCAGTCATATCTGAGTGAGCGAAAGCAGTTTGTTTCAGTCAATGGTCACTCATCTCCAATATGTGACATAATATGTGGTGTTTCTCAGAGATCAGTGCTGGGTCCTTTACCATTTCATATACCATTCCTTACTTACATAAATGACTTTCCTAACTCTTCTAAGCTATTATCTTTTTTCTATTTGCTGATGACACAAATATTTACTTTGAATCTGAGGATTTCACAACGTTGACCAGAAAAGTCAATAAGGAATTAACCAAAAGTAAATCCTGGTTAGATTGTAACAAGCTTGCATTAAACATTGACAAACCAAATTTTGTATTCTTTCCCTAATCTAGAAAGAAGGTATCAGACCTGATAAACCTTAATCTTGCCAAGAAAATCATAAAAAGGACTAAATATGTAAAATTCTTGGGTGTTTCGGTTGATGAACATCCTGGAAATATCACACCAGTGAACTCTGCAAAAAACTTTCTAGAACATGTGGATTGTTCTCTAAACTTAGGCATTATATTCCATTATCTACTCTTGTCTGTCTGTATAACTCACTATTCTCATATTTTCTCAATTATGGTATTATTGTCTGGGGTCTTACCTTTTACACTTACCTTTATCCACTATTTCTTCTTCAAAAGAAAATCCTCAGATGCATAAAATTGGAATCATCTACCGCCCCATCTGCACCTTAATTTCATTCATTAAGGATATTGAAACATGAGGATATGATTCAATTAAATATTTTAACCTTTTTTTAAAGCTATCAATGAGCTCTCGCCAATCTATTTTCATAACTACTTCACTCCAAACTCCTCTGTCCAGAGGTTTGGAACTCGTAGAGAAGGTGTATTTATATTTTTCAAGTTTATGTTAGGAGGCTTAAAAGGGTCTTAGGTAACATGTTGATGCAAGGACACGAAAGTAGCCTAAAACAGGACATAATAAAATCATTGATATTCCGTGTTGTGACATCATGCAATTCAAACCAGTTTACTGGCGTAATGTGGAGCAAAATGAGGCAGCAGAAAACTTATTTCATTTTCTGAAAAATCGTTGGAATAAACTTCTTAGACTATTAAAAGACTCTCACAATAAATTCCTCAAGATCTTTATTTTGGTCGCCAAAGTCGGAGAGAAACCACAATTATTTTTAGTGTCACTTATTATGTCTCATTATACCATACTCAACATAATTTGCTCACTTGTTACAAAACTTCAAAAAAATCTTTACGAATGTGTTATTTTGAGGTACATACAGGTATACACATGAAGGCCCCTATTAAATCTTGTGCCCAGGGGCCAAAAAGTTTTAATGTGGCCCTGTTAACATTGTGGCGTAAGACATTTGTACTTTCCATGTTTCAAAAGAGCACTTAAAAAGCCACACCAAAAAGCTTCTGTTTTTCTGAAAGAGGTGAAATAATGGAAAGCAAGCCTGTTTAAGAACATTAAAGAACTGTCATGGAAGGCAAATGGGTTGGAGTTCTATACCCGCATTAGCGAATATTCAATACCTGCCTTTATTAAACTTGTTTGCCTCGCAGGCGAAATTGATTCAAAGCTGAGAAGTAATTCCTTCCCTTTTGATGGAAAAAGTTCAAGGAAGAAAACAAAAGCAAATGTTGCCAAATCAGAGAAAGAGAAGAAACAGAGGCTTCTGAAAAGTACATGCGATGTTCTGCAAGTTAAATGCAAAGATGGTTGGTCATATGCATACCGCATCAGGGCCGCATTTACGTTTGTTGGGGCCCTGGGCCCAAAGTTGATTGGGGCCCCTTAGATTATATCATTTGTGTCATGTGTACAGCACTTGGCTAAACATAATCAAACATAATCAACCAACTATAAGACACGAATAAACTTTTATCCATTTCGCATTTTCGCATTTCAGTACATTCCCAAGAAAACTACCTAACTGCTGAAAACTTTTCGATGATTTTATTAGGTTTTAAAACTCCCAGGACATCAAAATCTGCTGCCATTAAACATAAGGAAACAACGCGCTACTGGGGCATTGTGGACCTTAGCTCACACACATTCACAAAAATTTCATAGAATAGATTCCGGTGAGGATTACGTTGACATAGATCACAATCAAGTAGGAGGCCTGTGGCACAGGCAGTTTATTCTTTCAGCTTAAAACAGAGTTCTGCCAACTTAGCATTTCCACTGGCCACCACTTAGTTATGGTGGAAAACTACTAGTGCTCATTTGAAAAAGATTCTAGTGGCACAGTATCTATTGATTTTTTTCAGTTTTTTTTTCTTGAGGGCCACCATTTTAATGCAACCATTAATTAGTTTATAATGTTAGGGGATGGCCTGGAGGCCAAATGTAAAACATCACGAGAAAAGAAGTGGGAGGCTAAAAAATATGGGAAATTAGATCAAGTTTGCTAATTTTGTTTTGAAAGAAGACAGGTTATAAGAATCTGAGAGGGTGAAGAGGGTGAAGCCAACCAAAATTGATAAGCTATGGCAAATTACGACGAGACGTGGGAGAGAGCATGGAAGTTTGGCAAGAAGATTTACTAGTTTGGAAAGCTAGATGTTTTTGCAGGTGATGGGGCGAAAATGAACGGGTTTGGAAAGCGGCTACCAAGGCTGGCGACAAAACATTTTTAGAAATAGGGTGTCCTAGGAATGGCCGGAAACTGCATCTAAAAAATATATTTTCGCAGAAGAAAAATCCGAGGCAATACTGTCATGCTCTTTTTAATCACTATGTCCGATAGTTTATCTATTCTAATGCTGAGCTAAAACTTGTCTTACAAACTTTTACAAAGTCTTACAAAGTTCTATTTCAGCGAGTAATCAAGTGTTTCACATTAAATAAGGAACTAAAAGAAGGTGAAGAATATTTCTTTACACGTTTGTAATAAGCTTTTCTCCTTTTCTTCGGCAGAGCAGGATCATTGATTTAGTAGACTTCAAAGCTTTCTTAACGTGCCAATTCTTCGTTTCTCAGATTCTCAAAATTTTCTTCCTAGCGCTTTCATTTCATTCAACAGCTAAGAATATCTTTTTGAGGAGAAGTTACTTACATGCAATGACCAACACACAATTTTTACACTCATTCCATTTCTTCCAGCAAATTCCCATATTCAATATTAAAGACAAAGACAAAACATAAGCTAAGGGACAAGGAACATTAATTATGCACAATAACTTAGAGACAGGGGTGATTTCTGACAAATTTAACAGGGGGTGCGCAGGAGCGTCGTGGCCAGGGGACAGGGGGCCGTAGCCCCCTCTGGTTTCAAAATTTGACAGATTTTTGGAAGAATCATTGTTCTTCGGAAAAGTTTTAAAACTTGAGCTTTGGGTAAAACCGAGAAGTGAAACGAACTTCTTAGCGACGTAAATTACCTGATTTGTACCCTGGGTAGCAGTATTGTAGACGGCTAATCCTTACTAAAAATTTTTCCTGTAACTTGTTTCTAACTTTATTTCTGAGACTAAAGGATGGAGACTCTGGCACCCAGGGTAAGTCACTTACTGCTCGGATTTTGTCAGTTAAAATCCGAATCTTCAATGGCCAAATTTGATTTTGGAAATTGGTCAATATTGGTCATAAATTATATCTTTATATGATATTGCAGTCCGGAACAGTAAGTGCCAGGCTTGAAAATTTTTACATTTATGTTGCATAAGGTAAAACATTTCCGGCGAACTCGAAACATTAAGATGATAAAAAATTTCCTTTCGGCGGTAACCATGTTGCCGCCTCAGGAGATAGGTCTGAAAAATCTTTCAAAGATGGAGATAGGACTGAAAATCTAATTATCGTCCCATATCAGTCTTGCCTGTCATCTGAAAGCTCTTTGAAAGGCTTGTTTTCAACCAGCTGTACCAGTATATGAGAGAAAATGGTCTCTTCACATCAGACCAATCTTTTTTGTGTGGCTTCATTCCACACTAACTTGCTTGCTTAAAATGAGTGATGACTGGTACAACGGGCTCGATCTCGGTAAGCTCGTGGCATTGGTATTTATTGACCTGAAAAAGGCATTTGATACGGTCGCCCATGATATTCTCAGTAAAAAGCTCGAATTTTATGGGGTTCAGCAGAGAGAGCTGTCTTGGTTTAGGTCTTACTTATCCAACGGCAAACAATTCTGTAGGGTTAATGGTGTTGATTCAAATGTCAGGGAAATAGAAGTGGGAGTCCCACAGGGTTATGCCTTGGCCCTCTTCAATTCCTTATCTATATCAATGATCTTGAACGGGCCATCCAAGAATCCTCTGTGACTATGTATGCTGATGATACCAGTCTTTGTCACCAGTCTCACGATTCGACTCAGCTGAATGAGGCTAGCGATCTCAAGAAATTGGAGACTTGGTTGCGAGGCAATAAGCTTTCATTGAATGTGGCAAAAACTTATTCAATGCTCATATCGACCACGCAGAAAAGCAGCTTTCTTAAAAGTCGAAATGAAGCCTTGGAACTGAAGATACGCGACAATGAGCTCGAAGTAGTTAAAAAGACAAAGTACCTTGGAGTGCAAATCGATTTCTCATTAGATTGCTCTTCAGGAGAGTAACCCACTCTCCTGAAGAGTGAGTTACTCACGAAACAGGCTTGTAGAGATAAACCATGTAGTTTTACTTTCTCCAATCTATGATATATCACGCTCTACGTGCTAACGTATTGAGCACTGTGCTACGGAAGTATCAAAAGACAAATTTCTATATATATACATATATAGAGACGCTTTTCCGTAACTTTTTTGCTTTGCAAGGCATGCTCATTTTCCTGTAATTAGGGTACCAATTTCTATTGCTTGCGGCCACGAAATGATGTTGACTCAACGTCATTACGAAGTCAACGATGCAAAGAAGTTGGCACGGCTTCTCGCGAAAACAATCAATCCTTTGTGGCATGACGTGATTTAAGAAACGGATATAGTGGCAATAAAAGTTTTGATTGGTAAAAGTGCATTGCTATTGTCAATTTTGCCATTGTTTTTCTTCGCATATCAGAGCCCTGTGCTCCTACCATGAAGATACCTCAGCACGTACTCTAGCGCTCCAACGTGCATGGAGCTGTGCACTTCGCGACTGAAAAGATCTTACAAATCGTGTCAACTAAACTAATACTTTGCAACGTAATAACACCACAATTTCCAATTAAAGCAATTTTAAATTCAAAAAGCAAGTAAGCAAAGAATAACTATCTTTGTCGCAACAAAAAAAAAATTTCGCGGCTCAGCGTTTCTGCCCTCAAATGCTGTAGGTGAAAGGTTCGAAGATCATCGCATCAGTTAATAATGAAAGCTTTATAACGGTTTCCATTCCAAAAAGCAACTCAAGTATAAAGTATAACTAACCATGGGTGTAGCGGATGCTATGAAACTACCTACAAAGCATCAAAAGAGTACCGGCATTCTTCGTACACAGCGACAGGATACCTATGTTTTTTCTAGTGTAAACGGTTAGGAACGGACCTTTTTGGCTACGATTGAAAACGGGGTTTAATCTAGGGTTGGGGCGAGGCTTTCTGAAAATGTCAGACGTCAATGCCGTGCCACTGCGCATGCTTCGCAAGAAAGTTCCGTTCTTTTTACTTAAGTGTAAACGGGGCCAAATTTGGTTCCGTTCTTTTTAGCTTCAGTGTAAACGCGATGAAAAGAGTGGTGTCGTGCCCAAAGAAGGTTCCGTTCTTCTCTCTATAGTGTAAACGTGGTCTAAATAGCATATGTCAACTGTATCTCAAAACTTTTTCTGAGTTGTGTTGAAATATTCACCAGGTCTTACGAAACCAACATTAAGGAAAACTAGGGTAATACCCATACCATTTCCGATAAAGTCACTTGAACCTAGATGGTGATAAAAGTTCTTAAATCATCTTTAAACAGGTTAACAGTAGTGGCTTAACATGTGTCTTTGTGTTTTGTTATTAATTCGAACGTCTTACCTCACTAACCAAACATGGATTTAAGAAAACATCCCCGACCCAACAACCACAAGCTGCATGCGGTGTTAGAAGTTGGTTACTGACAACGGAATTATGTATTTCCCTGTAGCTAATCAACGTCATGTAAGGCAAGTCTCGGATGTCTTTAGTGCAAAGCCAAAGATCAGTCTCGTAATTCACTTTTTGTTAAATGTGCATGATACCTATGTCTTTGTGGTGCCCGTATCCTTTTGATTTGGGTTAATGGAAATTCATGTATCATTTCTCTCGTGAACTTTCACTTCTCCCTACTATGTAAGGGGGTTAGCAGCGTTTTGTTATTTGATTTTCCAATAACATCTTGGCATTTATGTTTGAAATACTAAAATTGGATCCTAGGCTTGAAATGATCGATTTTTAACGTTTTCAGGGCTTGAAAATGTGTTTCGCACATCGTTGTATGTACAAGGTTCTTCAAAAGAACTTTGAAGTCCATATATATCATGTTCAAGAAATCATGTTAGGCATCATTCTTGTTAACTTTGTACTGAACATGTCATCTTGACATTCAAATGTTTACAAATGCTGAAAAGTAGGCACAATTTAATTGTAAGAACAAATAACCAAAGGGCAAGGGGAAAGGCCAATGCGGTGGCAAAATGTTCCCTCACATAGAAGCTTGTCGTTTGTGTAATAATAAGAAATAAGTTGTCAAAAGATGTTCATTGTGAATATTCAGATTTGCAGGAGCTTTGAGAAGGAAGGAACATGGCCAACAGTTACAGTAAAATAGTTCAGTCGATGGCCTTTTTGTCTGATTCATTGTAGTTTTATCTATTGTAGTTTTATCTATAAGTTACATTATCACACTAGTTTTAACGATCAGCTTTGAGTAATGTATTCATAATCTGGTTATCCTACTTCAAAAATTATTTGTAAGAGTTTAAGTTATAATTTATAGAATTTATAGACTTATAATTTATATTGTACATTGGCGTCCTTAGATTATATGTAGCGGCCAAAACTAAACTTTCTTTGCATTTTCAGCAGGGAACTGGGAAATTATATGGAATAAGATTTCTTTTCTTTCGGCACTATCTCTTTTCAGCGTTCTATTCGGCCTTCTGTGTATTTGCACATTAAAGAGCCGCTGCAAAAATAAATGGCTTAAAAAGTGCCGGCGGAAAGAGAGGCGGCGTAAAGAGTGACGGCGTGAAGAGACGGCAGCGAATTAGAGGCGGCATAATGAGAGGCTGCGAACGTGAGGCGGCGTGTAGAGAGGCGGCGTGTAGAGTGGCGACGAAAAAAGGTCAAGCCCTTTTGGCGAATCTGGTCGCGTGACCCTTGCGATCGCTCGATTGCGATCGCAGGATTGATTTCCTCTCTTGAGGTTTGGTCGCACGATCGCTGGCAGTGCCCCAGTAGATTAAGACGCGTAAACAATATGGCGATTACAAGGCGACAAATTTTGATCCTCATCTTGTTGAGGCGACGATTAAAATTTGTAAATGTAGTATAAATAGTAGGCTCTAATTAGCTGTTATATTAGCTAAAAAAATTTTGCTTCGCCTACTGTAAATAATTTTATAATAATAATAATAAAAAGAAAGGCACTGCAGATTCGCAAGAGAAAGAGATTTCGGGTAAGGAAAATATGCGCAGAGAGATGTGAAGAGGGAGAGTATCATCAGCTTGTTAGAGAAATGAAACTTTTCGACAAGGAATTATTATCATTATAATTTATCATTATAATTTATCATATTCAAACACAGAAACCCTATCAGCTAGTAGGCCCAAAACAAAAAGAAAAAAAGTAAAGATTAATTTACATATAATGCTGGTCTTCCTAGGGATCATGCTTCGGGAAAGGATGCTCATTTTGCAAGAATTCCTTTAACTTCTTTTTGAACGTGGTAATCGTGGAGCTCATTCTTCTTTGTAATGGGATTTCGTTCAACGCTCCAGGTTTTTACAACATTTTTTCTTGCAACATTTTAGAATGAGTCCTGATCGTCTTGAGGAACTTTTTAAGTATGTTGCCCCAAAATAACAAAGTTTTCTCTCAGAAGAGAGCCAATTGATCCGGTAAAACTTTTTCTCAAAGTAGCAGAGCGTGGAGTTGATTTTTTGGATAAGCGCAAAAGAAAACAAGACAGGGTAATGAGGCATTTAACGTAAACCAGATAAGACCAAAACATCTCATTGGTTCTTGAGAATCTGGTCGCAGAAAAGATAAAATCTATTCAACTCCCAAAAGCAGTCGATCGCCATTGGAATGGGGGATCACTGCCACTGGGTTGCGCATGCAAAGAACCGTAGCCGCGCGATCGCCGAATCACCAAAGTGGAAACCCGGCTTGGGCTGTGGGAGCCGGCCTAAAAGGACTGCCCTTCTGCCGATCAGTTTGGCAAAAATTTAGGCAGCTTGGCAAAAAGCCTATATGCCGGTACCAGCAATGTGACTTCACCTTCGCAAAGGTTTTTTCATTTCGTCTCCCGTTTAAATGCGAGGGTTTATATAGGAAAGACATTCGCCGATTCTAGCCCGTTTCTATTTCCCCTGGAGAAAAATGTCCGTGATCTCGACCTTTACGATTTTTCTGCTGAATGTCCTCATAACATTATTTATGTAATGATGAGCCTATAGCAAGCGAACAATTCTGACTAACATGATGTGCCCAGCAGCAGAAGATTATAGAAATGCCAAAAGAGAGCTGGGTTCCAATAGCCTGTATTCCGGACCCCTGACTTCAATATTTCTACTAACAGAGGTGGTCTAGAGATGAAACAAATGAATCTGGCGTAATTGAGCCTTTTGATAAAATTTGCCATTCTAAAATTTTTCTTTCATTTGCATATTATAACTAGCCTAA
Organism: Rhopilema esculentum; assembly: GCF_013076305.1. The sequence goes on from NW_027019302.1 coordinate 11,294,648, forward strand.
AGAATAAAAATTTCGGTTTTTGATGGAACATACGTTATTTAGAAACGCTAAAAAGTTCGAGAGAGCGCGTGTCAACTGTTTATGTTATTGAATTGCATGATGAACTTTTTGCAATGATGATGGATTCATACCTCAAAATTTCAACACGTTGATTATCCAAGCGCGTGTTAGCAGAAAAAGAGACTAAAGAAAATGCATTAAGAACTGCATTTCAACATTTCAGCTTGAAATCCACTGCTTTCACAATACCCCCACAATAATCACTGCCCTGTATCATAGATAAAGATGCTTTCTTCCACTATATCTTTCCATTCTAACAATGAATTAGTTGATAAACTGAATAAAGGACGCCAAAAAACAAGGGTTGACCCCATGCTCTCAAGCAAACGATTATATAGAAATGCGGTACAACAGCCTAATTAAACCCCAAAGCAAGGCTATTCTTGGTCCACTGAAAAAATGAAACGACAATTAACAATCGAAGTTGTTGGGAGGACACAGGTTTTGCGGTAACCCGTACCACCCTTCCAGTCTGATCTGATACATTATCCACCACGAAACGAATAACGCTATAAGAAAACAACATCATTGTAAAAGGTCAAGGAAAACAGTTTCAAAACGCCTTCTCAACCTGAATCAAAGAATTAAAGTTGATAGAAATGTCTCGACAATTTTAAGGAGGCATTCAAGTTAATTACCCTTGAATTTTTCACCACAATATGGATAAGAAATTGATGAGTGATGACACTCAGATGAGGAGCTTTTCGAAAGCGGGTTGAAATGGCGGGTCAAAGCGCCTATGAGACATTTCATTCGAAGAGAAAAAGTATCATGTTCCATGTGAATCCATGGTATTAATTTAGGACTTAGGGTAGAACACCGTTGGTTATAAACGGTGATCAATATATCAACTTCGTCCACGATTCTAACAAACTGAAGTAAGATTGTTAAGTTGTAGAATGTATGTGAAAAGAGCGAGGCTGTGCACGGTTTTTCCTATTGCGCTCGGTAAGAATGTCCCTTTTGGGTGAATGCATACTTTGTTAAGGTGGGCCAAAACCTTTAAAAGAGCCCGTTCTTAGGTGAAAGAAAACATGTAGACAATTTCAACAATACTGGAATTCAGAATAATATTACTACCAAACACAAACAGCACTCTGTGACAAATTCAACGAAAACAAATGTCATTGAAAGAAGGATAAAGAGAACCAGAGGATTCAGACAAAATTGTCAAAAAGTGGAAGGCTCGTTGGCCACGACTGAGCTTTCTCAACACCAACAAATCCGTTGGGTCACGCACTTTCACTGTTCCAAAAGTGGAAGGGCATTCTAAATGCACGTATTTTTCTTTCTATTTTTTTAAGACCAAGTGTAAATGAGTCCATATTGCTTATGGTGTTAGCTTGGGAGAATGTCCAAGAATTTACCGTCTCAAATGAAAATGAAAATATTTCGTCTAATGGTTGTGTTGTTGACCGGTCTCAGCTGACTCAATATACCCAAAATACAGAAGCTCTTATCATTCAAAAAACTAAACATAGAGTTTCGAAAAAATGTTATCTTGATCTACATATATATATATATAGTTCCCAATATGCAGCAAAGAATGGTAAAAGAAAGCCGTTTAAACCGCCTGACTTTCATTAACATCATAAGCAGAAATGAATTTCTTATCCATATCTAGAAAATTTCACAATTTCACGGAGAAATGCATAAGTGAATCGAACGTCTGCTCAGTAGCGAATATGAAAGCCATTGAACAAAGAATATGAACACTCTTTACCAATCATTTAATATTTTTGCCTGTCCGCAAAAAATCTTAAAAACAATGCATAATTACTATGGAATTTGGAATCAAAAATTATTCCATTAAAAAATTTATCAAAATTTGCTCATTTTTTCCTTCTTTGTTCATGAAATAATTCTTTTTTGCTCTTCCATTCTCTTGTTGCTTTTCCATTGATAAATTTTGAGTTCTTGCCACCTTTCTGTTACTTTCAAAGTAAGCCCGACCTATATCTGATCTTTTATCACTGAATAAAGCAAACAATTTATAGTCGGGAATAGGGCTCTGTTTCACATGAAAGCAGGGATGGCGCTATGGGGTGTCATGGGCAGATGACACCCCGTCGGCAGCCCAATAAAAGAAAATAAAAAGCACTGTCGGCGCTTTGAAACTGTCGCGTGAGAGTTTACTTCTTTTATAAGAACCATTAAACTGAAGTTCAAAGCCGACAGTTCCAAGAAATTTTCTGGAATGTATTTTAAACTAAAGGACGCAGTAGCAAAACTCTTCTGCTCGCTTCGCTCGCATGAAAGTCTCTTCTGATAATTCCTTTATATTCAGTTAAAATAGGCCTAGATGCTTGACCTTGACGTTTTCCTCGATCTTTTTTTAATAACAGCAAGATCATACTGTCTTTGACAGAAACTAAGCAATAAATGGCTCCAACCTGCTTCGCCTAAAGTAAACGGTGTAACGGCCTACAAGCTAGGCACATACAACGAAATTGTTAGTTTGAAGTAAGTATACAGTTTTTCGTTAATTTTTAAAACGTTTTAAAATTTAAAGAAACTGCGAATGGGAGTTCATGTCGGCAACCATTTCTAAAGTCGTCGGCACTTGAATTTTTCTATAACTGTCGGCACATCATTGTTTGAGTTCTAGCGCCACCCCTGCATGAAAGATTTAGGTTTAGGCCATTTTCTTGGCTTAGTACTCAAAACTATGACCATGTGCATTGTGATTTCAAAATAGCAAAAATTTTCCCTCCTGTTTTCTTTCCAGTACAAATGAAGCTCTTTGCTACATTATTTCCAAAGTGTTAACCTGAAAACCAAACAACCGTTTGATAATTGCCTTCAAACGAGACTCTTTTTTACAGAAATGGCTAAAAACGTTTAAAATTAGGCCAAGATTTCCTCCACAAATGCGCACGTAAGCATTTAGGAATAAATGTGAATTGTCTTCGAAGAACTATATTTGCTCACGTAAACCGAAAAATAAATAGAATTCCAATATAGCTCTTATTCAGGAGGGTCCAACGGCCCAAATCACTCTCCTTTCAAAGCTTTAATGCTTCCCCTCAGTTGGCCCAAGCCATGTAAGCCAATACTCAACATTGAACAAATATTCTTTGAAATATTTCAAGCAGGTCCAGATATTGGTTTGATTATTTAAATTTTCTACTAAAAAATTCCATAGGGTACGAACCTCATCCAGCTAATGCTCGAAATTTTAGTGATTCGTTTTCGTGGCCAGTGCTTTGTAGGGTAGAGGCTGGGCACAGGCTAAAGGAAGCTTCACGCCACAAATTTGAAAGTGGGGGGAGGGGGTCAAAGGCTAACGAAAGTGGAGGCAAGGCTTCTTTCACCTTTTATTGCAGCTTTGAAATTATTTGCTTCGCAAAATGTGAAGCAAAAGTAAGTAGTATAAATAAAATACTTTCATTTTGTAAAATGCTATTTATCAGGGCTGCCCCCCCCCCCAAGCAAAGAGTTGTATCTCGGTTTGTGGATGCAACAAACTGCCGGCGATAATACTGGAGACCTGATTTCTTCCGTTGCCATAAAATTTCAAAGGGGAACTAAAGTCACCGCAAATCCCTCATGCCGATAGAAGAAAATCTGCGTAGGAAATGAATTGAATGCTATTCAGCCTTGTTGGGCGTGTTTTATCACCCCCATTAAAATTAGGCTGACTTTATATAGCCACATCTTCCATCATTTTGAAGAGAAACATTGCTCCGCCCTGGCTCCGGGAAGTTGCATGCTACACGAGTTTCCGCAGTTAGGAAAAGTGAAGACAATAGCACATCATGAATCCAACTCTTTAAGCTCATAAAGTCTTACATAAACAACCCACACATCCAAATATAAGCTACAGCAAGAGTCCTTAATGAACCCTGTCTGGAACATAACTCACTGGGACTTGATAAGGGAACTTTGCGCCAAGTAAGAAACGCGAAAAATCAATTACTGTGAATTGCTGAAAATGCCGCAAATTGAAATTTAAAAAGCAAATAATTGAGAAGTAATGCATGTCAATTCGACAACTGGACTGACCAGGCAGCCCTAGGTTGTTAATCTAGGCCTTCGTCCTTTTTGCTGTAGATTCACAGACAGGGTTTTATCATCATTTATTAAGAGCATGAAGCCTCTCTGCGCCTGTTTACAATAGTGCAAATTAGATTGACGAAGGGCGTTTGTGTGGGATGAAGAGTGACCACAGTGGCAAGGAATCGAATCATATATGCGAATTTGAATCTTTTGAACACTGCATTATTCATTAGAGGCAATTTCATAAACTTGGATTTCTGCGAGGGTCGCCAGGCCTTAAATAATTCATCCGTTCCATTGAAAACAAGACAGAGTGAAATTTGGATAGTGGTTGTGCCCTGCTTCGCACCGTCATTCTTTTATTGAGCTGATTTCGACCATTTTCAGTAATTGAAAATGTTAACGACTGTATTGATAATAGCAATGGGAGTTTATAAGCAACGATTGCGTATAATAAATCATTGGTTAATGATAAAAAGACGCCAGTTATCACTTTCTGAGCCCAATTAAGCGTGCCTGTTGACAAGGATTTAAAAGTGAAACACTAAAGCAGATGTTTGATGGAAGTCGTTAATTAAAATGTACCAATATTTTCACAGTTTTAGTTGCAGTTGAAAGCCTAACTTGCAAAAACAGGTGAAAATGGCGTGCTGATTTTCAATATTTCAATTGTTTCGATTAAAGCCACAATCACAATGCGTTTAATTCAGAATGACTCTGTTGGGAGTTTTGTGTTGTAAAGCAGGCCACATAAAGACATTGTCCTGTCTGCAAATTACGTTAAGTTGGCAGAACAAAGGGCGGATTTACCAATTTATCATGTTATTCATGCATGCATAGCACATAATATTTGTGTAATGATTATGAGTGTTTTGCTCAAGGTCGACTAATCCAGATTAGCAGATACGTTCTAAAATTGTCCGCCGCACAGCCTTATTCACAGCCTTGTTCGCATCGCCATCGCTGGACAGCGCCAGACGAAACAAGACCTAACCCTGTTCACTCATCTCGTCAAGAGACTGAAATCAGTTGATAAACGGGATCGAAGACGACAGCCACAGAACCCAATACCCTGCTGCTGCAGTTTCTTATGAGATTATATAAACGAATATTTGCCTCGCTGTTTCGAGTGATATCGCGTTGGAGACCAGACATCTGGCTGTTTATTTACATTTTCATTCAAAGATGAAGCTTCTTTTGATTTTCCATTTGTTCGTTTTATTAGCGTGGATTTGCACAGCACAAGGCTCGGGATCGAAACAGATGAAGTGTGAGCGTATTACAATCCCACTTTGCCAAAAAATCGAATACAACTTGACGTACGTTCCTAACATGTTCGGGCATCCAACACAAACGGATGCAGCGCTCCATGCCCATCAGTTCTGGCCTCTGGTTCGAATCAACTGCTCGCCAGATCTCAAGCTTTTTATTTGTGCGACGCATGCACCGGTGTGCGAAGAGAATTACGGAAAGCAGTTGCTACCTTGTCGAAGTTTTTGCGAGAGGGTTCGAGATGCATGTAGTCCGGTGATCAAAACACACGGAATGAGTTGGCCTGAATACCTTGATTGTAACAGATTTCCCGAAAACTCGAGATTGACTGTTTGCATGGAGAAAGATTTTGGGAATGTTAAAGAAAAAGTGAAGCGCCCTACAAGCGGTGACAAGAAAAATCGTTCCAGACTCATTATAAAATCCCAGCCTAAAATAACGAAAGCAAAAACAATTGATAAACCTGACCGTACTTTGAAAAAAACTCGCTTGAAAGATAAAAGAAACTTTTTCGAAAAAGGTCGCAAAATGAACCAAAACAGGTTTGAAACTTGTGGCTGCATGTGCCAAAAACCGTTTGTCTATGTGAACAGGAGTATCGGTGACGGGCCCACGGATGTTCCTTCTTGTGCTCTCCAATGCAAAGAGTATTTTTTCAGCAGGAGTCAACAAAATCTAACAACCTTTTGGATCACTCTCTGGTCTTTTCTGTGCTTGATATCAACGTCTGCTACATGTGTTACAGCTCTTATTGATACAGACCGATTTAAATACCCTGAGCGCCCTGTCATATTCATTTCATTTTGCTTTTTCATGGTGTCAGTTGGGTACATTATAAGATTAGCACGAGGATTTGAAAAAATTGCATGTAACCCTGCGACAAATTTATTGAGGTACTCTGCCACAGGCCCCGCTGACTGCACTACAGTGTTTTTACTGACTTACTTTTTTGGGATGGCCGCTTGTATATGGTGGGTTATTTTGGCATTGAACTGGTTTCTGTCGGCCGGTATGAAATGGAGTGTCGAAGCAGTAACCTCTTACTCTCAGTATTACCATTTTGTGTCGTGGTTTATTCCCACCGTGCAAAGCATGGCTATACTAGCAATGGCTGGCATTGACAGTGACCCCGTATCTGGCTTGTGCTTCGTTGGCAATCACGATAACGCAATGCTAACCATCTTCGTCATAGCACCTCTTCTCGTTTTCTTGACTATCGGCAGCTCCTTTCTCATTGCTGGCCTGCTAGCCCTTTTTATCAACCGTAATGTACTTAGAAAGAAAGGGGCGCGTTCGCCAAAAATGGACAGGATGCTTGTAAAGATTGGAATATATGCAGTTTTTTTTCTTGTGCCTGTTGCAATTACCATCCTTTGTCACTTTTATGAACACAATAATAGAGAAAGCTGGGAGAAATCGAAGAACTGCCCATGCGTGCGGGTAAAGGATAAGCCCAAGCATTACGTGTTTTTAGTTAAATATTTGATGACCTTAGTAACTGGACTAGCCACTGGCTTTTGGGTTTGGGGAACAAAAACCGTTGAATCATGGCGAAGATTTATAAACCACATCTTTAGGAATGAACAGGAAAGACAGCCAAAAGCGGTGGCATTGTAGTGTAATTATGTTGCTGGAATCAAGGCCTACCTGGACAAAATTAGTGTTGCCTTCCAGCGCTGGAACTTGATTTCTGAAGAAGATAGCAATTTCATTCCTTTACTTACATGATAAATTTTACTTGCATTAAGTATTGGTAAGAAATAACTTAAAAGATTATTTCTCGTTAAGTATTGCAGACTGTAAATGGCAAACGTAGAGATATTTTTCAGAAGTGTATCAGGTAACCTCTCTTGAATAATCTTTTATGTGAACATATTGGTTGATATTTAAAGTGCAAACATTATTTTTTAATTATAAAGGCCACCAGCACGAATTTGGAGGCTCTTGTAATTCAGTGTAGGATTGTAAAAGTATCAAGGAACGTTAACTGTTGACAGAAAATAACGACAGTTAAGCTAATCAGATTCATCCAGCAACATTTCAAGAAATGGCTGCTAGAGTTATTTCGTAATTATTTTCAGCTTCGTCTTTGTAGCTACGAATAGTAGCTGCAGTTTTGAAAAATAGAGCCGTGAACTCGTAAAAAACCGTCTACCACCAGTGTTATACCTCAAAGACACAGTAACTATACTGCTGTTCAACGAGGGAAAAGACGAGGGGCGATTCACTCTTGCAAATAACGTACGAGATTTTGCCTAAAACAAAAGGATTTCTATGGATTTTCAGATAAAACAATAGGATTTTTACAAAAGGTGTACGAGAGATTTTCTTAGAGTGATTTGCCCCTCGGGAAAAGATAGACTTGTAAAACTTGAAATCTCTCCTAACTATTGCTCATTTGTCCCATAGCCAAATCAAAATCGCAACAGCCAAATTAAGATTCATGTACACGCAAAACGACCTTACGCTGCAAGCTATAATTCTATCTGCAAAACGCACGAGTATAATGGTATGGGTAATGATTATATGCGTCTCCATATACTTCCCTCTGTTCGTTTTTGTGTCTCTACTCATCGTAAGGTTTCCAATCTGGAAGCGAAGAATACTTTATTATCCCTGGATATTCACAGATTAATTCTGACCAGCAAAACTTAAGATTAGCCCAGTAGATGAATTAACTTTTAAAAGAAAAGATTTCTTAATTTTGATGACGATTACACGTAAAAATTCTCCTCTAAGATTTCACAAATGACCTAGCCTCAAGTAAATTGAAAATGTGATATCCAATAACAATTACATCCAACGATAAAGAACTTTATCCAATGATAAAAAAACACAGGAAAGTGGTCTGTTGTTATCCTCAAAGCCATGATTTTGTGGAGGTGCGTGTGGCATGCCTATTGCAGTGAAAAAAGGTATTTGACAATTGACACACATGAAAAGAAGGTTAGTCTTCACAAATTTAACATGTCTGTATTTAGATAATCATATGCAACGTCGCTTAAAAATAACCACAGAATTGATGTTTCTAACATAGGGGCCGCGCCACTGATCCTAGACATTAAAGGGACAAGCAATGTAAAGAAAGTCGCATATTACCCCCTTCGCTTATAACGCTGTTCTGCCAGGATCAAATCTTTGATTGAATAGATATTACTTTTTGACATTTGCATTCATGTGTGACCTCAATATCCCTCTTGATTATTGAAAACTCCATAAATGCAGGCAAATTTTACTACTTTGAATTCTAATTTCTTTATTTTTAAGATTTTTCTATCCAAGTAACAGGTGGACATTATTTAACCTTAGAAAAACTGGAAAGGTAAAGAAAGGAAGAGCCATGCAAACGAAAATAACTGAAACGTTCATTTTATATACAATACAGATAAAGCTCTATGGCCCCCTCCCCTCAACATTTTTTGGCTCAAAGAAAAAATTAACGTTGACGTCAACCTCATAAAAAAAGGCTGAACAAAAGAGGAATCTAATCCAGCACCTTTTGTGAAAAGGGGTAAATGCAAATATGTTCTTATTGATGGAAAAATAATTGTGCCAAAGGTGTTGGAGAGAAGCTTCATTGTGTTTTGACAATCACAACACAGTCAATCATATAGGAGTTAGGAGTGATGACATAGAAGTTGAGAGTTTTAAATTATGACTCAAAGGAAATTTTTTGCAACACAAAAATCAACTCCATTCTTTATCCAAATACTGTTAAAGAGACAGGAGTTCCTTTAGTGAATAGCGTGTGATTTCTCCAGCGGTGCAGTACTAAATGTCTCGATAAAGCGGCATGAAATGCTGTAATCCTACTCTTAAAACCTCTTATCGTTGGATCAATGTTCAAAGCAAATTGCATCAATCACCTTCTAGAGAATGGCATCTTTTCCTGATCTTGTTACCAACTTAATTTTCCTCTTTACAAAAGGCTTTTATTAGGCCCAATCGTGATTTCATGCAATTACACGTCATTAGATTACAAGCATAGTCAGAAACATGAATCTTGAATGCGCATATGACCTGAATTAAGTCTCTACCAAGGAAACCGATCCGGACTACAATTGTGTTCCCTCATAATTGTCATTCAACAGCAAAACACTAGTCCACATGTCTTTAATACTCACTCTTGCTGATACGATTTAAAAAGATTTCTGCAATGTACAACGTCACCGTAGCCCGTAGGCCAAAACCATTGATTCTCCAATACAATCAAGTTAGAATTATAATTATTCTTATTGCCATTTTTTCATAAAATTGCACGGATCTAAATTCCTTCATTAATAAAAACTCTATACCTGGTCTAACTATCTTTCAAGCAATTTTTTTCGCACACCGGACTAGAAAAACATTAAAATTTACAAACTTAATTTTCAAATTCACACACAATCCAGGAAAGTCAAGATATTCATACTTCTTTCCAAAATTCGAACACTCCTTCCAAGAAAATATAAATATTCATAATTCTTTTTCAAATTTGTGTACTTTCGAAAAAGATACAACTCTTATTCCCAAATTATGTTATGTTATGCTGCCAAAAAATAAAGAAATAATGGGTTGGGCGCAAAATATTAAACGAGTTTAGTCAATTGAGACACATGGACGGCATTCGCTTGTATCTGCATTATCAAGAAGTGCTCCAGAATATGATGAAAATGATTTCCATACTTTCCCCAAATCGCTGGAAAAAATAACAATTGCCAAATGGAATGGAAGAACTGCAGCTTTGTCCAGTGGGATTTTAAGAATTCCAAATGGTCTAAAGTCACTTTTTTAAAAGACGAGGAATACTACCTTTATGATGCATCACTGAAATACGTAACTCGCTTTTCTGAATCTACTGTACAACACAGACGAGAGATGCCTCAGTTCACAAGGTCATCGAAGAGTACAAATCAACACACAACAAGTGGACATTCATTTTGAACCTCTAGTAATTCGCATTTGAAAGCTGTTAGTGCATCTGTCAAGAGTTTTTGTACAAAAGGGCAAAAAATGCAAGGTTTCAATTTTTAGCAGCAAAGAAACGATATAAAAGATTTTCGCACCAAGCGAGAAATTTACTTTGCATTGAACTAGATGGTGCTGTGTACCAATGACATTTCATCAACAGAAGCAATTATGCAATTCTCAGGTTTCATGGTCTTTTTGAATATTTTTCTTCTCTTGTGTTCCATTTTCTCACTTTTCAACCTACAAAAATACCTGAATATCTGTCTAGCTATTATGGAGTTTCCTCTAATTGTTGACACTGGCGCATTTCCAAGATTTTCTAACTAATTTTTTACCCTAACAATCACAAATTCCCAGAAAGTGAATTTTCACTCAGGTTTTTTTACCCAAATTTAAACACACCAACTATGGAGAAAGCTTTGATATGGAAAAACAGCTCTTTTTTATCAGTTTTCTAGTTCAAAGTTAAGTGGCTGCAATTAGTTTTAACTAGCTTTTCCTGCTGAGCGTACAGTCATGTTGTTAGCAGGTCCGCTCCGCTCTAAAAGCACTCATAAACATCATAGTGATCGAAATATAATTTTTGAACTTTATGAGGGCAACAAACTGGCGCTAATCGAGGACCTTCCATCACATCTGCATCATTCTCAGGAGTAAGAACAATTTGCACTCCTCCCATAAAATGTTAATAAGGTGATTTTACGAAGAACATCATTTTTCACACAGGGTGACGGCTTTAAATTAGATAAACAAAGTCATCAAGGGTCACATTTTTCATGCAAATATTATCAACGCATATGGTGAATACTGACAATGCCGTATTTAGGGTCATCAGCTTTCACTACTCATCTTTTATCAAAACTTGTGCCCTTTGGCCACGCAAAATGAAAGCGTTCTAGTCCAATGAATTTTTCAAAATAAAATATTCGTCTAGGCAGCAGTCAGCTCATTGCATGTTGCTAAACAGATAAACAGGCAGTTCGTGATAAAGGAAGGCAGTTGCAGAACCTGAAAAATGGTTTTCAAAGAGTCTTCTTTATGGTCTGTTTTTCTTGTTGACTAGGACTATGTTGACTTAGGTTATTCTACCGCCTTGACTTAAGAGACAATCCTACCGCCATCACGAAATGACTTGCATCTCAAAGCGATTTGCACCTCAAATTGACTTGTTCTTCAAAATGACTTGTTCTTCAAAGTGACTTGTTCTTCAAAGTGAATTGCTCTTCAAAGTGACTTGCTCTTTAAAATCACTTGTTCTATAAAGTGATTTGTTTTTCAAAGGAACTTGGTGAGAAGAACCTTCTTCATCCCGGCATCTGCATTTCTACCGTGATCTCTTTCATATGAGGCTGACGCACATACAACTGCCACACTAGTCATCTTCGCCACTTAGTAGAGGATCGTATGCCTCAAACACGTATTGATTTTCATAATCGTTCCAATTTGACTGAAATGGAGCCCTAAAGGTTGCAAATAAACAGTCGAGGTGTCAGAACTATGCAAATGTTTCAAGAGAATGAATATACCATGTGATTGTTGGCAACAAAACTACAAAATATGTACCATTTAGACTGTTGAATAAAAACAAGCCTTTAAAAATTGAGGCACAAAAGCTGTGAACGCTCATCAGGTACAAAAATAGCATCGATATAATATTAATGGCCGCCCTGTATCGATTTTTCTTGTAAAACCAGACTATCTTGCAATAGTGAGATTTGTAATTGTAGTTAAAGTTGAATTGAAATGTTTCCACATTTACAACTGGGAAATATAGACATTGCTTAATCATAGTTATTGGAAGCCTACCTCTTACATGATAAGAACTATTTAAGAACTATTTGCAGCCTACTATAAGAAAGTATAGCAGTACATGATCGTTTACATTGTTTAAGGCTTGCAAAAAAATCTCTAGTTTAAAGAAGAATAACAACAATGTCATGGAGACTCGTGTGAAGTACCTAGCCTGTGCCACTAAATTCGTGCACAACTGAATATAAGTTAAGTATTCTAACGCACTTTAATGTCCCTATTCATTTAAAAAATTACTCGCACTGACTCGGCACTGATACCACTGTGGAGGTCATTTTCTATGCATAATCAAAATAGAATGACAAAGACATTGCTGATAACACGCGCACCATCTTCTGACCCATGAGGTTGAGACCAATTGTAATTTAGCTAAGCGTTGCTCATCGACTATTCCACAAATACCTCATGCCCACATAAGCCATCCTTTACTATCCTTCCCACCATCATGCTCATAGCCATCCTTTTAAGTCATGGATAGCGAAGAAGGATTTTCAACCAGGGATTTAGTAATTTTATGCATCGATTACAAGAGTCATATTCACGTTTGCACGAGCAATCTTTTGCAAAAAACTTACAAATGTTTTAAATGCAAAAGCAAAAAAGGTCCACGAATCGCGTTGCAATGAGCGGGTGTACTTGACTTAAATCTGTTAGATTCAAAATAAATTTTAGACGTTGTGAAGTTGCTAAATGTTTTAGTAAAAGTTAATTGAATCATATTAAATGACAAAATGTTGGGGTTATCTGACAAAAGTAACAGACATTTTAGGCCAATAATTTATCTTCAAATGATTCAGCGCAAACTGTATGCAGATAAAAATAATCGCCTTACCAAATAACATATAAAAATATAAATACCATTATAAAAATAACATTTAGGAATCAGACAAGCCAAAAAGGCATTATCGTGAAAAAAATCCTCTAGCAGGAGAAGCCAAAGGACAGAATATACTTTAAACAATAAAGGAAAGGCAAGTAGAGTAGAAATATTTTTTATGAAAATGGAAGAAAACATCAAAGTTGGCTGACCTTCCTTGGAAACTTGAATGTTCTAATTCATCCTCACTACTTGAATCGGTTTCACTATCATCTGAAACAGAGAGGCTAGGCTCAAATATAGAACGAGCGAGTTGAAGAGAATCATGTACAAAAAATGATTGATATTGCTAGTCTGAGGTTAGAATATATTTCGTTGTCTTGTTGTCTCAGTAGTCGGAATAATCTTATGACTCAGGGAAAAAGGTTAGAAAATATGGCAACATTATCAAGCATCACCATTATCAAAAAATTATCGGAATAATCTTATGACTCAGGGAAAAAGGTTAGAAAATATGGCAACATTATCAAGCATCAACATTATCAAAAAATTATCGGAATAATCTTATGACTCAGGGAAAAAGGTTAGAAAATATGGCAACATTATCAAGCATCACCATTATCAAAAAATTATCGGAATAATCTTATGACTCAGGGAAAAAGGTAGAAAATACGGCAACATTATCAAGCATCACCATTATCAAAAAATTATCCGAATAATCTTATGACTCAGGGAAAAAGGTTAGAAAATACGGCAACATTATCAAGCATCACCATTATCAAAGAATTATTGGAATAATCTTATGACTCAGGGAAAAAGGTTAGAAAATATGGCAACATTATCAAGCATCAACATTATCAAAAAATTATCGGAATGATCTTATGACTCAGGGAAAAAGGTTAGAAAATATGGCAACATTATCAAGCATCAACATTATCAAAAAATTATCGGAATGATCTTATGACTCAGGGAAAAAGGTTAGAAAATACGGCAACATTATCAAGCATCAACATTATCAAAAAAATATTGGAATAATCTTATGACTCAGGGAAAAAGGTTAGAAAAATATGGCAACATTATCAAGCATCACCATTATCAAAAAATTATCGGAATAATCTTATGGCTCAGGGAAAAAGGTTAGAAAATACGGCAACATTATCAAGCATCAACATTATCAAAAAATTATTGGAATAATCTTATGACTAAAGGAAAAAGGTTAGAAAATATGGCAACATTATCAAGCATCACCATTATCAAAAAATTATTGGAATAATCTTATGACAAAAGGAAAAAGGTTAGAAAATATGGCAACATTATCGAGCATCACCATTATCAAAAAATTATCGGAATAATCTTATGACTCAGGGAAAAAGGCTAGAAAATACGGCAACATTATCAAGCATCACCATTATCAAAAAATTATCCGAATAATCTTATGACTCAGGGAAAAAGGTTAGAAAATACGGCAACATTATCAAGCATCACCATTATCAAAGAATTATTGGAATAATCTTATGACTCAGGGAAAAAGGTTAGAAAATATGGCAACATTATCAAGCATCACCATTATCAAAAAATTATCGGAATAATCTTATGACTCAGGGAAAAAGGTTAGAAAATACGGCAACATTATCAAGCATCACCAATATCAAAGAATTATCGGAATAATCTTATGATTCAGGGAAAAAGGTTAGAAAATACGGCAACATTATCAAGCATCACCATTATCAAAAAATTAGTTTTGAATTGGCGGAATGAATACTAGGATAAGGCATTTTTGAAAATGACATTATCGAAAGAGTTTTAATTTCGAGGTTTGACAGATAAACGATGTTATTTCAGGGGTGAACTTCGATTCATAACGGAAAGAATTTAGCACACTTTGAGCAAAGGTGCAGCAACAAAAATAGAGATCAAAAAGAACTCTTAGCATATGATACGTTGTGTGGGAGAGGTAGAAGGTCGTCATGAGAGAATGCTGAGAAGGAAGGCAGTACGCACCATCCTTTTGACTAAACTTTTCTTCATCTGAAGAGAAAAAATCATCCTCTTCAGGATAATCGTTCCTCCAGTTGTTTTCACCTACAAAAAAATGTAATAAAAAGCTTTATATGGGTAACTAATCGCATTCTGAGCCTATTAATGTTTGCAGCGACAAGAGTAAGCTAAATGTATTCTAGACGGCAAGAAAAGAACTAGTTCGAGGAGATTTTTCTGCTCTGTTTCACATTGTCTTGAAATTTTACAGCTTGGGAGTCTTCATTGATCTATTGGCATCAATATTATCTTCATCAAAACAAACGAGGAAATACAAAAAAAGCACACCATTGGAATCATCTTCATCGTCAATAGCAGGCGAGTTTTGCTCATCTAGTTCAATATCACATAAGAGATCTTGATCTAATGACTGGATGTACAATCTAAAACAAAAAAGAGGTTAATGACATTGACAATCTATGGATAATTGTTTATTAGAAAGATTCTGAGAATTCTAAGCAGGATTCCATGGGAGGAATTTGCAAGCGGCTGGATATTTGGTTTGCTGTGATTGATGTAGGAAATGGTTTTTTAACAGGTTTTCATGTCATTGCTTTGCTGATAAGTTACTTTGCATTTGGCTTCGTGTAAAAGAAGGGTTGTCAAGCGATTTTCGTCACTTGAAAACTGGAAAGGATAAAATTCAATTGATCTAAGCAAAGACAGGATCTCTAATAATGTTTGGGTTTTTCAAACAAAGCTGCTCTCTGATTGAGCCAGAGAGAGAGACAATGTGTTTAAGTCTCAACCCAATATATACTACAAAACATTACAGTCCCTACACGAAAAACCAACATTCAAAGGGCAATTAGTAATGCCATCTTAGTTCGCTCTTCCTTCAATAAAAAAGGGCTCAATATAAAATCCTCTATTGATCAGCAACAAGAAATGATTATACTTAAAAGCAATCATAATCAAATCCCTTTTAAAATATGGGCTGAGTTCTCTTGATTCAAGAAAAATTCAAGAAACAACAAAAATTCTTTAAAGACTTACAGAGACTCGGTGTCACCTAAAACCTTTTCCTGTCCATAATATAGATCGTAGACATATTCTGAATCCTGTATTTCAGAATCTAGAATGACATTTTAACACATCAGGACGAAACATATCAAATGTGATGAGAACTTAATTGATTGAGAGTTGTCGACCATTTAGAAATTTGAATGTTTTTACACAGCTTTTACCTTTGTTATTAATTGAAAAACCAAGGGGAGAAAAAGTTGGGTTTTAGAAATTTTGGGATGTTTTTTCTGAAAATGGATGTTATGCAGGCAGGATGGTGGCCCTCAATATTTAATTTCATAGTCTCGTTTTCAAGCAAATTAACCCAAACGCATATTTGGGTCCACATTCCGCGTTTGTATTTCAAATCAAGTAGATTTACATAAATTTGGGGACGTTTATATATTGGAGACGTTTGGCCTCAGTTTCATGTTCAATGGCTAGGGGTTTTGGTAGCTTTTAGGGGTTAGGTAGGAGTAACAAGGTATCTAAGTTTTGGCTAGTGGATGAAAGAATATTATATTGATGTCATAATTAAGAAACAAGTTTGAATTTTTGTTTAAAAAGGAATTCTGGCAAGAATTGATTTACCCAATAAAGTTAAAGATAACTTTCACCTTCAGAAATAGTAAGTTTTTCTCGAAACATTTTCATTGAATTGCATAAAATTTCTAGTGTATTGGATGAATTCCCATCAGAAGAGCCACAAATAAGATCCTCATCATTCTCTTGTATCAAGTTTTCTTTTGAGACATCATAAATTTCCATAAGCAGTTCTTCTTTTTCTTTTTCCTCTTCAGTATTGAATCTGTTAATAACAATGTTCTGACATAAACAAAATATAATGTTCTACTCAAATGTTTTGTTATCTCCAAATTGGCACAAGAAATGTCCTGACTTAAAAATAATTTTGCATTAATTAAATGCTATTAACTTAACAGCCTGCATCAAATACTTCAAAGAGTAGTCATAGGGAAATTGAAACTACAAGACAAAACAAACAGCAAATGAAGGACCTTGCGGCATCACAACTCTGTTTCTTACAGTCAAAAATTTCCTATCTTTATCAAATCTTTAAAACTACTAATAAATTTAAAGTCCTTGACAGTTAACCAATGCATCAGGCTGTAACAGGGCCAGGACACAGTGTGCTTGAGATTCAAGTCAAACTTCAAGTCAAGTCA
Organism: Rhopilema esculentum; assembly: GCF_013076305.1. The sequence goes on from NW_027019302.1 coordinate 11,311,781, forward strand.
AGTCAAAGGTTTTAGAAACAGCAGCAGATAGCAATAAAAAGGAAATCAGAAAGCAATTATTCACCAGGGTCTCGTTCTTTTGAGATTGATTTCACAGATTTGTGACTGACTATTGTTGCTAAATATGAATACAAAAGCTTGATGAAAACAGAAGACCAACCCTTGATGGTTCAGGACATCAGATTTTGATGTAATTTTGTATGATTCATATGTCTTCTTCTTCTAAAGAAAATAGTTTTTATAAAAACTTGTATTTGATCTTTAATATTTTGAAACAAAAGAACACTTTTAATTGAACAAATATAACAATTTGATTAATTATCACAGCAATTATTCTAATCATGCTAATCTTAAATATACATATAATTGCAAGAACAAATATTCTCTTCAAGAAAGCATCCACAATTCTAGCAAAACTATACAGGCTGAGAATGAATTTCAGTTCAGTTCAGTTCAGTTCAGTTTCATATTCTTAAATCCTCAATATGCAATTTATATATAATAAATACAAAGAAATTATCAAACTAAACTACATAATAGTATAAATACAAATACAGGACAAAATAATTTGTATGAAGGGAATTCTTAAAGGAGGAGATCTCTCAATAGGTAAACTAATCGAGGAAAGACCCTCCCCCTACTATTCTAGGACAATAATTGAGCAGTTTTTGATGAGTTTCAATACAAAGTAATTGGCTAAAATGCACATACTCTCTTCACATAAAATGGGGACTTTTCAACTAATTAAAATCAGCTGGAAAGATTCAGAACGGGAATTTAGCAGTAATACTAGCTCACTGGTTGATCTTGTTGAACAAGTGAATTCTAAGTTTCGATTTGAAAGGTGTTTTTGATGGAGAATTTCGTAGTTCAGAAGGAAAATTATTCCACAGTTTACCACCAAAATATCCCACCGACTTTAGTCCATATTGAAGACTGTTTTTACGGGACAAATATAAATTACCTTGACTGGCCTTTCTTGTGGGGTTTTGGTGAACAGAGTTCGAAAATCTCAGAAAGTTCTAGAAGTTTGAGATTTTTGAAAATTTGAAGTGAGGGGGACACGCCTGGCTGAAATGAATTTGCTCTGACTGCTTTTTTTCAATTTGAAAATTGGCTCAATATATGATGAAAATGTTTGTAAGAAGGAAATTGTAAGAAGAACACTAAGGCCACATTGTAAGAAGAAAAGAGACAGAGAATTATACAGGCAGAGAAAGAAGTCTAATGGAAGTAGGTTTCTAATTTTGAAGAAAATTCCACATGTTCTAGATAATTTTTTTGAAAGTTCATTAAGATGGTATTTTCAGCTTAGGTGCTCATCTAAAAGGAGTCCTAAGAATTTAATAGCACCATCAGTAGAAATACTTACAGACATACAGATGAAGAGGGAAAGATTATGTTATTGGATTTTTCAATATTTAATGATAATTTATTAGCATCTCACCTTTTTTTTGACTGATCACAGCTTTTTATCTCAGCTCTCAGTTCACTTTTTTAGTTCGATTAGCAAATCATTAGAATCACAATAAATGTTTGTATCATCAACCAAAAGATAAAACTTAAGTTTCTTGGAAGCATCAGGTAGACCATTGATGTATATAAGAAACAGTAATGGTCCTAGCACAGATCCTTGTGGAACACCACAAGAAATTTCAAGCAAGTCAGAATTACAGCCATTAACAGAAACAAATTGCATTCTATTAGAGAGATATGAGCTGAACCACTCTAGTGCACATCCATGAACACCATAGTGTTCTAGTTTAGATAACAAAATACTATGATTAACAGTGTCAAAGGCCTTTTGTAGATCAATGAAAATACTGCAACCAATACTTTTATCATCAAGTGTATTCCTTACAGCCTGTGTTTGACTCACTAGAGCATGATCAATGGAATGATTTTCTTGAAACCCAAATTGTAATGAGAAGAGAACATCTTGTATTTAAAGAAATCTATAGAATCTTCTGTACATTAACTTTTCAAAAATTTTGCTGAAGATAGATAAAAGAGAATGATGGTTTGATGGAATCTCATGATTTCCTTTTTTGAACAATGAAATCACCTTGGCTATCTTGAGTTTATCAGGAAATATACCAGAGAGGAAAGATTGGTTCACAAGACTAGTAAGAATTGGGGAAATAGAGTACCAAATGACTTTAGTAATTTGATAGGAATACTGTTTGGACCTACAAATTTTGATGGGTTTCAAGTGTTAATCAGGTCAATGACTTCCATTTGAGTTACTGGAGAAAGAAAAAGGTGAGTTAGAAGTTCTGTTTGATACATAGGGAAGAGGAGATTTGAGAGTCTTTGGAATTTTCTTGGTTATATCACCAAAGTATTGGAAATTTTATTGTGATCAGATATCACACTACCATCTTTATCTTGAATTTTGTTGATTGAAAATTAACTAGATGATTTATGTGAAATTATCAACTTTATACCGGACCATAACTTTTTCATATTTTGGTTATTAGTTGAAAAATAAGTATGAAAATATCTGGCTTTATTTTCCTTTATTTCGTTAGCTATGCGGTTTCTAAACTTTTTATACAATATAAGATTGATATCAGATTTCTTTTTCTTTAATTACTGCAAAACTCTGTCTCTATTCTCATCATTTTTTGTATTCTATTGTTGATCTATGGTTTCTCTTTGAGCTTCATTTCCTTTTTGCTCTGCTGTTTAACTTGGGCATGTTTATTGGTCAAAGATGTAAGATCATACCAAAATCTATCAAAATTATTGTTTAAATCTGTGTCACTGTTTTCCAAATAGGTAAAATCAAGCTTGTTAAAATCCTCCAAAAAAATTTCTTCCTTGAATTCAAAATAGTCATATTTTAAAGATACAGATTTATTTTGACTAATCTGAGTATTTTTCAAAATGAAAAATTGAGGGAAATGGTCTGAAACTTGCGTAAGTATATTACAACTTGATATGTTAGCATTGGTACAATTTGTGTATATGTTATCAATAATTGATGCTTTGTTTTCAGAAATTCTAGTAGGATGATGAATAGAAGAAAGAAGGCTATAAGAAAAAAAGTTATTGACAAAGTTACTTGTTGGTGTATGAGAGGCATAATCTAAGAGATTAACATTGAAGTCATCTATAATAAATACCAGTTTGTTTAAAGATAATTTTGATAGGATATCTTGAACACGAGAAGTAGGGTTACCAACATTGGAATTAGGATGTCTATAAACACAGCAAAATATGAAATGTTTGTCATTTTTTATTTCAATTTCAACCCAAACAGTTTCAAAATCAGGATTGCAGGCATCTAAGTCAACTCTTGGAAAGTAATGAAAGAATTTTTGATGTACAAACCAACACCACCATTTTGAGTAAGTGATGAAGTCTTAAACAAAGTATAGTCTGGAAAATCAACATTAGATAAGATGGGATTGTCTTTAGAATGCCATATTTCAGACACTCCAATCACATCAAGATCCAAGTTTGTGTGAACAGATAGAGAAACTAATTCATCATGATGAAGGGGTAAGCTTCTTATACTCGTGTGAAGAATAGAAAAGTCATTGGAAGATAACTGTAGGGAACAAAGTTCAGCTAGAGTGAAATGACGAGAATCAATATTAAGAGGCATACGTTCATCAACATCATAATCGCTAAGATTAGGTAAGTTGATTAGGTCAGAAGAAGTTTCAAATTGCGGTTTCCAGTCTACAAAGGGAGGCAAATTAATATGACGAATCTCTAACAATTCATCATCATTCAAGGAACCAAATGAAAAGATCTCTGTGGTACATTGCTTACAAAACCAAGGAATACCACCAGGTTCTCTTTTAAGTATTTTAAAGTCTGAGGCAGAGATATCATTGCACTTAATATGGATATAATTATTGCAATTATTACAAAGAAGAGCCTTTTGATAGTTTGGTATATGTTTGTGGCAAATACCACAAGAGAAATTATCTTATGAAAGGTATACAGGAACAAAGCAATACGACGACGAGAATCCAATGTCATGAAAAAGATTTTCAAAATAAATTGAATTTAAGAGTATACTAAGATTTCGCCCCGGCATACAGGGCTTCATCAGAGTAAATGAAACCAACGAGTGAATGGATTTGAAATGTGAGATGGTGGTGCCGGATTGGTGGATGTTGAATGGTGTGAATGCAGCGCAGTGGAGAGAAAATCGGATGATGGAAGTGGGGGAGGGAAAGGTGGTGGGTGATGTAAGGGGACGTGGGTGGTGCTATGGAGATAGATGCAATGGGATGATAATGATGACTATAAACATGAAAAAAAAAAATTATCTAGGCTTGTCAATGACTTCAAAACTGAAGCTCAAAAAAACAACAACAAAAAACAGAAAAAAAGAAAAAAATTAAGGAACTTGCATGCTCAAATGAAAGTTTATTAAAATACAACTGACTTTGAAAAGTTCAGGGCTTACTTGACCAGTTTTAAAGATTTATTAACCAAAGGAAATGTTACTATCAACTGCAACATGTGTGATCCTGTTGCTTCTGTTGGAATCAGCTTTTCGATTCCCAACTTCAGGGGGTTTCTCTTTCACTACCAATTTGTCCTCAATAAAGTAGGTAATCTTACCCTGACCATGAGCTGCCAGCAACTGAGGAATCTGTTCCTTTCTTCATTCTAGGGTCTGTTGACTGAAGACTTGCAAGAATAGGGTGGCTTTTACTTTCTTGCAGCTGCCAAAACTTGTACCTTCATTTTCCAGTTAAGGAATTTTGCAATGATAGATTTTGCTCCATCTTGATCACAAATGCCATCCCCACGTGCAGTATTCATTCCTGTCCCAGGCCTGCTTGTGACTCTGTGAGCTCTCTCAATACACAGTTAATCTATAATTCGAAGCAGTTCTTTGACTTTCGACTTGATACGGGCTTCTGTGTCTGCCCATGTTTCCTTTTCTTTCTCAGGAATACCAAATATCTTGATATTGTTGCACCTGCTCTGAATTTCAAGATATTCCTGCTTCCTCATCACATTTGATATATTGGCTTTATGGCTGCTCATTGCCCCATCCAGATTTTGAGAAAGAAATTCCAGATCTTTGACTTTATCCTGAATTACCTTCATATCATTCCCAGTGAATTTTAAACTAGCTTTTGCATCATTCAATTCAGATTGGGCTGACCTTACATCGTCCTTCAGTTCACCGAACAACATGGTCACCAGTATTTTCTTGCAGTTCAGGGAGTTATTTGCAAACTGTTAACGCTATCTATTATGTCATCATTAATAAATATATAACAATTAAACTGAATATTTTTAAATGTAACCAAAATGTACCATAATCATAAAATCAAGATTGCAGAAATTAGGCCAATGTCTAGATCACATAAGAGCAGCGTGCACTTCCGCCATGCTCAGGGACCAATAAAAAAATGAATAAGGAAAAACCTTTGACTCTAATATTTTCTCAGCTGGAATGCTTTGGACTTCATCCTGTAAGAAATTAAATTGCCTTATTAAAGAACTATCAAATAAGAATTAGGTTACATAATGTTGCTTCCTGAATTCGACAAGTTATGTGCATAAATATGAACAAATTGGGAGAAGAAATCACATTGATGAACTACAAAAGCTGAATAAAAGTGGATAGAAGTACAAAAGCAACTTTATCACAATAAAGAGCTTTTCTTATCTGACATTCTCATATTCAAATGACGGCTAACAGTGACACCAATGTTTGTACAAGGTTGTTAACTAAAAAACCAGGCTCTTGATTAAGTAAGCAAGTTTAAAGAATACAGGTGTCATATAAATAATCTATGTTGAAAAATGCTGTTATTTGCAGCCTTTAACCGCTACACAATTAGAGAGTTGTAAGGTACAAAAGGAACTACTCAACAATTAGTTTGGTAGCATCCACATCTGTATCCTTGAAAGATGTTTTCACAAGTTTGAATACACAATCTAAAATTGAGTTTTTGTGGAAAAAGATGGTTTGTCTAACCAAGAAAGTCACATATTTAATATCAACGATGAAAATTATCTCTACATGTTACTTGAAGCCTGTTAACTTATCAAAAATATTTGTTAAATGCCTTGCAATCCTTACAAAAAATTACTTTTACACTATAATGTAGCAGCAAAAAATTTAATAATAATCATAAAAATAATTATGAAAATAACAACACACATATGTATATAGAATAAGCCTTTTCAGTATAATGAAGTACTGCTATCAGTAAAGGTCCTTTATGATAGCTACCAACCTGTGCGTAACAACCATATATTTGGTTAATGTACATTAATAGTATAGATTGACAGATAGATTGATAGAATCAAAGGCCTTAGTCTATAAATTCTATGAAGCAGAGATATACATTCCTACTTGGCTATAACTAAGCGAAATGGCAAGGTTCTACATACATGTACACTTATGTTCAAAAAGTACTGGGACACATTTCGAAATTTCAAAGACATTTCATGCAAAAAATTTGGATAGACTCTTTTAAAACCTTTCTCATTAAATAAGTACAGCAGCTATTTCCATGAAACTTTCACAAGACATTGTTGATGTTTGGAAGCATTTTATGTAAGCCAAACAATTAAAAAAACCTCGACCATAAAACTTCTATAGGCCTTGAGACGAAAACGTGCGCTTACAAATTACTTTCTACTAGAATAAAGCAAATGGATTTTGTGAAATTGCATCAATTGTCGGATGCTCAATGAGTGCAACTTTTCTGGTGTCTAAAAAGATTTTCCATACAAGATCAGTAAAAATTTACCAAGGGATGGCAGACAGAAGAAGTTTATGATGCCGTGGGACAAAGGTCTTTACTGGGGGAACTGCAAAGTAATAGGTTTGAATCCTTACTAGAAATTATGTTATCATGTAAAAAGAAGCTAAATATTGGAACATAAGCAAAAACATGGCTATAAAAATCATGAAAACTAAAATTTTCCAGCTTTATAGGAAGAAAATGCTCTCTCATAACAAAAATTAAACATCCCCAACGAATACAATGGCTTCTCCTTGAATGTTACGCAGTTTTAAAAGTGACTCGAGTAAATGGCAATAATTTAATAAGATTGTAACGTTTTCGTTGATGTAGCAAACTTTATTTGAAGCTTAAAATTTTGATTTTGTAATTTCTTTTATAAATTTCTTGGCCTAGATTGTAGAAAGACTGTCCAAATTTGAAAAATTTTCCGTTGCAAAACCGAACCCAACGCAACGCCATAATTCGTTTATCGAATTTGTCCCAATACTTTTTGAACGTAAGTGTAATTGCTTTTGCATCGCTTCAATTTCTTCTTTATAAAAGCAAACATTCAAACCATAAATATCAAAGTTATTGATAAAAATCAAGATCAAACCACCTTCGTCTTCAAAACGACTGGGTGAATCTTTGGACTTCTTTGCTCTTACCACTAAAATGAAACCATTCCAGATACTTAAATTAGCAAAACAGTCAAAATTTAGGTTAAAACTTTCCCTGAGCAACCTTTTAGCAAAAGATGCACACTTGTCAGCAGTTGACTCCCTTTTAGACGAAGAAAGTTTTTAACAGATATAGACAATGTAACCGAAAACTATTTACGAGACTCACGTAGCGCTTGGAACGGGTCTTCTGTCCTTTTCCTCTTCAGACGCAAAAGTGTAACTCGCTTGTTAGCAGCCATGTTTATCCTGAAAGTGAAATCGAGGCACCTGGACCTGGGCTCAAGTTGCACCGGGCGACGATAACCCGATGATATAGAAGCGCCGAAGGCGCTAGGTTTCTAACTGGGCATAATTGCCTATTGAGCTGGTGCGAGGGCCGATTCACTCTTGCAAATAGCGTACGAGATTTTGCTTAAAACAAAAGGATTTCTGGGGATTTTCAGATAAAACAATAGGATTTTTACGATAGGTGTACGAGATTTTCTTAAGGCGGGTTTACACCATCGTTTTTCCTTAAACTTTTTTTCGATATTGGACCGCGATGAATGACAACGATCGTGTAAAAGGCTAAATTGCTGAAAAAAGTTTGATGCTATCTGTCGTTTTTAATCCGCTTAATTGGCGATAATGATCCATCGTTGAAGATTTTATTTTGACTCCGGGTCAAAATAAAATCTCTACCATCATTTTTTTTCAAAGGGGCCGACAAATGCTGACGTCATGTCAGCCCCGGGGAGAGAATTTCGAGACTTTTTACTAAGTATTCGCGTGAAGAAAAGATTGGATTCATGCTCTGAGAACTAAAATAGTCGGGGAAGGTAGTTAAAACGGGCAGGGGACTATTTTTAGATAAAAAGAGGTTCGGGTTTCACAAGTTTTCTTTGAGAATGGCCCGTCATTAGCTACACATTAAAGGTTTTGAGCAACACAAATATAGAACAATCCATCCAATAGACAAAATGCACATTTAAAAATTATCTGGACCTCGCCGGGAGCATAAAATTTTTACTGAGGCTGAAAGTTAACCTCTTCTTTAATCCAAATTATAAGTTGTAAGAGGTTGCCCATTGTATTCCTTCCCATGCAGTACATTGTTATAAAGGAAACATACTACAGTAAGACAAATATTGGTGGGGCTTCAGAAACCCCCCCAGCCCCCCGGCTCCGACGGGCCTGAAAAATGTGATTGCAACAGGGCTACGTGTACAGATTTACACTATGGCATGCACATCTATTTGCAACAGTGCGTCTGTTGTGATCGAATTTAGTTAACGAATTAAATGTTTTCCATTTTCATAGACTTCAAGAAATTTCATTTTTCTGCATTATGGAGTTAAGATATCAGTTACGCTCAAATTATATTAAACAGCAAACAGAAATTATATTAATAGCTAAGAGACAGTGGCGTCGATAAGAAAATTCACAGGAGAGGTGAGAAACTTTCCGCCAAAAATCTAACAAGCATTTATATTTTTTCATAAATTGTAACAAAATATAACGACATCAGAACTGAAATAAATATTTTGACATATACCCCTTTAGGCATGCTTTACTATTTATTTTTCGTCCCGATCCGGGGTCGATAGATTCTCTCTGTCCGTTGGCAAAATCACAAAGCCTCCGAAACAGACGAAGACATGATTGACGGCCTCTTGATAGTTCTAGCCCACACGAACTTCAGAGAGTTGGATTCCGCTTGTTACTGGGTTGTTCTGCTTGTTACTGGGTTGTTCTGCTTGTTCCTGGGTTGTTCCGCTTGTTACTGGGTTGTTACTGGGTTGTTCCGCTTGTTCCTCGTTTTAGCAAGGTCTGTTTATGCCCACAAATGTTTACTATCAACATTTGAAAGCAGCGGTATAGGTTATCAAATGTGATTAACAAACATGCAATGCTGGCAATGTGTCATCACAATGCCTCTCCAGATAAGATATAAAACACTGAGCGCAGAATGGTCTAATATTAAAACTTAGATGAATCAGAAGTTTCGTTCTTTCCGAGCTATAGTCGGTCTGGGGATTTGCTCTGGAAAAGGTATCGAAGACAATGAAGCCCGTACTATAATTTTTGGCGCGAGCTATAGTGAAGCTATAGTCAGGTTTGAAAATGGCCTTTTAACCAATAGAATATGAGTATCCACGTTACTTCTCCGCCTTCTGTCCCCTGTAAAGCAATAGTGGAGTATAGCTCGTTTTCACATCCTGGGTCCCCTGTAATGTAGCTTCAAAGGCAAGGACCTACTAGGGAATAGACAGGGACGGCGGAACGACCAAGCGGCAGGAGGGGGGGGGGGCAGGCACAAGTAAAAGGGCTTTTGAAAGATAATTCTCAGCTTCTACAAATTCATACGTAACTGCAATTTTATTTCGATCTTCTGTAGGTATCTTCAACATTGGCTAACTTTCGGCATAAGGAATTATTTTACATGTTTTGAGAAGTTCAGAATTTTATATGAATCGCTCTGATTATTACAATTGGCCAGTTTCAAGGGAACTTTATTAAAAACAACCCTTGCCCCTTCTGTCAAAGGGCAACAGGGGCGGTTGTACCCCCACACCCCCTTCTCTGTCATCCCTGGAAATAGAAAAAGGATGTTCGAAGGAATATTTATGAATACGAAACAACTATAAACACACATGATTATATCATTTGCCCATATAGTGGGCGTGTCCCACAAGCAAGGAGGGCGTGGTCTCAATCCCAAAAGATTTGAGCTATAGTCACCAAAAATCCTGGATCCGCTCCTGGATCGCTACATAAAGGTATTAAAGGAGTACAAACCTTCGGGGAGCGCAGGTGGTGTACCGATTGAGCCAACATGGCCTTATTTCAAGCAGTTGCAGTACCTCGCTCCGTTTATGAAGCACAGGCTGACAAAAAGCAACTTTACTGCTGATCCAAGTCTCGAATCACAGGGAGAAGCAGTCTTTTTGAAAGCTATAGAGGAAAGTGATATGGTGAATACCAGTGCAGAGGAACTGGCTACAATAGACCATGCTTCAATGTTTTTTTGCTTGTTGCAAAAGTCACGCCTTTATCCTTTGCACTAGAAATACTTGCGCTATTTCTTAATAAAAACTATTGATGTGTTGTTTCAGAGCGATGGTACATATGTAGAATAGAGCAAAGCTTTCATAACAAGAAAATTCATCCATCAAACTGTTAACCAACGGATATACGAATAAAACATGTAAAAACATTAAACTCATTACTAAATTAAGGCCTATTCATGCTACAAAGATATTTATCTAAATGTTGGACGATTGGATCATATGAATTCCTTGTTACATAGTCATGTTGCCAGTGTGCTTGGAATTTGTCTGTTCCAAAAGAAAAATGATACATTCTACCAGTGGCACGAAAAAGGAATTGTCAGCGTGAACTTGAGCTGGATGGAATAGATTTCTGAACAGGTTCTGATTTTGAGGGATTAATGGAATTGAGGGAGGCTTGGATGCCCTCACTTTGAAAAAGGTTTGCGTATAGTGATTTAACATCTAGTGTAACGAAAAAAGAGAGATGCTAGTGTGCATATCGAAAGAGCGCAAGAGCTTTGACTCCAGGATGGAACGTTGACTCACTCATTAAAAAGTTTTCTCTTGCTCGTCTTCCCAAGGTCAGGCAAACACATCGGTGAATTTGTGGATGCACTAAGCCAGGGTCTAAGTGGGTACGATTGAGAATTGATTTAGTGTTACGGGAAGCGAGGACCAGTTCCCCACATTTTCAACTTTTGCCAGGGCAAAATTATTTCTGCAGGGCAAATATGCAGCCACTTCCCCAACAAAAAGTACAAAGCGACGCCCCTGCTTGCGTGTAAACCATAATTTTGAACCACGGCTGTTTATATACAATTTTAAGTATATACAATTGGCATGACCTTTTAAGGATTGTTTTTAGGAGCATTTTTATAAAGAACATTGTAACATGAATAATTACAAACGACCTTTGCCTGTAAGAAATTTTTGACTAAGGCAGCCTTTCCACTAGCCTGGGTTAAAACATATCCGGGTTACAAGTTATCCGTCTTTAAAGTCAGTCAAGATTAAACAATCTATCCTAATTGGAGGAGACTCTGCGTACTCCGATTTGAGTTCTTCGAGCCTCCTCGTAGCATCGAGGTCGCTGTGCACCCTCCCAAGCCCTTCCCACATCTTTGCCCTATCCTCAAAAAACATACTGTCTTTTCTTTAAAAAACTGATGGAATAGGATATGTACTGGTATGATATATGTAAATTTGATTTGTTGCTGTCAAGAGCGAGTTGGAATAGCCAACAGGAATACATCTCTAATCAGAACGTAATAAACTGTGCTCTGCACAGCGCGCCTCGATGCGGAGATGAAGAATTGTTTTTGTTAAGGCAGATAAATTTAGCTTTTGATGGCTGTAGTAAATTGCTTTGGAGATGCCAAGCAATACAATTGGCCCTTGCAAACTACTTCACTAATACAAGTGGTCCTTGGAAAACCTTCTTCCCTCCTTTGAGAAACGAAACTGGATCCTTCTCTAACCCTGCTTCAGCCAAATAGTGAGGTCGAGGAGCGTTCAATTCAAGGTCAACCGGGGAAAAAATGGTAGAAAAGCGCATTTTCCACCATCCAGTGCAGAATTTTTTCCTTTGTAACATACTCAAAATTGCCTAAAATCGACAGTGGGGAAATATTTTTATTGATGTTTATATGATATAAGAGGCCACACTCGATAATCAATTACGTAAGGAAAATTTTTTCTATTCTAGGCTTGAATAATAAAGAAGAGTGCTAATAAAGGAAGAAGCCAGTTTTTTTACTGATTTCCCTAAAAACATGGGCGGGAATTTTATAACCGACAGGCAGTTTTTGAATGCTAAAATACAAAATTCGCTAACACACCATAAGCGAGGGACATTTATCTATCTTTTATGGTACATAAAGTTGTTCAATGCCTTAGCAATTTACTCTGGGAGGGGCTATTGGGGGTACTGGGGGCATGCCAGCCAAAGATGTAATGTCCTTTTGTGATTTCGATATGAAGACAGGTCATTATTTCCCGATAATTGGTACAAATTAACGGCTCACTTTCTAGAAACTGGTACTCTTTGGATAAAATATGGCAGAATCGCTAAGCAATTTAGTGGATTAAAACTTTGTGATGTGCAAGCTAGTTTTTAACAATGGAAAGGCAGTACACGTTATGAAAAGGTGTCTCAAACATCATAAAGCACAGTGAAAGACACGTAAGACTTGATTTAAACAATTATTCAACAAACAGAGACGACTGTCGTCGAAACTTTCTTAACCCAAGAAAGGCACCTCGAATAAGTAAAGATGGTGGCGCAACACCTTGTTTTAAAAGACTGCAATCAAGTTTTACTGAGTTCAGGTGGAAAAATGTTGCTTCCTTTGTGGTAATGCTGCTACAAATAACTATATAACGATGAAGCATCATTCCAGGTAAGGCTTTCTCCCGTAGAGGCCCCAAAATGCCTGAAATTAGATATTAAAGTATTTGAAATTAATTCTGCTTTTTTTGTATGGTTAAAGTGTCTTTTCGACGGCCTTGAACTCAGGCTAGCAAAGTGGGTCCGTCAAAGTGACAAGGATTGATGGCTAAATAACTTGTCCTTGAGTATCAAATGTGATATTGCTAAAAAGATTGACTTTAGTAATGTTATCGACATTTCTGCCTTAACAAAACTTGTAAACTGGTACTGTAAAGGCTTGAAAATTAATGAGCAATTGCTAATAAAGTGGAACTGCCTCTTGTCACTTAAGACATCATCTTTTTCATTGCCAGCAAAATCGAAGCTGTTTCTAACCCTCTTCTATCTGGGAACTTTTCCACTTTTCCAGATTCATGGAAATTGGCCAGAGTTACCCCAATTTTTAAAGAAGGGGACAAAACTGATAAGTCTAACTATCGCCCTATTTCAGTTTTACCCGTCATCTCAAGGCTGTTCGAAAGACTTGTGATTAACCAATTGTACCAGCACATGAGTGATAATGGATATTTATCCCCAGAACAGTCTGGCTTTCGTAAACTTCACTCTACCGTAACATGTTTGCTTAAAAACACTGATGGCTGGTATAAAGGACTAGATTTGGGAAAGCTAGTGGGATTAGTTTTATTGCCCTAAAAAGGCATTTGACACGGTGGACCATGGCATACTATGCAAAAAGCTAGAGTTTTATGGTTTTCAGCATCAGCCGTTAGAATGGTTTAAATCATACCTTTACAACCGGAAGCAATACTCTAGGGTAAACGGTGTTGATTCATCAATTATGGAAATAAATGTTGGTGTACCCCAAGGCTCATGTCTTGGACCCCTCTTATTCCTCATTTATTTAAACGACCTCCCACTAGCTGTCCAAAAACAAAGGTGTCTTTGTATGCAGATGATATGAGTCTTTGCCATCAATCGCATGATATCACTTAGCTGAATGAGGCCATCAATAGGGACCTTGCACACGTTGAAAATGGCTCAAGGGCAACAAACTTTCACTGAATGTAATGAAAACACATGCCCTGCTTATTTCCACCAAACCTAAGCATAAATCATTAAAGAATCAAGGGGAATCTTTAGAGCTAAAAATTCAGAACAAAGAGCTGGATGTTGTTCAAAAAACCAAATATCTTGGAATACAAATCAATAACACACTAGATTGGAAGGAACACACTAAAAGCTTGTTGAAGCATGCAAAATCCTTTCTGCCAAAAGAAACTCTGAAGACTTTGTACACAAGAATTGTGGAGCCACACATTCGCCATTGTTGTCGGTGTGGGGCTGTTGTGGTCTTTTCGAAATCAAAAGCTTACAAAAACTACAAAACGGGGCTGCTTGCATTGTATCTGGCAGCAGTTTTGATGTACCGAGCCAACCACTCATAAAGGAGCTGGGCTGGAGGACCATAGACGAGCTGATCACTAATGAGTCAAATATCATGGTCTTCAAATCGATTCATGGACTGGCTCCACAATACATGTGTGATCTTTTCACAGAGAAATCCAAGTTAAATTCTAGGAATCTTAGGAATACATAAACTGACCTAAGGCTACAAAAGAAAAAATCTAAAAATGGACAGAAATGCTTCTCGTTTAGAAGTGCTAGGTCTTGGAATGGCCTCTCAGCTGAGTGTAAACAGGCATCTTCCTTGATCAACTTCAAAAAAATCTATTGAAATCTATGTAAATTGTATATTTGAAATTACTATTTCGCCTTTCGTTATAGATATTTGTAGTAAAATGAAACTCAAGTTAAAATAAGATTTTTTTTAGATTGTAAATACTGAATTGTAATTAGGATAATTTGTTTTTTTATGATAATTATGTAAGTATTTTAGGTGGAGGGCTCCTTGAAAATCAGCATTGCTGAAGGGCTACCCTCTTTAAACATTTGAAATGAATGAATAAACTAATGAAATGAACAACAGTTTGAAAAAAATATTTTCGGGAAGGGGCGGGGTCTGGGCTCATAAGTTGACTCACTTTTATTTGCCGCGTAACACTGCATTCATATCTATTTTGTATAAACAGACCCCAGGCGAGAAGGTTTAAGAAAATATGAACATTTTAACCATGCTAAAAAGCAACATATAAAGCCCATGCTAGCCTTCAATTTCAGAGCAAGGGCATTTGGCCTTCCCTGCAAATTGGGGAGTCATGATGACTTTAGCTCCAGGGCCCGTACCACCTAGCAGCGGCGCTAGAAATCTATGTCACAACGATACCAATACAAGACAAGCTTTGGAAGGATGCGGCATTATTCGTGGACTGAAAATGTATAACCTCGTCTTCAAGGCAGCATTGATCTTGTAGCAGCAGACGCAATATATAATCATATATCTGGACAACTGCTCTTCACATTTCATACTGGGCAAAGAATTCAAAATACCAGAGGTCCTTATCAGAAAGAATTGATCTATCTGTGAAATTGTTGAAAAATTAGTGCTCTCACTTATAATCAAGAATTTTCAAAAATTTTGGCGGGTTAGCAACAAGATTTTATTATCCTTCTACTGTTCAACCTATACTCAGGGCCCACGCCACAAATTTTAAGTGGAGGGACCAAGCTCTATACATTGAATTTGAATTTAGGGCTAGAAAACAGGACATCTATAGAAATACTTTTGTTTACCAAAATAGTAGGGGGGGGGCATGGCCCCTCCGGCCCCCTGATGGCGTGGGCCTTGATATACTCAATTTTATTTCTCAATTGTCCACTCGAATACCTGTTTAGCTACCAAATTCAGAATTTACACCTTTAATTGCTGCAAGCTTTTCATATTTTTCAGAATCCCTGGGCAGATGATATTGATTTTATTGTCAAAAAGCTCATGTTTTCAAAAGTATTCGCCAAAAGTTTTTCCCCAAATTGGGTTTTAGGCGATTTTGGATATGTTATAAAGGAAAAATTCAACGTAAAATGATGTATATAAGTTTTTCTTTTTTACTAATTTGTTCCTGGTTCATCATTTCAACGACTGCACCAAAAGCCAACCTCTTCCCATCAACCCTTGTCTCCAATTTAAAACTTGGCGATCGGGGATAACGACCTTGTCATTAACCTCCTTCTTAGTTATCCTCCTTCTTTGTTATCCCCCTTCTTTGTTATCCCCTTTCTTTGTTATCCCCCTTCCTTGTTATCCACCTTCTTTGTTATCCCCCTTCTTTGTTATCCTTCTTCTTTGTTATCCTCCTTTTTTGTTATCCTCCTGTCATCATCAATGTTACTAATCAAGTTCTCCAACTGCAAAGTTCGCAAAGCTCTTCTACTTCTAAACACTTCTAAATCTGGTATACCAGCAATTGTTCTCAAAACGTTTACCCCCGAACTCGAGTCAGTTCTTAATAAACTATCCACGCGGTCCTATTCACTTGTATACTTCCATCGTCCTGGGACTAGCGAATGTCTTCGATTGATGACCGGAATTTCATCGTACAAGACCTTATAACTAGAATGTTGCTATCGCAATAAAACTGGATAGAAATAGAATAGTGTCACTTTGTTTATATTTTGCATTTCAAAAGTTTAATAATTATCAACTTGGAATATAATTTACTTCCATTTCCTGTGTACAAAAAACCCACGTCGCAAATCGCATTTGTTTGCATGCTTTGGGTCTAAACAATCCGAAAAAGCCATTTCGTTCGCTTACAAAAGGGAACAAGACCGGGAGGCAATAAAAGTCAGAGTGAACGTTGTACGTTGGAATGTCACATTGAAGATAAAAACTAATTTTTTGAATTTTCAAGAGACTAAAACAACCAAGTGGAGTAGAAAATATTTTACCATCCTTGCCAAAAGCAATAAACACGCCCCTTCTGCTACCCGCCGAAACCTTCCTTCTTTACCCCCAAAACAATATTGGTTAGCAAACTTTTTTCGCATTCGGTTGTAGCACCATCTTGAGCATCAACAGCCACATTCCAAATACTTAAATGTATAAATTTTCAACACGGAAAGGACTGCAGTGATACCGAATCAAGCGTTCACGAATATTCGGCTTCTCGGTAAGTTATTCTGGTTTTGTTGGGGATAAAAACGAGGTTTTTCTATGACAAAAGGCCAAGACGACATAAACTCTGGTCACAAGTAGCAATTTCACAGAACATTGCTTTATAACTGATATCTTCATTTTATCCTAATGCAAGACACTGAATATTGTCATTAGAACAAATTTCTTTTCCCTTAACTGGAAAAGAATCGGAACTGTCTCTAGTAAGTGTAAAATTTTTCTTTTGTGCTGAAAAACATATTATCTGACACGGGAAAGAAGGAATGTTATTAATAATTCAACTAAGGGAGAGAAATACACGTTTAACTTTATTAATAATTGTCCAAATATTCCTAGAGAGTCTTTAAATTGTCGCACCTTGTTCTTGTAAAAATCCATTATAATCCATTATAAACTGTCTGAGATGATTCCTGCTTCAAAATTCTATTTATATCTGCAAAAAAAGTAATGCCGCAAATTACAGTTCAACTGGCAAATAATGTAATTAAAAATATTAATCAAAATGGAATGAACAATACAGAGGAGCGTATTTTTAAGTAGCGTATTTTCAAATACAAACCCCTCAAATTGAGGCAGCATGGAATCCGAACATTTTTGAATGTAATGTGAATAATAACAAAGGGTCTTTTAAACACCATTATAGTCGCGTGTAGCTTCAACATCAACCAAAAGGAAATACACACAATTTTCATTTCTAGTGAACCGTCTGGCCAAACCTTATACAAGGAAAATGTAGGGAGACTGATGAAAGATGATGAAAGTCAGGGTTGACTATAGGGAGACTGACCGCCCAATTAATCTCAAAATCAAGGCTTTCTAATGCGACTTAAACCCTGTTTTTAAATAATAACTATCGTTATACACGACACAAAGACCTAGAAAAAGAATACTACCGGAAAAGAAGGTTATTATAAAAAGTTCTGAACAATGTCTAACAACATAATGACTCATGTTGTTACAAGAAAAAACTAGAAAATCTACCTTGCTTTTCTTCATTTGTTAATTCTCCTTTTGGGAAATTGACATCAAATGTTATGTATAAAAATCCTTTCTGTAGGTTGTCTGAATAGTTTGGCATGCCTTCATTTGCTTTCTTGATTTTTGCGCCGGGCCAAGTTATTTTTTCTCTGTGAATGTGGACTTTGTGTCCATCAAGGTGCTGGATGTCTAGATCAAAGCCATTCAATGCATCCACCAACGACAGTGTCACATTTGTGTACAAATCATCGCCCCTCCGTTCAAATCGGTCGTGCCTAAAACAGGATTCAAACTTAGATCAAGATCAAAACACATACTATTAACCTACCCCAAAACCTAAAGGGGAGTGATGATCAAATGCTAATAGGAGAAACCCATCAAGCGCAGGGGTCAAATATATTCGTTCTTGTAGCTATCAAAGTGGGAAAGTTAAGCGGAGCGGTGATGCATACAATTTGCAATATATTTGTTTAATACCCCTAACTTAATCATCATAATTTAAAGAAAAAGTCTTCAACTTATTTAATATGCTTTTTTGGCCTATCATCTGTGAAAGTTTCAACTCACCATCTAAAGATTTTTTCAGGCAAGATAACAATCCAAAGCAAAATTATGGCTAAAGAGAATTTGGAGTTTTGATTCGAGTCTCTGCCTGAGAGAACAATCAACGAATATTTGTCTTTTTAGAGCTGACGTTACACATAACAGAGAATACAAAAAAGGTGGACTCCAGTCTCTACCATTATGCTACCAACTCGTTTTTAATAGCAGGGCACCACCTGCGTAAATTCCTTGGCACCCACTTACTTCAGAACACTGATTTTGAACTTCAGGTCTCCAGGGTCACCATCAACATGCGGCTCTCCTAAAATATGACAAAGGTTCAGATAAAACTTTAAAAAAGACAAAGGTCCAGAGAAAAAACGGTGATAAACAGCTTGACTAAGAGACAGTTCTAGCAGTCAAGTCCACTTTTCATAACTAGCCTGTTCTTTACATGCGACCAGTGCAATGAAATGTTTTAAAACCGAGAGTAGGTGAGCCAGCTTACATATACCAATCGAATGCACCAATCTATCTTTACAAAATAGCTCTCGAGTTGCTAACCTTCAGCAAGAAAAGGGTATTCTTGCCCATCAATCATGCCCGGCTCAATCTCCACTTCCAAAAGTTTTTCCTCGGTTACAAAATTGATCTGCGGACAATCATCGCAAACTTCTTCTTGCATCATTTGGAAGCGACCGGGTCCAAGCTGGGTGGTCTTCATTTCCATTCTGCAGTTGCACTTTCTTGTACCCGGAACTGTTTTTGCAACAGGCTTGGCCCGCATTACCTTGAATAATAAATAGCAGCAAACTTAGCGAAAAGACAAAACGGAATTGGAGTCACAATGGTTCAACTGTAGATAACCAAATGGAAGGTTTGACTGCTTCATATATACTTTACCTCGACAAACTCTCCAGTGTACAGCTCCTCTAATGTTACCTCAAGGTCCATGACAACCTCAGCACCTTTTGGCGTCTCAGAATGGCGGTTCCCTTCATTTTGAGATCCAAAACTAAAGCCGAAGCCACCAAAGAAGCTGAAATCAAAAGAATTACAAGATGATAAAACACTTCGTAGCCTGAGTTTTTATTCAGCTTGCAAAGCAACCTTCATATCAGAAAAATGGCATATATAGTTTTTTAAAACAGCATGAACTTTAATTTTAAAACTTGAATTTTTGTCACAGTTATTTAGGGTTTCTTTAAACATAAGCACAGAAGTAAGAAGAAAATCTGAATTATATTCTATCTGAAAGTTAAAAATTAAAGATATGACCTTAAATAAATTGCATATGAAACTAATCTGGAGAAAAGAAACTTTCTCATCTTTCAAGGTGTGAAAGCCTTTATAGAAAAAATGAAAATAACTATTAATACAGAGACCAATGAATGCAAATTACAGCCAGTAAATTAGAGTCAGATTCTTACCACGTCTTCACAATGCAGAAAATGAAGTGCATCTTAACGGAGGCAAAACTTAAAACTTACGATGAAAAAGGGTCAAATCCCCCGCTATCTTCGAAACCACCCATTTTCTTGACACCTTCTTCTCCGTGTTGATCATATGTTCTTCTTTTATCAGGGTCAGAAAGAACCTACATAAAAAAGGGAACACCTCTTACATTTTGAGTACCGCATTTATTCCAACATAAGCCGTGGCTTATAATTATTCTTTGGCATGTTTTGCTGTGGTTGATAATCAAGGGTGTATTGTAAACGAGGGTGCTTTCATTGTTTTGCCCAAGCCTTGCCAAACTTTCCTTACCTTTAAGCTGAGGATGATACTGTAGAAGATGAGGAAGAAATACTTCTGGACAATATTGATGATCCGTCATCTAGACGGTATTGTTCTTGGTTGAACTTCTAATGTTTAATTTTTTGGTTTATGCACATAACAGGTTTTAATCAGCTTTGGTCCGTCATTTCAAACAAAGTATCTCTGCGTGGTTTTGCTGGTGCAGCTAATAATCAAGGGCGACTTTTGAACAAGGATGGTTTATAATCGAGTAAATAAGATAATTTCTCAAATTACTGACAGAAATGTAAGTAGAATGTAGAGAGTTTCAAGGCGCTTTATTAAAATGGCCTTGTAAATGTAAATTTTATTGATATCCTTGCCAATTTCTTTTTCCAGTTGACTTTTTTTATTGAAGGGATATTGTTGCAAAACAATTATTTTTATCAATATGCTTAGCAACCTTGCACAACTAATCAGCTTGCTTTCTTATATTATCACTCTTTTATCTTAAAATAACACTACTGACCAATTTACTACAAACATGTAAGACAGGCATGGTAAAGGGCGCTATACTCTGTCGATTGGATAGAGAATCAGTAAGAGATATTGTTTATGGTACTGTACTCTGCATCATGCACTGTTATAGTAAATTTTAGGCAAGGTGATTTGGTTGCCAATCTTCCTGATTACCTCATAAGCTGCTCCTAGATCTTGAAACTTTTCAGCAGCTGAAGGATCATCAGGATTCTTGTCAGGATGCCATTTCATTGCCAGCTTTCGATATGCCTTTTTAATTTCCCTATCTGTTGCATCTCTAGACAATCCTAAGATTTTGTAGAAATCTCGACTGTGAAGAGACAAACAAAACAATTAAAAAATTTTGAATTGAGCCAGCAATAAATAGAAAAAATTATATAACAAAAATTTTCTTTTCAAGATATTCAAATGAAGTTGTACACATTGAATTGAATTTGAAGTCCTGCATAAAGGCCAAACTCTATCCAGCAAATTGTAGGATCTGTCAATGTTGCAACAAAGTGAATTTTAGGATTTAATAAAAGTTTAAAGCTTGTAGCAGTTTGTTCAGTAAGAACAAAAAAAAATAATCCATAAAGGATTTTGGTTTCTCTAAAGTCAACATTTGCAACATCACGAAAGTGTCTAATTGCTGTTAGGGACTATGTTATGAATATTTGTCTTGTTAGAACTGATGTTACACATTAATAGAGATTACCAAAAAAGTGGAGTCTAGTCTATACCATTATGCTACAAACTAGTTATGCCAAATAGTAAAATGCTTCAGTGCAGGTACTTCAAAAATATTATTAACCCTGCAATATCTGCAAAACACTGATGTCCATAAAAAATTCAATTTTTTCATCTTGTTAGATACCATTCATATCATCTATAACCACTGACAGATACATATTGTAACAAAAACAGCAATTCATTTCATTGACAATGGTATGCTCTTTTGAAAATTACTAGTCTGAATCATATTTTGCTTCAATTTTTGATTTTTCCCACTCAAGCAAACATTAGTACAAAATTTTCAGACTAGACTATATTCAAGTTGCTAAGGGTAGCAATCAGGGACGGACACTTTGTCAAATATTGGGGGGGGGGGGCAAGCCTTTTATTTTAATAAGATGATGTCAAATTTCCCATTGTTTTGGAATAAAAGACCATTGTCCTCTAAAGTATTAGGGGGGTGGCAGTTGCCCCCCTTGCCCCCCCCGGGTGACTGGCACTGATAGCAATGTGAAAGTAATTAATTTAGAAAAAAGTTTGAAATGGCTTTGAAAAAGCAAACATTTTACAACATATTGGCTAAAAGCTTTTTTACCTGACACTTCTCAGAGCATAAAACATCAGAATAAGGGTCCGAAAGAACACAATGAAAAATATGTACCTAGTTGTAGATGGAAATAGGCCAATCAGAAAAAGGCAAGCACAAGACTGGTAAAGTTGACCAATCAGTGCCGCGAAAATAAAGAAAAAATTACCACTGGAGTCCAAAAAGGAAAATAATTCTTTCTGTCTACACAATGGCGGTTTTTGTGTGTGTGTGTAGATCAATTCCAAAACTGCTAGATGGAAAGAAGACCGGGCTCAGCCAATTATCCGAAACATGTTGTCATTATAGAGTTTTGCACAATCTGGGTTGTCTAAAAGATGTTGACCGATGGCAGAATCACTTGTTTTAACAGTATTCCTAGACCTACAAGATCTAGGAGGCTGTTCTCTTTGAGGGGTAGTTTGGTTTCTTATGTGGAAGGTACATGCTGTTTTATCCTATCCCCCAATCTTTGGGTTGTGTGTCCTACGTAGCCAGAATCACACTGGCATGTAAATTCATTAATAATATAACTTTTTTGTTTTAGCTCATAAATAGCGCAATCC
Source organism: Rhopilema esculentum (assembly GCF_013076305.1). Next base: position 11,334,340 of record NW_027019302.1, read on the forward strand.
TTTCGATCTATATACAAACAAAAAATTTGCCATTGTGTAGACAGATAGAGTTTGTTTTCTCTCTTGGAATCCAGTGGTAATTTTTCTTTAAGCACACAGCACTGATTGGTTAACTATACCGGTCTTGTGCTTGCATTTTTCTGATTGGCCTATTTCGATCCACAACTGGGGGATTTTTCATCGTGTTCTTTCGGACCCTTATTCTGACATTTTATGCTCTGAGGAGTGTCAGACAAAAGAACTTTTAGCCAATATTTTGTAAAATGTTTTCTTTTTTCAAAGCCATTTTCAAGTTATGTACCGCCATAAAATTGTTCACAAAAATGTTTAAATTGCCAAAAGTTACATTTCATAATTAAGCAAACAGTAAATTGAAAAATGTAGCCTTCATAACTGAGTTCAAAATGCAATGAATGATTCCTAGTACAAATGAACTTATAAATGCTTTTAAAAACTTCTAGACAAATGTCAGGAAGCTCTTGAAAAATCAAGAGCAAGATTCTTTCAATTGAATTGCCAATAATGAGCAGCAATGAACAATGGCAAAGAAATAACTAAGGAAAATTTTGTAAGGATTGGCATTGCCCTCTTGGTGCACCACACAATTTGAATCTGCATGATTTGAGTACCTCTTGTAAAAACGTAGACTAGGGCCTAGTTTTTTAAAAAAAATATGGGAAAATAACTCAGTAATGTCTAATCTTCAGTTGTTGGCTATTTCTGATTTTTTTTTAATTTCCACATTTTTACTTAGTTAGAATAAAAATTGTTTTCTTGTTGTTAATAAAACTGTCTTTCTGTGTTTACACAATGTGTCTATGTCAAGGTTAAAAAAGTGAGAACAAATCAGGAGGTGTATTACTAGATCAATGTTGATTGGCCAGAGATTGCCCTCTTGGTTCAACTGTTGCTCACTATGAGTATTTTGATTGGCTTTTTAAATTTCACAGGGTCAAAGTCATTTGGTTTCAAAACTAAGTAAGAAACTGTGGTGGGTTTCAGTTGTGCCAAAAATTCAATGAATTATTATGGATGATTTTATTTTTGTACCATCATTTAGAGTTTATAAAAATGCCAGTCTGGATTTCATGGTAGTTTTCAATGAGATCTCAGGCGTGCACAAGATATTACCCAGGAGCAAGAATGCATTTGAAATTAAATGTGCACCAAATTTTCCATATTCTTGAGTGTGTGCACTTATTCTCTTTATACATCAATTTTACACAGTGGCTGTTATTCAAATTCCAAAAAGTTTCCAAGTAAAGTTATAAATGGCCAAAGACAAATGGTTATCTCAAGCAGGGACACTGATGAGCTTAGCAAGGGGCAAATTGGTCAGAGGGACAGGGGACCAATTGCACAAGGGCCTCAAGGTCTAAGGAGCCTCAATAATTTTCTTGAAATAATACTAAAACATTTGGTACCAAAAGCACTCTGAAAAGGCAGGAAATGTATGAACATAGAATTTAAAGAGTATTTTTTAATTGTTTTACTTCTAAGTTGATATTTTAATTGCACCTAATGGAGAAGCCGAAGAGAAGTACGCTGAGAAAGGGCCTTCACCGCACATAGTGAATCTAATTTTCAAACAGCTAGAAATACCTAACTTTGATAAACTTCACATGCTTGAAACAGCAAAAATGATGTTTCAAGTTAATACAAGCAGAACTTCTATCAAAGGTGAGCTTTTTAAAACAAAAAATGTTCATAAGTATAATACAAGATCTTATTATCAAGGATTTTCTCTTTCAATTATCTCTACAAACTTTGAAAAAACTTTCTTACTTTCGATGGTATCAAATTATGGAACTCTTTCCCCTTAGAATTAAAAAAGATGCATAACAAACGTCATTTTATTAAGCAGATGAAACATTTTCTCCTGGGAAAATTGTAAAATCTTTAAACTTGATTATTTCATAACTGCATTCAGTATTATTTTATCATGATAATCATTACGGTTTTATTCAAATTTGAAATTGTATATAATGTAAAACACGTGAAGCTGGACACATGGCTCGATAGCTTGCTCTAAATTCCTTTTCATGTGTTCATCAGCCTAAAATTTTAAATAATTTGATATATTTGCATTATAAGTAACTAATTTTATGCTGAAAAAATATTTTGAGTTTGAGTTTTGTTTTGACGCTGGCAAATCATATACGGATAACGGACACGTCAAGATCTTAATTTGTAATGGCAAACTCTACATGAAGTGTTTTAATAAATTTCACAAAATAAAATTAAACAAAGAAAAAAATTGTTTACACAACAAAAGCCACTCACCCAGCTAATACTTGGTTAAGGATATTTAGAAAAATTACAAGGCAGCAAGCGTAGGAGAGCAGTTATATTTGAGACGCCATTTTGACGCGAGTTTCCAAAAAAATATTTTGAGTTTGAGTTTTGTTTTGACGCTGGCAAATCATATACGGATAACGGACACGTCAAGATCTTAATTTGTAATGACAAACTCTACATGAAGTGTTTTAATAAATTTCACAAAATAAAATTAAACAAAGAAAAAAATTGTTTACACAACAAAAGCCACTCACCCAGCTAATACTTGGTTAAGGATATTTAGAAAAATTACAAGGCAGCAAGCGTAGGAGAGCAGTTTGATAGGAGACGCCATTTTGACGCGAGTTTCCAACTCAATGTGGTAACAACAGCAACATCAGGTTATGCCCATAATGCACCGCGCTATGGAATTGTTGCACATTATAAACAAAACGGTGGCTGCCGGAGAATGTGACAAAATGGCTACTACCCATGTAATTAAACATTTCAATGAAAACAATGAAGTCGGCGACATAATCAATCGCGTCATTAAGATATGCAGAGATGATATCGCTTTAGAATCTGACTTGGAAAGACTAACTGGTGTGATATAACCTTGCATTTTTATTAATTAATGTAACCAAATCCATTGAATTCTATTTTTTACCATTGAATTATTGACGACAGGGCCGTAAATCCCGGGGAGGGGGTTAGAACCTGACAAAGTTTTGCTGAGTTATTGCAACAAACCTCAGGGCTCAGCCACTGTGTCATGGTGTCCAGCGCAAGTTGACTATTGTAGATGGCTGTTATTTATGTTTGCAGAGTTGTGTCGAGTCGGTGACGATGCCCATGGAGGGGATTAGCCCCAAATATCTTATCCACCGGTCACCCTTGTGGAGGGGAGGATCCAGGATTTTTGGTGACTATAGCTCAAATCTTTTGGGATCGGGACCACGCCCTCCTTGCTTGTGGGACAAGCCCACTATATGGGCAAATGATATAACCATGTGTGTTTATAGTTGTTTCGTATTCATAAATATTCCTTCGAACATCCCTTTTCTATTTCCAGGGATGGCAGAGAAGGGGGTGTGGGGTTACAACCGCCCCTGTTGCCCTTTGACAGAAGGGGCAAGGGTTGTTTTTAATAAAGTTCCCTTGAAACTGGCCAATTGTAATAATCAGAGAGATTCATATAAAATTCTGAACTTCTCAAAACATGTAAAATAATTCCTTATGCCGGAAGTTGAAGATACCTACAGAAGATCGAAATAAAATTGCAGTTACGTATGAATTTGTAGAAGCTGAGAATTATCTTTCAAATGCCCTTTTACTTGCGCCTGCCTTCCCCTCTTGCCGCTTGGTCGTTCCGCCATCCCTGTCTATTCCCTAGTAGGTACTTGCCTTTGAAGCTACATTATAGGGGACCCAGGATGTGAAAACAAGCTATACTCCACTATTGCTTTACAGGGGACAGAAAGCGGAGAAGTACCGTGGATACTCATATTCTATTGGTTAAAAGGCCATTTTCAAACCTGACTATAGCTTCACTATAGCTCGCGCCAAAAATCATAGGTTGGGTTTCATTGCTTTGATGTCTTTTCTAGAGCAAATCCTCAGACCGACTATAGCTCGGAATATCCACTGTAGCTCAATTCTGGTTGGTTACTGTCAACAAAGAACGAAACTTCTGATTCGTCTAAGTTTTAATATTAGACCATTCTGCGCTCAGTGTTTTATATCTTATCTGGAGAGGCATTGTGATGACACATTTGCCTATACTGCTGCTTTCAAATGTTGATAGTAAACACTTGTGGACATGAACACATTTTAAGGGACTGCAAGGAAACTTTGTATTTCAAAAATCAAACACTGAGAATTTGACTATAGCTCGAGCTACAGTTGCTATAGTCTGGATCCGCCCCTGCCTGTGAATAAATCTAAAAAAAGATGTAAGGAAGCCTTTTTATAAAAATCCTAACTCAAAACCTAGTTCCTAAAGTTCCTAACTTCTGAACCTCTATTAGTCGAATTGCGGTACCAAGACCTCCATAATAGCTCCTTATTTTTAACTGCACAGGAACAAGGAACAAGACAAAAAGACAAAGAGGGCAAGAAGCATAAAATTAATTTGCGTAAAAGTACTATGTCAACAAAGAAGTACTTTTGCATTTAATTTGATATAGAGAGAAGCAATTGACTAAACTATTTATTATTAGAATGCAATAAACTTTGCCCAGCCTTGATTTTTTTAAGAAAATTTAAATTTGGAGTCCAAATCTGTTCTTAGATACATCCTTATTTTTTTCGAATCCGATATGGTTTAAAGAAAAAATAACGCTTGCTCTCGAATAGAAAACCTTTTATTTTATTTCTCCAATGTCTGTAACTAGGGTTTAAGCATTTTCCTTATATCTGTCACTAGACTCTTTGCCCTCCCAATTTCTCCTAGAAACAATGATTCTCAGCCCCCAGGTTCAATTTATTCAATCTGTCTCTGAAAAATGTTATCAACTCAACTATAAAAAAGTCAACATGCTAAGAAATATCTGTAAATACCTTCTATGGAGCTGAAAAACCTTACTAAATCTAAAAAGCCTTTTTTGCTTATTAAGTTATTGTCCCTCATACTATTTCCCTAACACATAATAATAATAATAATAAAAATAGTAATAATAATCAAATTGTAGATCATCAAAGAATTTATCTTTGATCTTGTGTTTGAAACTATTGACGTTCTTTGCAGATTTTAGTTTTGACGGTAGATTGTTCCAAATTTTGGGACCAAGATATGAGAGGCAATTTTGCCCTATGTTTTTCTTTATATCTCGATATCAAAATCTATAAAGATATCAAAATCTTTTTTTATTTTTAATGCATAGAGTTATGACATTATCATTTTTGTTAGAGCTATTTTGAATGTGCAAGAGCTATTTTAAAATATATTTGTTTCAAGATTATTTTTTTTCAAAATAAATTTTTATCTGCTTTTTATGTAGCTCTTAATTTGTGCTTCATTGAGTGTCATTATGAGTGTCAATTTCAATAAAATATGCCTTGCAATCTTACTAATGTTTTTTGAATATGATTAATGTTTGAATAGAAGTAAACTTATATACATGTATTCATACATAAAAACTGTGTACAATTTTACGAATATTCTGCCTACTTTTAATCTAAAAGGGTTCAGTTACTCATCTAACTTGTGTTCAGTTTCTCATCATTTCACTTGTGAAGTTTGTAAGTTTGTATTGTATAAGGTATCATATATAGATCTGTTCTATTATTGCAGTTATTCTAGATGAATATCAAGAGCAGCCTCATTTGCTAGATCCATACTTAGGTAAGACTAAATTCATGCCATATTTTTCCTTCTTTTCATGTAATGCTTTTGTTATGTTGATAAGGGGATTCTGAGCCAAAAACACTTTTTCAAATGTTTTGCCAACTGCTTAGGCGATTGCATTAAAATGTGATTTTTTGTCAAAAATGCCTGCAAGTTTCCTTTTTATTATGAATTTGCTACTCTATTTCATTTAATTTGCTACCAAATGTACAGATGTTTTCTCTACATTTTACAGAAGAAATAATTTGCAGTTGCCTGGACACTGTAAAAGACAAAGAAACCCCAGAAGAAGCCTTTCACCAAACCTTTAGATACCTCTATTTGATTTGCAAGGTATTTATTTATTTTAAAAAAGTCACTGATTGGTTTGCAGAATGTTTATTAAGTGTAGACTGTTACTTATGCAGAAAAAATTGCCTTGTATTAATTAACTTTTTGTTTTACATTTTAATTTGAAGGGTATGATTTATTTTCTTTGAAATCTAGACAAGAGGAGCAAAGTATGTTTTAAGATTTTTCACACATGAGGTGGCTGATATGGAACCTGTCCTGCATTCTCTATCTCAGCAGAACATTCATGATTTTAAGGTTAGTGCCTGCTTGTATTGCCATCGTAATTTTGCATTGTATTAAAATTTGTAGTATACTCTTTAGCTAAAATTTTCAAATTGCAAAATCTGCTGATGGTATAGGGGAATATAAGAATAGGATGTGTAAATGAAGAAAAGTCACTGTAGCAGGCTGCTTGTACCAGTGGTGTATGCAATAGGCAATGCAGTTTTCTCAGCATTAATATTATGATTTGCCAGGTATGGGAACCTGAGAACTAATTTCCTCACTTGTTCTTCATAATTTCAGGTAAGCTAGAAGCATTAGATGTGAAGGTGTCACATATCTAAGTTTATCAATTAATTAAAATCTTTATGAAGTGTGAAATTATTCAAATTATTATGGGTACAAAGATTATGGTTCTTACTCAACATGTTTTTTCCAATAATTTTTCCAATAATTCCAGTTCAGATTTTGAACAATTTTTCCTTCAAGACCTTTTTTTGAATTATTTCTCTCTGACTACAGTTCATGCTCAAATTATTTGCATTTTTCTAGACATGGCAGACACGGTATTGTTTGTTGCTATGGCTGTCAATCATTTGTATGATTCCTTTTGACCTGGTCAGATTTGATGGATCATCAAATGAAAATGGAAACGGCATAATAGATTCCATCCTTAGCAATGTCAAGGTATTTTTATACCAAGTTTTACCGGTATATTTACAATTTTGTCTTATAGAAGTAAAACAATTTCTCTTTTTACTTTTTAAAACCATTTATTTTTCATTTTATTTATGTCAATAGTCAATACTTGAAGGTATGAATCCTGTATTTTAGAAATTCATTTCTGTTGCTGATAAATCAAGAGATGCTGCAGCTTACCTTCTTGCCAAGTAAGATGCTTTTTTCATAGTTTTGGTTAAATACAATTAGCATTCAATGGCAGATCATGAAAGATACCTTATTGGAAGGAGGAATATCGATATTATAGCTGTAAGAAGACAGCAATGTTCTCAGTGTATAAAAGTCGATCAGCCAGGTCGAAAACGCGGAAAACGCTGAACACGCGGAACATGCAGAACACGCCGAAAAATGAAATTTTGCCTTAAGCTTGTAGAATGCAATTACATAAACAAAGCAACATAGCTCTTTCAAGAATTAAAATGTAAGAACTTTTTTTCAAAGGAATGAGAATTCCACATTTTCCATGTTTTCGATTTGGACGAAGGTGAAAACCGAAAACGTGGAAAACACGGAGACCTTTATTAACAAATCATATTTGCTAATTTGATGACAAGAGAGGTATATAATGATTTATTAAACCTTTGATAAAGTTTATCACAAATATTGCCATTCAAACTGTGTTATGAATACAACGCAGTTTGTCTTAAACATCTCTTACGTTGGCACAAATCTTCAACCATTTTCATTGGTTAGACCAGTAAGGTAATGATGAAATGTCCTCGATTTGTTTTCTTATCAAGCACAGACAAGATTGTGTAGGAAAGTTCCATGTGAAATCTGCTGGGACCGATTTCCGCGTTTTCGATTTTGGACGAGGGTGAAATTCGAAAACGCGGAAAACGTGAAAACCTTTTATAATCAATCATATTAATCAATCGACTTATCAAAGGCTCAATAAATCATTATATACCTCTAGATCATCAAATTAGCAAATATGATTGATTTTAAAAGGTTAATAAGTTCTTTGAAAATAAGTTCTTACATTTCAATTCTTGAAAGAGCTCTGTTTGCTTTGTTTATGTAATTGCATTCTAGAAGCTTAAAGCAAAATTTCACTTTTCCGCGTGTTCCGCGTGTTCCGCGTGTTCCGCGTTTTCCGCGTTTTCGACCTGGCCAAGTTGATCTGGTTTATCAGAAGCTTTGAATCAGGGGAAAGTGCTTTTATAAAAATTAGTTTCAGCAAGATACAAAGCGATCCTTATTTTATTTTGGCTTAAGGTTTAAGCCTGCACTTTTGCTTCCGCATTTTTGAGCGAAATCATTTTGATTTATATCTTTTCAGATTTCTTTCACGCCCTGATGTTAGAAAGTTGCACCTTTCAGAATTTCTACATTGGTGCATTGATGTCATAATGAGGGCCAATTACAGTGAGTATTTATAGTAAGAGTATGCCTACTTTAAAGCTTTGAAATGCTTCAAAGTTATACCATGAAGTTGTTTCTTCAGAAATTTGTAGAGAACAAACAGAAGGTTTTCTTAAAAAAAAAACAAATCATTTAATGGTGAGGGCTGATGGTTGAAATAGCTTTGTATCTTTTGGCAACATCTAAAAAGATTTTAAAACTCAATTTGGAGAGGAATATGTGTAAGTAAGTTTTAAAAAGTATAAAGAGTTATACCTGCCAAAAAGATTTTGTCCATTTGAAAAACTGAAGGATTCCAATTTGCTGGGTTACTAGCTAGCACAATTCGTCTATCTAACACTTCAAGCTGGCCTTCAGCTCATTCTCTAAGATTTGACATGTGGCACAAAACTATTTCAGCAGCCTTACCAGATCAGATCTGATTATCATTGGCAATTCTAAGCAATGTAGTTAATCCTGAAGCAAAAACTGCATGTTGACTCTCATGTTTGTGACCGAGATGCACCATTTGAAAATTACAAAGTTTAATGCTATTTCAGGAAAGTTTTACATACTCAAATCTGTTTTCATTGCAATGGAGATTTTTGAATAGGAGAAGAGAAGAAGTTATTCGGAAACATACTAGAAATTGTCTCATTAGGAAAGGTTTTGATAATTCTTCTCACGCCAAGCTTCTTGTTATTGCTTTTCAATGATGACTTTAGAAGTTTTGGCTCAATCGACTGGAGGAAAGATGACACCTTTCTGGACTCTGTCTGGCCGAACCTTCCGAAATTCTGGGCTGTTAATTGCGAAAGAAGCTGTATTTTCGTAAACATGTTTCATTAAAACGGCGGGTAGTATTTCCCTTCATAACCAAATTTGGAGGGAGAACGCATATTTCGGACGAACGGAAAATCTAGAATGAATCCCTTTAGATGAAATGATAGCTAAGAATCATTATTTTTATCAGACTGTTAGATTTTATCATTAGGCTTTTTTTGGCCTTGAATAGTACGTCATCATAAACATGGACTCTTTTTTAGCTGCGTCAATGGAAGGCTTAAATTCAGTCTATGGCAGTTTATCAGTCCTTGTAAGTATTTCCTTCCCTTGAAACTTTTGTTGACTTGGCGACACTGAAATGAATGGACGATCAATCATCAAGTTATTGTTTTTGAAAGGTTTTTAGACTTGTATCAGGCTGTAAAGCTGTATCAGGATTTAAGCTGTTTCTGGCGATCCTCCACTTTTTATGTAAAATTGCATGGTGAAATCACATTTATACGATTGGATAAATTGTAGAGTCAAGCTAGTAGTATTAGACTGACTGCGCATTTTTTGCTTTGTATAAAGGCAATGCGAAAAAATGTCAAGTGTGGAGATCCTAATATCAATAACAGCGTTGACTGTCATTTGCTAAAATTCGTTATATATATATTATGACAAGTACGTTCTGACAATTGTAGCAATTTACAGAAAGAAAAGAATACGGCTAGGCCATGAGCAGCAAATAACCTTATTTTACTCAAAACTTGACAGTGTACGTATACAAAATTCTACAGCTGAAGATTTTCTCAGTGGAGGGCATTTAACTTGCAACTTGAACGATGTCACATATTGCCAGCAACTTTAGCAAAAGTAAAATAAACACAAAGTCACCAGCCCGCCTCATCAGTTGCATTTAAAATTTCGTTATCTTTGAATTTTCTTTGTTATCTGTACTCGTATCAGGTTCATTTTGAGTTATTTTGGTATAAGCACTTATCAAATTTTGTCACTGAAATACTTTTAAAGCTTAAAGGAGAACAAGATTTTGGAAAATGTACCGAGAGAAAATGTGAGCTACGAGTGGCACGACCAGGGCAGGACTTGGATTGCGTACAGAGGTACCAGGTCGCGGATTTGAGTCCTGCCCTGAACGTTCCAACCGCTCACATTTCACATTTTATTTCAATGTAAACTAAAATCTTTAAGAAAGTTTTTTCACCACGGATCTTAGTTGTTTTTAAACCATGTTACTGAGAAAGGCTTTTGCTCGGCAAAAGGTATTCCGCTCAGTTCATCTGTGCACTTCTACACCATGATATCCATGGAAAGGAAAATAAAATTACCGGTGGATTCCACCCACAAATCCTTCTAGACTCTAGTTTTCTTTGTCGCCGTTTAATATATTACAAAAGAGTAAAGATTATTACCAATACCAAAGCATCTTGACTGTTCAATTTCATTTCATCCTGTTTTAAACTCTATGCTTTTTTTACAGTGTTATATTTTTAAACACGGGAGTAGAGAGGACTTGTTAGTTCATGGTAAGAATTGCTACTGCATTATTTAAAACAGAATAAATTCATGTTGCCTTTATTTAGCAAAATGATATTGTTTGTGGAAGGGAGGAAGTGAAGTTGTAGTTATTGTTGCCAATAGCATTGATTTGACTTCTTTTTATTTTCTCTTGCAGCTGTTGACATATTTAGGAAAATAGAAGAAAAAGAATTTGCTTACACATTCGACATTCTTTTGAAAAAGCTTACCACCAAAGTTGTCCAGGTATGCTATTATAACTTTGTTTCTTGGTGTGTTTGATCAACACTAAGTTATTAAGTGGGGCCTGTAGATGATAGACTATCATTCACCTAATTACCTAATGACATTTACCTAATGACATTTACCCAATGACATTTACCTAATGACATTTACCTAATGACATTTACCTAATGACATTTACCTAGAGACATTTATCTAATGACATTTACCTAATGACATTTACCTAATGACATTTACCTAATGACATTTACCTAATGACATTTACCTAATGACATTTACCCAATGACATTTACCTAATGACATTTACCTAATGACATTTACCTAATGACATTTACCCAATGACTGCGTTTTTCAATCAAGTACAATGCACATGGAACAATGCGCTTATAAGGCTGCAACGTCACTATTTTTGGACTCAAATCACTTTGACAAGTAATAATTATTTATTCATTTATTATCAATAATACATTTTTTTACAGCGACTTGGCCTTTGCCTTTTGAAACCAAGACTAGCGCCGTGGAGGTATATAAACCTTAATTTCTTTCAGCCTTCAAAAGAATGTCTGCCACAGTGTCGTCATTTAAAGCCATTTGAAACATGCTGGAAAATATCACAATTGAAAATTATTGATCTTGTTATTTCAGATATCAAAGAGGAAATAGATCTCTGCTTCATAATCTTCAAAACCCCTACAACAATGCTCAATGTGTGAGTGCTTTTTTTTTAAAAATCTCTTTGAGTAAATAGATGTCAAAATATGTAGCAAATTAGGATCGCCATTTCGTTACAACATGAACTCAAGAATGCAATTAATTAGAAAAGTGATAATTCTAAATAGTTTATTTATTGAAAGATGTCCCACAGTATCTTTGTTTATTGCAAAAATAAAAATAAACGGGTATTATTTTTAAAATCGGTTTCTTATTATTTTGTTACATTGAAAATCATTGAAGCAATAGTAATTCAATACTTTTTTTAAAGCTTTCAGGAAAAGGACAGGGTGTTGATGACGATGGAGGCTGCGAAGAGGTTTGTTTTCAACAATTGTTAAGCAGCTTGTTTGGTTTTCATTACTGTTTGTAGGTGAGGTAAGTCAGGGTATGCATTGACTATTAATTGTTCAATTGCTGTTTTATCTATTGCTTATCTTTTGCAGGAGAACTACGAGGTACCAGAAGATATTGAGCAAATCCTCCGTAAGCAAGCTTTTGATCAAATGCGTTGTATATTCAACATTGCGCTTTAGTATATTTTCTGTTAGTCCCTTACTCACATTGACGCATTGACTTTTCGTATAGCTATCAACCAATGACATTTGATTTTCCAGAGCACATGCTTTTTGCACTGAAAGATAAAGACACAGTAGTTCGATGGTCTGCGGCAAAAGGGTCAGTACTCATCACTCTTCACTTAAATCAATATCCTTACTTTCAACAATTCGTGCATTCTACAGTTAGTAATGATACTTTACCACAAGCTTTGTTGATTGCAGGATCGGAAGAATATGTGGCCGATTGCCAAAAGATTTAGCTGACGATGTTATCGGGAGTGTTCTGGAGTTTTTCAAGTAAGTCAGTATCCGCCTCTTTTATTGATAGATCTGACACCACAAAACTATTATGGACATCAGTTCTCTCTAGATACTCCATTATGAACGTCAGTCACCAGGCTCTCATAGTTGGTGTATTATTAAAAGTGAGAAATATAAGAAAGAAAAACATTTAACTTGATTATGCCTCTAATTCTCTTTGCAGTCCAATGGAGCCGGATACAGGCTGGCACGGGGGTAAGTCATTGATGATTATTTGAAATGCCTGCCCAATCAATCTAATTTTTGCATGTTAAAACCTCTGACATCATTACAGCTTACTGCTTCTCATAGAATGTCTCACAGTTTCTAATACATATTGTTTTTCATAGGGTGTCTTGCGTTAGCAGAACTTGGAAAAAGAGGCTTGCTTTTGCCTGAGCGATTACCTGAAGGTACATTTTCACTGTAACTATGGAAACGTAGGAAAATTAAGTGAGTTTGGGGAGAACCAAATTTACTGTATAATGTAATTTGGAGTAGCTTTTCATCTGACGGGAGAGTTTTTTCTTTAATTGCAAAGTAGCTGTCACTTCTCATATCTATGCCAGTACACCGATAAAAAAGAAGTCTTACTACGTTGCACATGCAGCTCACTTGTTTCTTAGCAGGGGCGGATCCAGGATTTTTGGTGACTATAGCTCAAATCTTTTGGGATCGGAACCACGCCCTCCTTGCTTGCGGGACACGCCCACTATATGGGCAAATGATAAACCATGTGTGTTTATAGTTGCTTCGTATTAATAAATATTCCTACGAACATCCTTTTTCTATTTCCAGGGACGCCAGAGAAGGGGGTGTGGGGGTACAACCGCCCCTGTTGCCCTTTGGCAGAAGGGGCAAGGGTTGTTTTTAATAAAGTTCCCTTGAAACTGGCCAATTGTAATAATCAGAGAGATTTGTATGAAATTCTGAACTTCTCAAAACATGTAAAATAATTCCTTGTGCCGAAAGTTAGCCAATGTTGAAGATACCTACAGATAATGAAATTGCAGTTACGTATGAATTTGTAGAAGCTGAGAATTATCTTTCAAAAGCCTTTTTACTCAAGCCTGCCCCCCCCCCCTCTTGCCGCTTGGTCGTTCCGCCGTCCCTGTCTATTCCCTAGTAGGTCCTTGCCTTTGAAGCTACATTACAGGGGACCCAGGATGTGAAAACGAGCAATAGTCTACTGTTGCTTTACAGGGGGCAGAGAGCGGAGAAATACCGTGGATACTCATATTCTATTGGTTAAAAGGCCATTTTCAAACCTGACTATAGCTTGACTATAGCTCGCGCCAAAAATTATAGTACGGGTTTCATTGTCTTCGATGCCTTTTCCAGAGCAAATCCCAGACCGACTATAGCTCGGAATATCCACTGTAGCTCAATTCTGGTTGGTTACTGTCAACAAAGAACGAAACTTCTGATTCGTCTAAGTTTTAATATTAGACCATTCTGCGCTCAGTGTTTTATATCTTATCTGGAGAGGCATTGTGATGACACATTGCCAGCAGTGCATGTTTGTTAATCGCATTTGATAACCTATACCGCTGCTTTCAAATGTGAATTCCGAAAATCAGACACTGAGATTTTGACTATAGCTCGAGCTACAGTTGCTATAGTCTGGATCCGCTCCTGCTTAGTAAAATGAACTGTGGTAGGATTAATTGAGCATGAGCATTATCAATGCCAAATTTTATCTTATAGTCAGCAAAATATCGTTTATGGAAAATTGTATCTTGCAGTGGTTCCATTGATTTTAAAGGCCCTTGTGTTCGACGAGAGGCATGTCAGTTATAGTTCAGGTAAGCATGAAATTCTCGTTCTGTCGGATAGGTTGATTTTGTATACAAGCGCATTGTATCTTCTATTGCACTGCTACCTTCAAGCAAGTTACTCATCGTCAAAAATACTGTTTACAGGCGCAAATGTGCGTGATGCTGCTTGCTATGCATGTTGGGCATTTGCAAGGGCATACGAGCCCAAGGAACTAACTTCTCACGTTACAAAAATAGCCAGGTAAAAGTCCAACGGGCTTTGTTTGTAATTCAATTGTCGGCCTAATGGCTATAAATGTTTTACTGTAATATCGCACATTTTTGTTTTAGAAAATTTGACAATTTGACATGATATTGTAAATTGAATTTAAATCATGACATAGCTTTCCTTTATGGTTTGCAGTGCCCTGGTCATCGTGTCCTTGTTTGACAGAGAACCAAACTGTCGTCGTGCTGCTTCGGTAAGTATATCCTACATCCACGTGACTTCACTTGGTAAATAAACCAGACTGCATCATCAGGATTGGAAAAGACCAGGATACACCAATTCGACTTATGACCTCGTTTTGGAAATTTCTCCAAACTTAATTATACGACTTTTTAAGCTCAGATTTGGTTTTATCGTCATAATTTTAGGCGGGATACCATTTTTCATATTATTTGAGCTTGTATTTTAGATTTTACGGAGAAATAAAGTTTGAAAACTTGTAAGGGATTTGACCGCAAAAATCGTTCCGGGGGAAACTTTACCCCCCTAGTCGCCAATCACGGTCAAATCCCTTATAGAGTTTTTATCTTTATGTCGTCATAAAATCAATATCGTGAGCAATATCATAATGAAAACTTACAATTAGACTAAAATCATTGCTCTCAATCCGAATCTGAGGTCAAAAATTTTGTACAAAAGAATTTGAAGAATTTTTTCAAAACGAGGCCGTAAGTCGAATTGGTGTATTGGAAGACACCAGGAATTGGAAAACACCAAGAATTGGAAAACACCAGGAATTGGAAAACACCAGGAATTGGAAAACACCAGGAATTGGAAAACACCAGGAATTGGAAAACACCAGGAATTGGAAAACACCAGGAATTGGAAAACACCAGGAATTGGAAAACACCAGGAATTGGAAAACATCAGGAATTGGATAAATCCATGAATCTTCCCTTAAAGCAAGCTGAAAACACATCTAGAAAATCAATGGGAATTCAGAATTGTTTGTTTACTGAATTTCTGCTCAAATCTTTCGAATTTTGAAACAATTTGTGCGATTATTGTTTTGTTTTTTCCGTAGGCAGCTTTTCAGGAGCACGTTGGCCGACAGGTTTGTTGGTGTTTGTATTGTAAACAATTATAATCATAAATGCACGTAAAAAAGCGAGTAGATAATAGCTGTCATTTCGTCTCTTTTAGAGGTGCATGCGCCACTAAAACGTAGAAAGGTAGCAACGAATCCTGCTCCTTGCATTACATCAGAATTGAAAAACCTGATGAATGAGTGTCGCTTGGTATAAATGAGATCTGTGAATGATGCTTCCTATTGTTCAGTTTATAAGAAACTGCCGAACTAGCCTAATTTACGACACCCAGAACAATCCCTTGGCAATGTGGAATATAATGAATAATGTTTTGCGTAAGAGCTCAAATCACACAGTCACTCAGAAGACAATCTTTGATAGTACAGAACTAAAATCAGAAATAATAGCTGAGAAAATTGAAAAACAGGAAACAAAAACAGTTGTATCGAATTCAAACTACAACCAGTACGCGTATGTAGAACATATGATAGGATCCCCGTCAAAATATTAAAAGATGCGGTACACTTGTGTCTAAACCATTAACACTGGTATACAATGCATCTTAAGAAAAGGGTTTTTTCCCTAGACCTGGAAATTAGCCGGAGTAACACCAGTTGTTATGGCGGGCATTAAAACGGACGTCAACAACAACAACAATTAAGCTTTAGTTTACTCAAACGTTTGCTTTTTTCAAAGCCATTTTATAAAAAATTGTACACGATTAATTAACGGTGTATCTGAAAGGACAAAATAACCTAATTCGTCATAAGTTCGCTGAGAGATCCCAGAGTTCAAAGTATAGAATAGAAAATTTTAGAGATTTGCAAAAAAGTTAGAATATGCTGCCAAAAATATGCTACTTCTCTGCTGCCAAAAACTGAAACAATATCCCTGACAGCATTCGAGAGAAAGAATCAATCGCTCGTTTTGAAACAGGGTTTATAAGAGAGTATATTGTGAACCTTCAAACGTACAGATTCCAAACACGTCTCTTTGGTAGAGCAGCGATTTTGTTTTCCCTAGACACATATTGCTAAAAGTTATGAATTTGTTACTTTTTTTAAAGCTGAAAGGATGTAAATATTCTTGTGTAAATATTGATAAATATATTTAATGCACAATAAATCCCTGACTTTGCGATATATTCTTACAGTATTACTTAATTTGCAATTTATTTTCAAAGTATTACCAAAGTTGCGATATATTTTTATAATATACGTGTTTTTTTGAAGGGCACTTTTCCTCATGGCATAGATATTCTCACAACTGTTGATTACTTTTCCGTTGGAAATATCACAAACTGTTACATCAATCTCAGGTAACCAAGCAAAATGTTTGTAGTAAAAACATTGATTTTGTATATAAAGAACTGGAATGTTTTAGGTGGCAACGCTGAATGTTGCAACGTTCCACGCTTAATGCAGTCATAAGGCAACGGTACAGCTTTGCCTACACGGCATCGAGCTCTATAAGACCTATAAAAATGTAAACATAATATAAGATGACGAATTATTGTGACCATTTGTTTCATACCAAAGTTGTTGCATTGATATTTTATTTCCCTTTGTTTGTTATGGTGTCTTTTCTCCTAGTGTTTTCGTCGCCAAATTTCCAGAGTATACACAAGCAATCATTGACCATTTGGTTGATTACAAAGTTTGTCATTGGGACAGGTGAGGCTGACTTCTCTCTCCGTTATCTGCTTCTACATAAACCATCTTGAAAGGGTTAAGTCTCTATGCGAACACGACAAACGTTATACAACCAGAGGCAACTGACATTCTTTACTTTTAGGAACGTCCGTCAATTAGCATCGCAGTCTCTTGCGAAGTTAACAGCTGTATCACCTCATTACATGAAGTGCAACGGTAAGCCTCTTCCTAGCTTTTTCATTCAACTCCCTATTTCTTTGCTTTCATTTTAAACTCTCTTTTAAAAAAAACGTTTTTTGACGACCTTCTACTAAGAGATTTTAATCTGCAAGGGCGAGGCTAAAGCTTTCGTGTCAGCATTAGCAACAATAAATTTCCGATTGGACCTTGACGGGTTACAGAGTTATACCACATCCTTGTTGTATTAATTGGGACATCTACCAATGAACGGTTGTTTGAGACTTTGTTGCTTGTTGTAATGTTTGGCCTATTTATCCGCAGTTTTTCCAAGTATCCTTTTGCTGATAAATTCAACGGATTTGAATACAAGACATGGTGCCTTGCTTGCAGTCGCAGAAGTCGGCGAGGCTATCTATTCCGTTTGTGCCGATAAGAGGTATCTATTTTCATCTAATTAGGAATGCTCATATTTTTGCTCGTTGGTCCACTTTCAGTTGTGATTGTTTGGTTTATTTTGCTTTTGCAGTGGCTTGTTAGATGGTGAAAGTTTACATCGAATAGAGAATATCGTATCTTTTGTAAGTAAAAATTATTTTTTTTATATTCCCACCAATTTCTATCTAAGGCAACTTTATTTTTGAATTGATCATATCACGTTTTAAGAAAAAATGCGATTTGCAAGAAAATAATTGTTTAAGCAATCTTTTTCAGTTAAAGGAAAACAACTATTTCAAGTGAGTTTTTCAGTTTTTTATTTGATTAGAAATGTAGATTTTGATGTTCTGTTATCATACGTGAGACCAAATCAAAGCTACATCTGATTTAACTTAAAAAAACTTTGAAGGTTTACCTATATTTCTACTTTTTTACTTTTTGATTTTTTCGCCGTCTTATTATTAACCGTCTTTGAGAAAATTTACTTTAAATTTTGTTTGCTTTTCTCATTATTTTCTCAATTCTAGCGGCCTGGAGGGCGACTTCATGAGAACCGCAGGTATTCAATTTTTCTTCCTCATTTTCAACCTTTTCGACAAAGCAAGTCTTATTTCAAGGTCCGCAGATGGTTAACTAGAATCTTGGTTGGGTAAGGTTTGAGAGTAATGTTTTTCAAGGAATGGTCGAACATGAATTTGGTTAAGTTTGTATCATATGGTTGTTGCTTGCCACTTTTAGCACGATCATTGTTTTGGTTTATGATGAATGTAGGTTTTCTTGTCGCTTTGTGGCGGTCTTCGATGCTAGTTTATAATATATGGTTGTGGTCCAATTGTATTCGGAGATTGTGAATTTTGTTGATGGAGTAAAGGACGGTTGTGATTCGTAGTTTTTTTGATTTATGGTGAGGTTTTTGTAGAATGCTTTGCCATTCAGAGTGGTGGTTGTTTTTCGAGGATGGGAAAGCGATTCCAATAGTGCACTTAGATCGTGTCTTTGCTCGAATGGTTTTGTGTGGTGTGGGTGTGTGTTTTTCTTGATTTTGTTGTGTTTATATGATGTGTGGTTTGATTTTGATTCTCGTTCTTGTTCACAACAGAATCTAGCTGTGAGGAGGGAGGAAAGGATGATAGTAGTAAGTAACTTATATTAACAGATTGAACTTTTTTGGTTATACGTAGTTATGGAGATAGATCACTGTGTGCACTTTTGGAGTAGGTGTTTCTCGTCTGGATAAACAGTGTATTGGCAAGTTCAAATAACCACAATAAATAAATTAGATTACAGTTTAACCAGATTTAAATTCGAGTAATTGCACTATTTAACTGCATGGGACAGCCACAAGCGACAAGAAGACCATTTTGATCATAAACCAAACTCGTGCGTTAGTAGGTCAAGCAACTTTTAAACTACAAATTCTGGTTGACACTTGAAAAACTATCTCAACTTAAGATTCTTCTTGGGTTGTAATAAGACTTGCTTTGTCGAAAAGAAGTTGAAAATGAGGAAGAAAAATGATATTCCTGCGGGTTCTCATGAAGTCGCTCCTAGGCCGCTGAGATTGAGAAATAATGAGAAATGCAACAAAATTTAAAGTAAATTTCTCAAAGGACGGTAATATAAGCGGCGGAAAAAAGTCATAAAGGTAAAAAAGTAGAATATATATGTGTAATTGTCCTTCGAAATTTTTTAGTTAAATCAGACTGTGCTTTTGTATTTGGTTCTCACGTAGTGGATATACAGAAACATCAAAAGTCTACATTTTGTCTAGAGTCCAATAGATATTAAGGAACTGAAATATACTCAAACTGAATGATTATGGTGTTTGTGCCTTAAAGTGCTGAAATAAGATTGCTTAAACAATTATTTCTTGCAAATTCGCATTTTTCTTCTAAAACGTGATATGATCAATTCATAAAATTAGAAGTTGCCTTGATAGATAAATTGGTCGTGGAATATTAAATAAAATATATTTTTATGTACAAAGATACGATATTACGTCTATCGATGTAATTTATTTCACCATTTAACAAGGCAGCTGCAAAAGCATAATTAAACGCAAGATGCAATGCACAAACTGAAAGTGGGCCAGACGAGCGAAAATGATGGTCATTGCCTATTAGATGATAAATGATCCTCTTATCGGTCGACAAACGGATAGATAAGCCTCTGGCCGACTCTGTCGACTGTCAGATGCAAGGCGACCATGTCTTGTATTCAAGTATCCGTTGAATTATCGGAGCAAAGAGGATCTTTTGCAAAACACTGCGGATAAAATAGTCAAACATTACAATCGAAGCAACAAAGTCTAAAACAACTTTTCTTGGTTAGATGTCCCAATTAATACCAACTGGATGTGGTTAATCTGGTAACGCCGTCTTAGGTCAATCGAAATTTATTGTTGCTAATGCTGAACACGAAGCTTTAGCCTCGCTTTGGCAGATTAAAAATCTTTAGTTATGAGGAGTGGTCGTCAAAACGTTTTTTCAACAAGGAGAGTTTAAAAGTGAAGGCAAAGGAATAGGAGTGTGAAATGAAGAAGGTAGAAGGGCTTACCGTTGCACTTTATGTAATGAGGTTGATAGCATGCTGTTACTCTTCGCAAGAGACTGCGATGCTAATTGACAGACGTTCCTAAAAGTAAAGAATTTCAGTTGCTCTGGTTGTAGTTATTTTCGGGTCGTTGTTCGCAAATAGAGATTAACCTTTGCATAGGTGTTTTGTAGAGCAGAGATAACGTGGAAGAGGGAGGAAGTGCCAACCTGGCTTATGCTGTTCCTGTAATGACGGAAACTTTGTTAATGGATGCAATGGGCCAAGGATTGTGCAATGATTGGCTTTGTGTTTATGGAGGGTGCGGGTGTCTTGGTGAAGATTGTTGCTACGGAAAGCGACTTATGGAGGGAAGATTAATGTAGGCGAGCCTGAGTGATTGGACGATACGATGTGGTAAAGTAGAAGATATGTCAATGGGGCAACAACTTTGGTATGGAAGACAATGATGGTTACAATAGTCGTTGGCATCGGTTATTAGTTATCTGTTTATCAATTTTTATAAGGTGCTTATAGGAGCTCTCGTGATGCCGTGTTAGCATAGCTGTGAGTCCGTTGCTTAGGGACTGCAGTTAAGGCGTGGAACGTTGCATTACATTCAGGTTAAGTTGGCCTCTATCCTTGGAAATGGATCATTCCATCTTTTAGGATATATGCGATAATTCAACTGTTTTAATGTCTTACAGTGTGTAATCGATTGTTGCTGGGTTACGCTGAGATTGGATGTACAGTTTGTGATATTTCCAACGGAAAAGTGATATTTCTTCAAGCAGTTTTGTAAAAAGAATATTCTATTGGCCATGGAGAAACAGGTGCCCGCTTGTTCAAGAAGATAACCATCGTATCATGTTATAAAAATGCATAGATCGCAAGTCTTGATAAAGACTGTTGTTGTAAAATGAAGATTTGCAGTAATAAGAAATATAGATGGTGTCAAGAACAGTTACGCTAAAGTGAGGAGTGATATAATATAGTGTGTATAACTATTCATGGTTATAGCTTGTACTAGTGTACATGTCATAGGAATTACTTTTACTACCTTTGCAGTCTTTGTAAAAAAGTAAGTAGAATTTCGAAACTTTTGGAGCAATATGTGTGTTTCGGCTGAGGGAAAAAAAATTGTTTGAACGTTGATCCAAAGATGACGTGTGGGGAATCTGTACGTTTGAATGGCGACGGTGAGTACTATGATTCGCTCTTGATGGTAAACTCGCTGTTTCAAAACTTGATGGCGAGTGATGTCTCTGTCTGGGCTTCTGGAAATGCGGTCGTAAGGGATTATTGTTCTCAGGTTTTTGTAGCAGGCAAGAGGAAGTAGCTGATATTTTTTGGCGTTAGCGAGGAGTGGTTCTATTGAGATCTTGTTGCTTTTGGCAAATGTCAAAACATGTTTTTGCGTTGAGTGCTTGTATAGTTATGGCGGCTTGGTATATCTCTTGGGATCTCGTGTCGGTGGTCTAGGCTCGTCAGGGCGAACTTGTATGACTAATTTATTTTATTTGTCGCTGTTGCGTGAGTGGTTACATGTGTGTTGCGCGTGTTATTTAAGTCGTGTGTGTGTGAATGTTTTTAGTTGAAAATGCTTTTGAAAAGGTATGCAGAATCTCAGCGTTGGGTTAGAAGGCGTAAGCTTTTAATGTGGTTGTTTGTTTGTTGACTGTTCTCGTTTGTAAATGGTGCCCGCCATAACTACTTGGTTTATCTCCGGCTAATTTCCAGGTCTAGGGAAAAAACGCCTTTCTCTTAAGATGCATTGTATACCAGTTGTTGATATGGTTTTATGATGGAGACACGTTTAGGTGTGACCGATCTTTAATATTTTGACGGGGATTGCCTATCATATGTTTCTAGCATTACGCGTACTGTTGGTAGTTTTGAGATTCATGACATTGACTGTTTATTGATGTTTCCTGGTTTGTCATTTCTGCAGCTATGAGTTTTTGTGATTGTTAGTTCTGTACTGGTTCCAAAATTGGTCTTTTGAGTGTGACTGTTGATATTGATCTTCTTGGACTGCGCAAAAATGATTCATTATATTCCTGACAGCTGCGCAAGGGATTGTGGTTTGTGGTGGTCGTAAATTATGGCTAGTTGGGCATGTTTTCTTGATGAGCTCGGTGAACAATAGGAAGGCATCAATTCACAATTCTCATTGATATACCTGTGTAAGCGAGGTGTTTTTTGTCAATTCTGATGTTTAGATTGCAGGAGCAGGATTCCGTTGCTAATACCTTCG
This sequence comes from Rhopilema esculentum, assembly GCF_013076305.1. The sequence continues at coordinate 11,356,851 of NW_027019302.1, forward strand.
TACGTGTTTAGTGGCGCATGTGCATACACTCTAAACAGAAGGACGAAATGACAGGGCTTATTATCTGTACTCGTCTTTTTTGATCGTTGCATTATATGTATTATGAATTGTTTTTAAATAACAAATCACCTAACAAACGACTGTCGCCACGTGCGTCCTAATAAGCTTGCCTACGGATATAAAACAAAACTATTTAGATGGCCCCAAGTAGCATAATTCTGTGTTTCAAAATTCTGAAAGATTTGAGCAAGTGAATGTTCAGGTGAAACAAACAATTATGAATTTCCCATTGATTTTCTAGATGTTGTTTTTTCAGCTTGCTTTAAGGGAAGAGTTTCAGGATTTATTCAAATTCCTGATTTTTCGCAAGGTTCCGGCTGTTTTCCAATTCGGTGGTTTCCATATCCTGGTGTTTTCTCTATTCTCTGTGTTTTTCCCCAATTCCGTGTGTTCCAAAATTCCTGGTGTTTTCCAATCCTGGTGTTTTCGCGAATTCCTGTGTTGTGGTGCCAATTCTCTGGATGTTTTCCATATTCCTGGTCCTTCCAATACACACTTGAATTCGAGCTTGTACGGTCCCTCGTGTTGAAAAAATTCTTCAATTCTTTTGTACAAAATTTTTGATCCTCGGAATTCGGATTGAAGAGACAAAATGAGATTCAAGTTCAATTGTAAGGTTTTTTCATATTATGATATGTGCTCCACGGACATTTGGATTTTATTGACGACATATAAGATAAAATAGATCTCTTAATAGGGATTTTGACCGTGATTGGCGACGTAGGGGGTAAGTTGTCCCCCGGATACGGATTTTGCGGTCCAATCCTTATCAAGTTTTTCAAACTTTATTTCTCGTAAAATCTAAAAGTTATCATGGTAGCCTTCCAAATAATAGTGAAGAAATGGTATTCAGCGCGCTAAAATTATGCCACGATAAAACCAAATCTGGCTAAAAGTCGTATAATTAAGTTTGGAGAAAATTCTTCTCAAACGTAGGTGCGTATTGAAGTTCCGAATTGGTGTATCCTGGTCTTTCCCATCCTGATATTATGCAGTCTGGTTTATTACCAAGTGAGTCACGTGGAGTAGGGATTGATCTTACAGAGGAAGCACACCGGACGACAGTTTGGTTCTCTGTCATAACAAGTGGAACACGATGACCATTGGGCAAGTCGCAAAACATAAAAGGAAAGCGTTTATGTCATTGAATTGTAAATGTAATTACAATATCCGATCATGTGTCAAATTTGTCAAATTGTTTCTAATAACGAGTTAAAATGTGCGATATTTAACAGTACAAACTTTTATAGCCATTTAGGCCGCGACTAATTGAATTATCAAAAAGCCGGTTGGATCTTTACGCCTGGCTAGTTTTTGAACGTTGAGTGAAGTTAGGTTGGCTGTCTGTGCTCGTATGCCTTGTTGCAGAAAGGTCAAGGGCGAATTGCATAGCAAAGCGCAGGCACACGCACAATTGTGCGCCGTTGTGTAACATCTAGTAGTTTTTGGCGATGAGTAGACGGTTGCTGAAGTGATCGAGTGCATGGAAGAGGTACAACTGCGTCTTGTAAAAGATGGCAACCTAAGTCCGATCAGAGCTGAGAATTGTCGATGCTTACTGGGAACTGATAGACTGGAGAATGCCTCTCGTCGAAGCGACAAGGCTCTTTAAATCAATGGAATACCACTGCGAGAGATACATTTTCGCAATAAAGCGCAATATTTGTGCTGACGTTAAAGATGAAAAGTTGGCCATTGGATATTGCTCAGTGGCTGCATAGTTAATCGCTACCGGACAGTTCATTTTACTCGAAGCAGGAGCGTGATTCCAGTACTTATAGAGGCAACTGTAGGCTGTCCGATGCGTGATAGTCGCAATCAATCTAGTGTGTCTGGAGTTTTGTCGGAATTCCACATTTTGAAAGCGCGAGTAGCGGTTATAGGTTTAGGTCAAGATGCGATTAACAAACGCATTGGCGCTGCTGGCAGATGGTGGTCTATCACAATGCCGTCTACAGATAGATTATAATATACACTGAGCGCAGAAGGGTCTAAGTTATTAGATACTTAGACGGAATTCAAAGCTTTTCGTTCTTTGTTGACAGTATACGAAACCAATATTTGAGCTACAGTGGATAATTCCGAGCTATAAGGTCTGGTTCTGGTATTTGCTCTGGAAAAGGATGAAGACAATGGAAACCCGTACTATATCATTTTTGGCGCGAAGCTATAGCCAAGCTATAGTCCAGGTTGAAAATGGCCTTTTTAACTCAATAGACATTATGGTATCCAGTATTTCTCCGCTCGCTGTCCCTGTAAAGCAAACAGTAGTTACTATTGCGTTTTCAACATCCATGGTCCCCTGTAATGTATCTTCAGAAGGCAAGGACCCTACTAGGGAATAGAAGGGACGGCGGACGAAGGGAACTCAAGTGCGGCAGAGATGGGGGTGGGGGCAGGCTTGAGGTAATAAATGGCTTTGAAAAGATAATCTCAGCTTCTAACAAATTCATACGTAACTTGTATATTTCATTATCTGTAGCGTATCATGTCAACATTGGCTAGACGTTTTGGCCACAGGAATTTTATTTTTAACAGTGTTTTGAGAATTCAGAATTTCATAAAATCTCTGATTATATAACAATTGGCCAGTTGTGTAAGGGAACTTTATAAAACACCTCGTTGCCCCTGTCGGTCCAAGAGGGCAAGCAGAGGGCGGTTGACGTTCCCACACTCTCTCTTCTCTGGTTCATCGCCTGGTAAACGTAGAAACAAGGATGTTCGAGGAATATTTATTAATAAACGAAGCAACATAAACACACATGGTTTCATGCAAATTTTGCCCTCATATAGTGGGCGGTGTCTCCGCAGCAGGAGGGCGTGGTTTCCGGATCTCCAAAAGGATTTGAGTCTATCAGTCACCCAAAATCCTGGATCCGCCCTGCTAAAAGCAAGTGAGCTGCATGTGTCAACGTAGTCAGACTTCTTTTTTATCGGGTGTAGCTGGCAATAGGATAATGAGGAAGTGACACGCTATCTGGTTTGCAATTAAGAAAAAACTCTGCTCCGTCAAGATGAAGAAGCTCTGCCAAATTACATATGGTCAGTAATTTTTTGTGTGGGGGTTTGTTTTCCTCCCAAGAGACTCACTTAATTTTCTCAACGTTTCCATAATTACATGTGAAAAGTTGGTAGCCTTCGAGGTAATCGCGTTGCAGGGCAAAAGCGAGCCTTCTTTGGCCAATGTCTGGCTTAACTGGCTAAGACCCCTATTGAAAAACAATATGTATGAGAGAAGCTGTTGAGACATCTAGTGAGAAGTCGAGTAAGCTGGTAATGGATATGTCCAGATTGGTTTAACCATGCAAAAATTAGATTGATTGGGCAGTGCATTTCAAATATTATGCAATGACTTACTCCCGGCAGCCTGTAATCCGGCTCCATTTGGACTTGCAAAGAGGAATAGAGGCGCAATAATCAAGTTAATGTTTTCTTTCTATATTTTCTCACTTTAATAATTACACACCCAACTATGAGAGCGGTGACTGACGTTCATAATGGACGTAATCTAGAGAGCTGATGTCCATTAAAATATGTTTTGTGGTGTCAGATCTATCAATAAATAGAGGCGATACTGA
>NW_027019302.1:11360588-11437889 GCF_013076305.1 Rhopilema esculentum
AAAGCCTGGAAATCTTCGAATAACTTTCACCGACTTTGCAAAACTTGCGAAAAACTAAACAGATTTGAAACACTTACAATATATTTTCCACGACTCATGCATGAAAGTTAATTCTTGCAGAAACTCGTGAAATCGCATATTCCCGCACTTTCTCTTGTATCCTACATAGCAAATTGCAAATTATACGTCTAATTACGTTGACGCTTGACAGGATGAAAGCACCATTCTCAATTACGAGAAGGTTCTGATCTATTCTGGCCACCGTTCAACATGCACGTGCAGAACCAATTTTAACTGCCCAACGTCACGAGCAAATCTAAAGGTGATTGGTCGAATCTAAGAGGATGACCACAAAGGGGATCTCAGGCTAGCAGCCGAACCCAATTTAATAGCCCGATTATAGACCTAAGTGTCGATTAGCGAACCTCAATTGCCCACTTAATCGGGAAACTCACGATTCTCGATTGTTCGTTTGGGAAAATTGGGAAAATCCTTTGATTTTGCCATTCTATGCCTGCATTGTTTCGATTGTCTCCCGCCTTTGAATTCGGCTTCTATGTGTCCATTGTTGAACTCATCAAAATGCCGATCCATTGTTACACAATTGGCAACAATTCTACATATATATATATATATATATATATATGGATACCCATCGAGCTGAGCAAAATCCCCCCTTCATGTACTCATTCTTCGTACATAAAAAGGGTTTTTTCCCTAGACCTGGAAATTAGCCGGAGTAACACCAGTTGTTATGGCGGGCATTAAAACGGACGTCAACAACAACAACAATTAAGCTTTAGTTTACTCAAACGTTTGCTTTTTTCAAAGCCATTTTATAAAAAATTGTACACGATTAATTAACGGTGTATCTGAAAGGACAAAATAACCTAATTCGTCATAAGTTCGCTGAGAGATCCCAGAGTTCAAAGTATAGAATAGAAAATTTTAGAGATTTGCAAAAAAGTTAGAATATGCTGCCAAAAATATGCTACTTCTCTGCTGCCAAAAACTGAAACAATATCCCTGACAGCATTCGAGAGAAAGAATCAATCGCTCGTTTTGAAACAGGGTTTATAAGAGAGTATATTGTGAACCTTCAAACGTACAGATTCCAAACACGTCTCTTTGGTAGAGCAGCGATTTTGTTTTCCCTAGACACATATTGCTAAAAGTTATGAATTTGTTACTTTTTTTAAAGCTGAAAGGATGTAAATATTCTTGTGTAAATATTGATAAATATATTTAATGCACAATAAATCCCTGACTTTGCGATATATTCTTACAGTATTACTTAATTTGCAATTTATTTTCAAAGTATTACCAAAGTTGCGATATATTTTTATAATATACGTGTTTTTTTGAAGGGCACTTTTCCTCATGGCATAGATATTCTCACAACTGTTGATTACTTTTCCGTTGGAAATATCACAAACTGTTACATCAATCTCAGGTAACCAAGCAACATGTTTGTAGTAAAAACATCGATTTTGTATATAAAGAACTGGAATGTTTTAGGTGGCAACGCTGAATGTTGCAACGTTCCACGCTTAATGCAGTCATAAGGCAACGGTACAGCTTTGCCTACACGGCATCGAGCTCTATAAGACCGACCGGTAAACATTGATTTTTATCTTTAAAAATGCAAACATAATATAAGATGACGAATTATTGTGACCATTTGTTTCATACCAAAGTTGTTGCATTGATATTTTATTTCCCTTTGTTTGTTATGGTGTCTTTCCTCCTAGTGTTTTCGTCGCCAAATTTCCAGAGTATACACAAGCAATCATTGACCATTTGGTTGATTACAAAGTTTGTCATTGGGACAGGTGAGGCTGACTTCTCTCTCCGTTATCTGCTTCTACATAAACCATCTTGAAAGGGTTAAGTCTCTATGCGAACACGACAAACGTTATACAACCAGAGGCAACTGACATTCTTTACTTTTAGGAACGTCCGTCAATTAGCATCGCAGTCTCTTGCGAAGTTAACAGCTGTATCACCTCATTACATGAAGTGCAACGGTAAGCCTCTTCCTAGCTTTTTCATTCAACTCCCTATTTCTTTGCTTTCATTTTAAACTCTCTTTTAAAAAAAACGTTTTTTGACGACCTTCTACTAAGAGATTTTAATCTGCAAGGGCGAGGCTAAAGCTTTTGTGTCAGCATTAGCAACAATAAATTTCCGATTGGACCTTGACGAGTTACAGAGTTATACCACATCCTTGTTGTATTAATTGGGACATCTACCAATGAACGGTTGTTTGAGACTTTGTTGCTTGTTGTAATGTTTGGCCTATTTATCCGCAGTTTTTCCAAGTATCCTTTTGCTGATAAATTCAACGGATTTGAATACAAGACATGGTGCCTTGCTTGCAGTCGCAGAAGTCGGCGAGGCTATCTATTCCGTTTGCGCCGATAAGAGGTATCTATTTTCATCTAATTAGGAATGCTCATATTTTGGCTCGTTGGTCCACTTTCAGTTGTGATTGTTTGGTTTATTTTGCTTTTGCAGTGGCTTGCTAGATGGTGAAAGTTTACATCGAATAGAGAATATCGTATCTTTTGTAAGTAAAAATTATTTTTTTTATATTCCCACCAATTTCTATCTAAGGCAACTTTATTTTTGAATTGATCATATCACGTTTTAAGAAAAAATGCGATTTGCAAGAAAATAATTGTTTAAGCAATCTTTTTCAGTTAAAGGAAAACAACTATTTCAAGTGAGTTTTTCAGTTTTTTATTTGATTAGAAATGTAGATTTTGATATTCTGTTATCATACGTGAGACCAAATGATGCTACATCTGATTTAACTTTAAAAACTTGGAAGGTTTACCTATATTTCTACTTTTTTACTTTTTGATTTTTTCGCCGTCTTATTATTAACCGTCTTTGAGGAAATTTACTTTAAATTTTGTTTGCTTTTCTCATTATTTTGTCAATTCTAGCGGCCTGGAGGGCGACTTCATGAGAACCGCAGGTATTCAATTTTTCTTCCTCATTTTCAACCTTTTCGACAAAGCAAGTCTTATTTACAACCCAAGAAGAAATTCTTAAGTTGAGATAGTTTTCAAGATGTCGAACAGAATTGGTAGTTTACAAGTTGCTTGCCTACTAAGCACGAGCTTTTGGGTTTTATGATAAAATGGTTTTCTTGTCGCTTGTGGCTGTCTTCATTCAGTTAAATATGCAATTACTCGAATTTAAATTGGTTTAAACTGTATCTAATTTTTATTATGGGATTTGAACTTGCCATATGTTTTCAGAGGAAACATTCCAAAGTGCACAGTGTCTCTCATACTAGTTTTTGTTATTAAGTTACTTTGTTTTTCTAGTTTGCAAGTTGATTGAAAAGTTTTCAGCGGCTCGAATACCAATAAACTGGAACGTTGTCGTAGGTAAGACTATTTTAGCTAGTTATCAACAAATCAATGTTTTTATGACAAGTATAACCATCAGAAATAAATATTTTTATGATATATGTGACAGGCTCCATTTGAAATGCCCACTTGAAATGTTTGACTATGGAAAGGGATGTTGTAATTCGCGTGGCCATTCATGCTTCACTTTTTTCGTATCATGTTGCTGAAAATTAATTTCAATTTGATCTAACATTTAAGATATATACTGTCTTAGCGTATAAATACACGATTACGAAATCGAATGTATTTAAACAAATAAGATAAAATATAATATTCATAATTACATTGATAGAGACCAAATCAGAAGGTTAGATTGCACTAACAGCAACCCCCAAGTGTTGTTTGATACTGTGGTAAGGAAGGGCCGGGAAAATTAAGTCAGGGAAAAGTTTAGTCATTGGCTATGCAATTGGAAGATTTGGGTTGAAACAATTTTCGGACTTCATTCAACCATTTATACTGCTCTGAAAACAAGCAATTCTATGAAACATTTTTAACTATAAAATAATTTTTAATTATGAAACATTCTATGAAATAAATAACAGCTTCATTTCCTTTAGAGAAAAGTGGCGAAAGATATTTTTCGAAATAAAATCGGTGAAAAAGCCTACTCGGTTAAAAAATATAATTGGAGAAAAATGTTAGTCAGGTATAAATGTCGGGGATAAGTACTGGTACCGCAAAATACTCTAATATACTAGTATGCTGTGTTTCCGCTATTTCATGCCATCTTCAAATAATCACTTTCCCTCGTTTTTCTTTCCTTTACCTGAAGAATTTCAATTTCAAATTTTGTTAAGCAACAAACTACTAAAGGGTATGACCTGAATAAATACATCGATAAACTATTACTACGAGTTAGCTGCTTGGGATGCTTTTGAGTCGAAAAGAGCTTTTGAGTCCAGTACTCCCTGTACCTCTATTAAATAACAGTATACTTTTGATGCCAATACTTAAAAATTGCAGCACAATCAGTTTTTGTCTACATTGGGCTAATCAGATACTTCATTTTTAGGAGACTGGCAGGAGATGATTGACGAGTGCCTGGCGCATACAGTAGCATGGATCCAAGTATGATTTGATCTGACAAAAATTGTGTTTGCTTTTTGTAATAATTTTGAGTTTAAAAATCGCACATCTTGAGATGAAAAATAATATGTCCCTTTCCTCTTCATTTTTATCCTGAACTCACTTTTCTCTCTGCTTGCGGGGTTTTAATTTATTGAAAGTGAATAAATTGAATTCAGGATATGGGCGTGGTAGCATTCCATGAATTGTGCAAGTGTTTCTACGGAAGAAAGGGTGCAGAAGAGCCAGGTATGGATTTTTTACATTCACTTTTCGAGATGTTGAGGTATCTCTTTCATCTAATTTACTTTCATCTATCGGTTTATCGAACGAAACCGTCGTTAAATTTTGGTTTCAAAACCGGCAACATTACGGGCATAACAATGCATAAATGCTTAATCAATCATTCTTCTTGGACGGGGGGTTGGAGGGGGTTTGCGAACTAGAGTCTTGGGTGAACAGCTAGATGAATGCAAAATAGAAGCGTAAATGTTTGTAGATGTATCCCAAAACGGGAATAAGTACTGCGTCTTTACCTCATTTCTCCTTTGTTAGGTAATTCATTGGTTGATCGCTTTTTGGAGAAACTTCAAAGTTCCTTTCACTTCGACAGGCGAGTACTTTTACATTTTTAGAATAGAGAGCTTCAAGGAGAAAGGGGTTTAAAAAAAATTATCTGAACGACACCATACAGATAATTTGTTTTGAAGACTTTTTCACTTTTTTAAAGTTCATTTTTAAAAAATAAGAATTTCGCAAATGGATGTTGACAACATAAACATTTCGAAAAGGCTCCAGTTATTTTGTGTTTCTTTTCCTTTGAATTTGTGCGTCTTCCTGTGTTGTAAAAATTAAGACGTTAGGTTGGAAGGTTATTCTAGTGTGAGGAGTTACACTTTGTTTGTTATCTAGGATTCGAAATTTCACGTTTAATGTTTACCCCCAGTAAAATGCTGTTTTAATGCTATTTCGTCATGAGGTTTTCCCTTGCATCCCAAATAATTGAAAATTTAAAACAGGGAAACTTTCAAGGTAGCATAGTCATTTGAAAAGTAAAGGGGATTTGGTTGCGAACTAAATGATCGTGTTCTCTCTGTTAATTTTTCAATGTCGAATATTGATTAATTGATTTAAGATGACGTAACTTTTTTTATGTTCGCTTTGATATAACTTACGGGGGAACCTGCTTGCTAAAGTTTATCATTTGTTTGTAGAATGGGATATGCCCTTGGCCTGGGGGCTTTGCCAGCATCCATGATCGAAGAACGTAAGACCAAAGTGAGTCACTATCCATCTAGTTTCCTTCTATTTAAACTACCTACCCACTTTAGGTTCAACAGTGAAGCATAATGAACACAGTTTCTACATTGATGTCTGATCTACTTTGTTATCAGACTCTCCAGCGTCTAGTATCATTACATGTATCCTATCACATGTATCCTGTCACATGTATCCTGTCACATGTATCCTTTAAACTGTATCCTGTCACATGTATCCTGTCACATGTATCCTTTCACATGTATCCATTCACCTGTATCCTGTCACATGTATCCTGTCACATGTATCCTGTCACATGTATCCTTTAAACTGTATCCTGTCACATGTATCCTGTCACATGTATCCTTTCACATGTATCCATTCACCTGTATCCTGTCACATGTATCCTGTCACATGTATCCTTTCACATGTATCCTGTCACATATATCCTGTCACATGTATCCTGTCACATGTATCCTGTCACATGTATCCTGTCACATGTATCCTTTCACATGTATCCTGTCACATGTATCCTGTCACATGTATCCTGTCACATGTATCCTTTCACATGTATCCTGTCACATGTATCCTGTCACATGTATCCTGTCACATGTATCCTTTCACATGTATCCTGTCACATGTCACATGTATCCTTTCACATGTATCCATTCACCTGTATCCTGTCACATGTATCCTGTCACATGTATCCTTTCACATGTATCCTGTCACATATATCCTGTCACATGTATCCTGTCACATGTATCCTGCCACATGTATCCTGTCACATGTATCCTTTCACATGTATCCTGTCACATGTATCCTGTCACATGTATCCTGTCACATGTATCCTGTCACATGTATCCTGTCACATGTATCCTGTCACATGTATCCTGTCACATGTATCCTTTCACATGTAACTTCACATTTAGCTTCGTGTCGGTATGAAGAGACAGTTTAAAAGGCCTCCCAGATAAGCTTGTTTCTAAACTAAAATTTCAAGAATTCCCTAATTTATGACTTATACTCAATTTCAAGGGGAACTGAAGTGAAAAACGATTTTTTTACCACTGATAAAGGTTCCCGTGCTGATTCAAAAACCGTTTGAATTTTTTAAATACGTTATGTAGTTTTTAAGTTATTAAGTTTTTAAAGTCGAAATTTGCCCTCATCGATGGCGGAGCGAGAACGCGGTCAGACCACTGTGTCACGTGACCTTGTGACGTAAAGTGGTGGACACGAAGAGATGTTTTGATGAAATGTAGTAGTGAGTTTGATAAGGTTCATGACAGGTAACAATCGTGAAAATTGTGATAAAAGCATGAAACTTGGTGAAAATACAGAATTCGATATGCGTAACAAGATAGAATATTGACCCATTTTGGGAAAAAAACCCTTGTGCTATTTTTAGCCTGGGGTACTTGTGCCCAGTACTCAGAATATGTTGGCATGGTCAATCTATTTCTGCGAACTATACAGCCATGAAACTTGGCAAACCGACACAATTTGACTTGCTGAAAATGATAAGAATGGTCCCCACCCTCAGAAATGCCCCTTGTGCTATTTTTAGACTGGGGTACTTGTGCCCAGTACTCAAAATACGTCAGTATGGTCAATCTATTTCTGTTAACTATACAGCCACGAAACTTGGCAAACCGACACAATTTGGCTTCTGAAAATGATAAGAATGGTCCCCACCCTCAGAAATGCCCCTCTTGCTATTTTTGGACTGGGGTACTTGTGCCCAGTACTCAGAATACAATAGTATGGTAAATATATTTCTGTTAACCATACAGCCATGAAACTTGGGAAACCTACACAATTTGACTGGCTGAAAAAGATAAAAATGGTCCCCATCCTCAGAACTACCCTTGTACTATTTTTAGACTGGATACTTGTGCCCAGTACTCAGAATATGTTAGTATGTTATGTATACAGCCATGAAACTTGGCAAACCCACACAATTTACTTGCAGAAAATGATAAAAGTGGTCCCCCACTTCAGAAATACCCCTTCAAACATGATTTCTCATGCTTTGTCTACAGAACATGATATCAAAGCACTTTCTGATTTAACTCCAGGCATAAAAAACAATTCATACCAGGATGTACATAAAGGGGGAGGATTTAAAGCACAACCATTAAATGATGTGTATGTTTCCAAGTTTATTAAATGTTGAGTTGAAGCGAATTTCAGAAAAATACAACCATTGGGCACAAAAAAACTTCATTCTCAAAATTTAAAAACAGTGTATCTAAACAACAGGCAGTGACAGAATACATTAACAGAACATTGTACCCTGAAGGTAAAACATTTTCCTCTGATTATTTATAAAAAATGTTACCAAGAAGGTGGTACAGGACCATTGTTGTAAGAGAAAATCTTGATCAAATCCAAACTATTCTACACATTTTGATGTGAGTGAACTATGTTGAAAAGTACACCTTAGGAATCTTAAAAATATCAAGCCTTGCTCAATCCCCCCCCCCCCTTGATGTGACTAAGCTAGTGATTTGGCCTAGGGCTGACAAGATTTGGCCAGTGTCCCACTAGTTTCAACAAATTTCTCTTCTTGCTATTATGAACTAAAAGTCTGGTCCTTTTGAATAACCCCGTGTATATAACCCTGTTCTCCACTGTATATGTAGTAGGTAGCTGATTTTTGCATTTTCATTGTCTCTCTGCAGAATTTTGAAACTCTTGTCTTCTTTGACTAATGTTCTTTTCTTTACATTTGTGATAAATGCATACTTAAAGTTGTCCAGTTATTCCAGCACAAATACCCAAAAACCAGCAAACCATACATTGATCGGCCACTGTTTGTAGATACCTAGCAAAGTGGATATAATTTTAGGTATTATTCTAGTTTAGGCATATTTATGCAATTCTATTAAATATTTGACATTTTCGAATTATCAGTCCAAAAATCTGAATTGCAGGAAGATTTAATAATACTTGTCAATGTACACAAAACAAACCAGTTTTTAAACCAAAAGTGGATTAGGTCGACCTGTTCCGTGCTACACATCAAACTATGTATAAACGTTTTTATATCAAAGCAAATATTTATTAAATTGTAACATGTAATAATCTTTATTATTTCAGATTTTAGAAATGGAAAGATTATAATAGGAAGCCTACTCATTCTCTGTTGTATCTTACTTTTTATAAGGAAATAAGGAAATTGAGTTTGAGTATTTCTTGCCTTCATTGCAAGGATCGACGTACCATTTATTTACTTCCTCATTTCTACCAACAAAACGAGCACGTCGCGGGAGATAATTCATCCTCATCCTCTGGGATCTCATCGGGCCTAGGCTAATCTTCATCGCCACTTTCGCAGGTCCCGTTCGCCCTTGGTAGGGCAAGTACTTCACCACAACATGCTCCAAACACTTCATCGTCGCTCGATCTTAAGTCTGTTGTCATTCCTGAAGAGCTGTCGTGAAAATTGCGATCTGAAATTTTACCTACTAACCAAATTCCCTCCCTCCGATTCACTCTACTACACTGTTGTTTTCGTTAGGTTCGGGGCACGTGTCCACGACTTTACGTCAGCGCCTGAAACTTGTCTCCAGACCTCTCCGCCACGGAAATGGAGAAATTTCACACTTTGCGCGTTAAATGCAGGAAAACGAAAAGAAAAACACAAATTTCGTGTCGATATTCGAAATCAGCACGATGAAAACTACTAATTAAATGATTTTCATTTTTCACTTCAGTTCCCCTTTAAGCTGGGAAGAGAGAGGAATATCCTGGAAATAGATCTACGGCATATGCCTAATGTCGTTTAGTGCTTCTAATTTTTCGTTGTGTTCATTTAAGATCATCGATGGGTTGCTTCAGTCCCTTGTTATTCAAGAGAAAACTGCCGGAATATACGCAGAGCCAAGAAGGAATGCAGTGAAGGCATTAACAAGGTTATATTTTACCAATTTCATCCTCTTGTTTATTTTATACCTATATGTCATTGACCTAGCGGGCGTAAACTTTCAGATTTACAGTGACATGTCTTCTAAAAATTCTTAGAATCTGCGAAGAACTTGGCCTTGCAACAACTGGAGAAGAAAACAATGGCATAAACGAGGCAGAACTTCAGAAAATACTTGAAAGCTTTTTCACATCGATGCAAGATTATTCGGTCGACAGCAGAGGTGATGTTGGGGCTTGGTATGTCAAGTTGAAAATTGTTTGTCTTACCATTGATAGATCAAAACACCAAGTACCCAAGCCACTCGACATTTCTCGTGTAGGTTTTGTTTGGAAAAGACTTGATATTGTTTCCATTCTTCGGACGATCTTTCAATAATTGAACATATACTTATAACTACGATTGTGTTATAGTTGAGTAAATAGTGGTTTGTTTTACAGGGTTCGTGAAGAAGCCATGACTGGGCTCGAGAAGTTATGCAAGTTGATGGTGGCAAAAGATGTGTCGATATGTCCCCAAAACTTGTATGTGATTTGCCAATATTTACTTTCAGTTCTATCCATAACGTCATGAATTTTAGCATATTCAACTTTTCAACTTGGATGGAGGTTATACCTCGTGTGCATCGTATGCATGTTTTGATCAGTGTTCATATCAGAACTTCGAAGTTCAAGTTAACGCTTGTTTGAAACCGTACCTTGCAGATTTATCCTGAAAGATCATCTATATGAAAACAGTATTGATATTTTTATCATTTGGCATTTATTTAAAATTTGAGTTTTGATTGCTTGAATTAAGGTAAGGATTTTCAGCAAAGAACACCTGTTATGTGCATTTGGTATAAATTTTTATAACAGAGTATTCCAACAGCTATACGACGGTCTCACAAGCTCATACTGCAGGGAAAGTTCGTCCCATCCCAGTTGATTATAAATCCCCTTAAATACACTTATTTCTCATTTAGCACAGGCTTCTGTGTAGACGGTTGCAGATCTCAAGGTCCTTCCTTTTAAGACCATTCCCATCACAATCAAGGGAAAGTGAATGAAGAAAATGATATATTTATATAGAGAGATGCCAATGCCCTTTTTTAGCAAGGAAGGGTATAGCAAAGTAGGCGAACCAGCCACTATGGTTGGTATTGGACGGGATCATTAACAAATTGAATAACTTTCAACAGAGGCACTAGAGTTTTCTGCTGTTTGGTGCAGCAGTCGGCAGAGAAGATAGACAGAACAAGAGGTCACGCTGGCGAGACCTTGTTACGCATGGTCCACATGAAGTGAGTTTTACGTAAACTGCAGTATCTCCAGGCGCCATCTTGGTTAAAATTGTTTTGATTATTATCGAACCATACTAGTTAATTTTTTTTATCTATTTTTTTATCAGATGTTGATATTTTTGTTGACTGATGTAAGCCCTGCAACTTGAAAATTAATGCACTTGGCTTTTGTTATTATTTCTAGACACAGTTTAACTAAGTATGATTGAACAAATTAAAGGCATTTGACATGCATAAGTACAGCGAATCCAAAAATAACAAATTGACCAGAGCACGCGCACAAGAAAGGAATTGGAAACTGCTCACGTGAAACCACTGCGCGCTGCTCTAGGATTTCACCGATTTGCAGAATGGCGGAAACTGTTCACGTGTTTCACTCTGTGCGCAATTTGATTGGTCAACCGCTCGTGGTCGAGTGGCTGTCAGCCACTTTTACCTGTGTCAAATGCCTTTAAACTTTAAATTACCAAAAATAAACAAATGTCGAATAAATTTCCCAAACAACTGCGGATTACCGTTTCAGCATAATATCTTGATGTATCCTATTTCACATTTTTGAACAGAAGTGTATCAATTTTGTTACAGGCCACCTTTACCAGACATACCGCACCACCAGGAACTAAGAGAAGTTTTTCCAGAGTAAGTCAAACATCTACATTTTAATATACCAAGTCTTAGATATAAATTATTGAAATCTTTAATGAAATCTTGATAAATAAATTCTTAATAATATTTTCTGTAAACTTAAATGTGTTCTTAAACAGTTTTTCTTATCTGCTGATTGGAAAAGCGTTCGTTTATGATAAGAATAAAAATAGTTTCTAGTAAAACCGGCCTACTCTCAAAGGGCATATCAATTTGAATCTAGGTCAGACATTGAGAAGCTCAACTGGACAGTTCCATCTGTTGCATTTTCAAATATAATCAAACTTCTTCCTCTTCCTGCTTATCGTCATTCCGTCCTTCTTGGAATTACTGTCAGCGTTGGTGGATTAACTGAATCTTTGGTAAGTTGATGTGCTTAATTTATTGTAGCTTGTCGTTCGTAATTCATTTTACCTTTATTTGTTGTTCTGTATCTCCGAGGGCATATTGTGGCTCATTCGCTTTGGCAGGGTGCACATGCCTTCTTGCCATCTTAAGCGTGTAACAGTCAAACGCTCCCTCCCTGAATTTGTTTTCCATGGTAACCAAATGTTTTCTTTTCTTGGGAAAAAGACTTGTGTCAATAAATCGATGAACACATTGACTGAAGCTCTGATTATTTTTAGGGTCATGTTTTTAGTTAGGTCCAAAGTTTCTGGGTACATTGTGACCCTGAAGAAGTACATTCTTCGTTCGTTTGTTAAAGTCACTGGGATACAATTGTGAATTTTCGATTTCTCTGGACAGGTTCGTCATTCATCTGAATCGTTGCTTCAGTACATAGGTTCCATCCAATCGAGGTAATGCTTGCTATAAAAAGTAGAGAAAATTCCGATAAAGTACTTACTTTCAATTTTCATCTTAAATCGACAGATTATTTTCAAGCTACTGTTATTGTCGAGGTAATTTTCAAGTTGATCCAATCGAATACAGTGATTTTGCAAAATGCTCTGTTGCTGCACAGGCTAGCATAAAGGAATTTATCATATTCCTTACCTTATTTAACAAGACCTTACATATTCCAATGAAAGCGAATAAATCATTCCTGAAGCATCTATCCTTAAACATCTATGCACCTATGTCTCACAATTTCAAATTGCGGCTGTTTTCATTTCAGCAATAAAAAGATGAACGAATTTACCAGCGAAATATTAACCATTCTAGAAGAAAATAAAAAGAATGACAGGTATCAGATTGCGCAATTCAAATCATTTCACTTTTTTATTGCCACCACAGTTGTCTTTAGGCATAAGATTTGGGTGGCTCCTGCGGATCTCAAGGATATCATTTTCTGGTGTTTGGTGCCCTGACCAAGACTCAGTTTCACTTAATTCCACGCTTGTGGCCATGCTCATTTTTTCAAGGGTTGGACACTACAAATTATTTGAATGAACTTCTAAATTTGCGATGCAGCAATTGTACGACACGCAATTGCTGTCAATTTCACGGTGTTAGTTTCTTAGATGGAAGGTACGTAATAGCCGTTGATAGATGTTTGTTCAAATTCAGTATAAGTTTTTATTAATTGCAAAACTTGTATCTTGCAGGGTCGTACTTCCAATGTTGAGAATGGTTGATCTTTTAATTTCAAACGGATGTTTTGATATGTTGACAGAGGAATCAGCGTACGTCTTTGATCTGAATTTTCCCCTGCTTAATCATTGCACATCGATATATTCTGTATTTTTACGCATTAACTCTTTGTGATTATTCCTACTATAGTCTTAACTTGCTCAAAAATGTTTACCTTGGAATTTTTGAGTGATTTTGTTCAACTCCAGTAATGAAATTGATTGCCAGGCTATTGATCCCTTTGATCTACAAAAAAATTTGAAAGCATTACTTTGGGAATGGTTCATTGCAGGAGCGAATTTTCAGAAAAGCTGGCAACACTTTTGAAATGCGAAGTTGCTGGATCTGGGGATACGAAGAAATTGATGAGCAGTATAAAAGTGTGGGTAATCTGTTACTCGTACTTTCAGGAATGTTGACCTTAAAAGCATTTAATATTAATTGCATTATCATGTTTAAGTCGAATATAGCCCTGAGGTTTGATATTGCTCCATGTCACGCAGCCACGTGCAATGGTCTATTTAAGATTCACGTCTCCCTTATGGTTTATTATTTGATAATTTTCAGAAGTGAAAGATTTTTAGTAAAATATATAAACTTTCTTACATCATCCACCCCCTTTGAGAGATCCACGATTGCATCCACTATTTTTCTCAATCATTTTATTTTATTTATTAGCGATACCCAATCAGTATTAATCCTAGTTACAAAATAAATTATGTATCCTATATAAAACTGAGAGTAATATATATACATATATTTGAACAATTTTATAACCAGTATTGTTCTTCCATCGGTCCGTTCACAGGAAGATTTATTTCATCAGCTTAGAAAATGATTTCTTAGCCCAGTATAAAATCGGGTGAGTGTGTCAGACTCTTTAACGTCTCTCAATATTTTAGGTTTTGTGGGCTTCTTCAATTTTCCGGTGAAGGACGAAGCCGCTCATTGTCGCAGCTCATGCTGTTCCTCTGCCAAAAGTATCCTCTGGTAATGATTTAGTAGCAATACATTCTCTTTTCAATTTCTTGAAACTTGGAATGAAATTAAAACCAACTTTACAAGCAATCTATCTTTTTCTTCGTCTTTCAGGTTAGGAAGGAAACAGCTGAGACTCTTTATACAACGCTGATTACATTCGAAGAGGTTGTTGATGAAGAAAACTTGGAAGAAGTTCTGACTAAATTAAGTGATACAGAGTGGTATGAATTTATTTCTCCCCTGCCTGATTGATTTCTCATACGACCTTTTTGATAAAGCTATCAGTGGCGGAACAATCTTCATTCACGGTGGTTTCTGTTCAAGTTACAAGCCTACGGAGATAACCTAAGGAGATTTTTACGATATTTTAACATTGCATTTCATTTGCCGGCGAGCCAGTGCAAAACCCTACGTTCTTAGCTTGCAATGCAGAGGGAAAAGGCGTACAGGTTGGCAATTATATAGCGTGTAGGTTGGCAGTTTTGAATGCTAAGGTATAACGATAATTTAGATTCAACGACCCCATCTTTTAACTTCTAAAGTTTTTCTGCATTTTTACTCTGGCTTCTGTATCTGGTTCTTATTTAACCCAAAAGATTTTTGTCCTTGAAAGAGAATCACGCAATGTTAAGATATTAGAATCCTTCCCAGTAGTCTGTTTTCATTGCAATCAGGTGGTATTTGCATTTGTTTTTTGAAAGAAACATACGAAACAAAGCTTGAAGTTTACAATTGCTTTGTTAAGTTCACAAATGGTCCCATGGTTACTTCCTCTTTCATTATCCTTACTACGGTTGATTTAAAGTCAGCAATCTGAGTCTCCAAAACATGATGATAAAAATATAGCTCGTCGAACTGCAGTAGCCCTGAATTTCCATTTATATTTGATTTTTATTTTCCTGCATATTTTTGGTGCAATTTTCTCTTTTTAACTTACGCTGAATCACGATAAATTTTCTCTAGGGACGATAATGTCGAGGAGCTACGTGAACGACGGAATGCTATATGCAATTTGTTGGGTGTACCAGTTCCAAAGCTGAAGGTAGATTGACTTGACAAGGAAATCTCTCTTATTTATTGCTGCTGCAATTGCTTCCACTACAAAAGACGAAGCGCAATGTGTTGTTGTGGGGTAATACGTCCTCACTATTCATTCACGGCATGATCCCTTTCTTTGTCGAGCGGAAGTCACCTATTGAAGAGCCAAAGTGTCCATTTCTTTAAATGTCTCTTGATTGAAAAAAAGAGATAGCAAATCCTTAATCCCAGTGTTCACTTTGAACGATTCTTCATTCCCGGTACCAAAGAGTCGACAATTCTTGATATATTTGTAATTTATCCTAATCCTGCCCAGTAACATCCTGCGATATCCCTTTTCTAACATTCTCTAAAAACACTTAACTTTCCTTAAACATTATGCACAATTCTTTTTGCACAGTCCTCTACTACAAACATTAATAAAATACTGAAATGTCTTCACTTCACTTCCATTAATATAAGTGACAATTGCCAAGACAACGTGTGAAGCGCAACATTTCCAAAATAGATGCAGTATTTCTAAATTACCTACCACCTCGTTCTGTATTGAAAAAAAAACCGCCTTAAAAAATCGTCTGGGATAGATGTTTACACTGTTCCTTTCAGAAATTGTCCAAAGGGTGGGACGAACGGGATCTTGACTTTTTAACGAGGAAAATTACTCGAGCATAGTGGGGTTATGTTTTCTTTTTTCATGTCATGTTGAAATTTCGTAGTATAAAAGAATTAATCGCGGGAAGCCTTGTTTGGACATCCGGTAGCAGAGACTGACGTTGTGCTGGATTGAGAAAGTTGCAAAATGCAATGCTGTCTGCCTAGCCCTAAGCAGTATATTCTAAAGCCATTTTGAAAATTTTTATTGATTCCGCGTATTCATACTGTATATATTGTGTTTATAAAGTTTTAATTTTATTTGTCTGTATCACAGAAAAAAGCAAATAAGAACAAAGGAAGCTCTGAGCCTAAGGATGCACTAGAAAGCTATCAAGGTTTGTGACGTTCTTTCTTTTCGTAAACTCTAGTTTATGACAGGCACCTTTGTATCTTTCGTAGCATAATGTACCATAGGAAATGTTACTGATGTCACTTTTGGTTCTTGAAGTACAATATGTCTTTTAATATGTCATCCTTGCTGTCATTTTAAGATTATAACTAATTCACTACACACAAAAAACTAGTGTTTAGGTGATTTGGATCGAGAAAAAAATTTAGAAATGACTATAAAGTAAAGATTGCCTGCGAATCTGTCTTTCTCTAATTAGAGAACATTTTGTCCTGTATCTTTATTGTTTAATATTCACATGTTAGTTTACTTTACATCTCAGAAGATGCTACAACGAAAAAGCAAATATAAAAGTATACACATTGTTGAATAATTCTAACAGATATCGAATCAAAATTTACACTATATTACACTCTACCGAAATGCAGCGTAAATATTTAGGAAATTGTCCTATTCGCCCTACAAAGATGCAAATACTAAGTTCTGAAACGTTTAAATTTTCTGGTGATTCTTCTAGATTTAGTCACCAGACATGGCTACTAATGCTGAAATCAATGTCCTGGCAAAGATGTCCAAACATTAATGAGATATAACCAGCACACAAGGAAGTTGTGGCGTTCATGTATTTCCTTAAAGTTCATATTTAACTGAGCGATCTACATCTGGGACCAAGTGCATATACCAAGAAGAAATTATATTTTGGAATCTTAGATTTCTAACTAGAAATTATATTCTAGAATCTTAGAAACACGAACCTTATTTTGTTTGATCACTTCTAGAAAATACGAGTAAACTGAATTAGAAGACTAGCTGTCATAATATAATTAAAATCAATAGCTGAATTCAAATTGTCTAGCTCTCTTTACTTTTACTTTCTTCCCAAGGCCGTGGTCCTCTCTTGTTCTCCCAAACATCAATGTCCAGGTCCTCTTGAACTTTCTGTCGATTAGGCAACAAAACTGATTTTAAAACAGTCTCAAAATAATCAAATCAACATAATATTCTTAAAATGGTATAAAGGTTTGTCACACAAAATTTAGTTAATTAAAACGTTTGGCACAGTCTTTTTAAAAAAGGAAAGGCCCTTTAAGCTTTAGTCTTATTGAAAGAATACCTCAGTAACTCAAACAGATACATAATTGGTGGAGAGATCATAAACCAAGGTTTATTATCATTATTTTACGCATAGATTAAGTAAAGTTTTAGCAAAATTCATGTACCTGATACACGTGTTCAATGCTCAATGGTGTCTTCCTTCGATTTTTTTCAAACTTAGAGGCTTCATCGGCCGACAGCTGCGAATTCAATGGAAATATAAGTGGCATTCCACAACGAGGCCGCCCACATTATGCAATATCAACAGGTAGAGGCACAGAGGGCAAAAATACTTAGGAAAAAGATGCAATAGCGACTGCAAAGTTATAAAGAGTAATCTTTTGGTAAATGCTAAAATGAAGCAAAATGAGCAGAAAAAAATTGTTTATAGACTCAGTTTTTTTGTAAAATATATACTCATCTTTTAATGCTGCTAACATAGAAGGGTTTGTGCAAGAATAAAGAATAAAAACATCAAGAATGCGCAAAAAGCTAAACACAGATCAAGTGTATTGCAGTAGCGTGCTGGCAGGGGGGGGGCAAGGTCAAATATCAGGGGCGCCAAAATGAATTTTCACGTTATAACGGCTACCGAACTAGGGCAATTTACATAAAAGAATACAACAATACTAAAGGCAGACACTGTATAAAAATTCACGATAAATCGCTTCGAAGAGAACAAGAATCACCTTGCAACATACCACTTCTTTTTCCTTACTCACTTTGATGTACAGAGCAACGATCGTCAAAGACCATCTCAAGATCCCACGCTAAATCTAAATGCTTTTTACACAAAGTAGATACCATGGGCGTACCGAGGTAGGGTTTGGGAGTGTTTTTAAGGAGCCCGTCAAAACAAATTTTGGCTTGGAGGTAGAAGTTCAGATAAGGCGCCATTTCATAAAAATATTGAGAGGGTGCAAGAAGTTATGATATACTTCAATGAAAAGAAATGCTAGGAAAAAAAAGCGGAGAGACTATGTCCCAATCTAAAGAAATGTGTGTTGCATAAGTTAAAAGATTTAACAACGACACCGGAAAAATCGATTAAAACCATCAAATAGCTTTCAGCCTGTGGATATTTATTGAAGAGAAAGCTTGCTTTTATTGAAAAAGTGCTTCAAAAAGTGCATTTTCCAGCAAACTGGAAGCATTAAAATTCAAAGTTTTTCTCCTTCGGCGGCAAGGGGTGCCGCCCGGACAGTGTAGTTATATCTTGGGTTTGTTCCGATATATGGATCTAAAGGGTTGGAAGGTCTGATGATTATATGTAAATAGATGTTGTAAATCGACACAATGTATTGCAGAGGATGATTTTCAATCCGGCAAATTCGTAGTAAACCCAAACAAGGCCTGTCTCGCTACGGCCTTGGGGCCATATTTGGAAGAAAGTTTATAGGTATTCTCAAGGATTTTCCACGAGTCTATAGTGATATTGTAAATATTTGGATGCATTTTCCGACCATCCCTAGCACGTCTTCTTTGCAAGTTTTTGCCGCCAACGATGGCGGCCGCCTTCACTAAACTCCTGAACGATCTTTCCGCCCACTCCCTACCCCCAACCTCCTTCAAAAGTGACGTTCCTGATTATCATTGTTGTACAGTTTGATGATACAGCCGCTACAACGATGCTAAAAAATAGATAGATAGATAGATAGATAGATAGATAGATAGATAGATAGATAGATAGATAGATAGATAGATAGATAGATAGATAGATAGATAGATAGATAGATAGATAGATAGATAGATAGATAGATAGAGAGATAGATAGATAGATAGATAGATAGATAGATAGATAGATAGATAGATAGATAGATAGATAGATAGATAGATAGATAGATAGATAGATAGATAGATAGATAGATAGATGTATTGTCCAATGACAGATGACAGTGCACGTTCAGAAATTGACGCGCGTGTCAAAAAACTCGCATGATCAGTGTGGGGCGCGAGATTTAAATTTATTTCAAAAAACAAATAATTAAATTTTTTTAAACTGAAACGCTTTTTTTAGAATGAATAAAATACTTCATTGCTAAAAATTTGCAAGTTCCGCCTCAGAGAATATTGCTCTTTCAACCTCCGAATTGGAGGAAGAAATCGACATAACAAGGCATGCACAGGTTTGGAAATTTGTCGTGGCGATAGGGTAGAACGGACTCCCATAAATGTTCTTCATTAGGAAACTTAGGAAAGTAGCTTTGCACGAAGTTCTTAAAACTCTTTTATTCTCGCAAAAAACATTTCTTCGTCGTATGTTGTAAAAGCTAGTGGCTCTTGAAAGTGTAAGGCTAATGTGACGATATCGTCATTTCCATATTAACTCCCGTCCGACCAAAATTGGGTATCCATCAATCTCATTCGGGAGAACACCGTTGTAATCTTCACGCTCTCCAAACCACTTCTTTCCCGTAATGAGTTGCAAGGTAGCTTTTACGGTAAGGTACTGGCGATTTGTCTCGTGCTTTCATTTGTCCCCTGCTTACCAGTAAAACCTCTTTTTATTCAGTTTTAGCCCCCGGACTTTTTTAGACCCCCCACTTTTCTCATCGCTCCGCGGTGCCTTCATCATTGCTCAGTTGAAATCGGTGCATGTGGCTGTTAAGAAACTCTGCATCTGTCCCTATGTCATTGAGCTTTGCTACGAGCCAGTGGCAGTTTTAAGGAGGGTCCAGGGGGCCTTGGCCTCCGGCCTGGCGCTTTTGGTAGCCAAAAGGGCCAGCTCACTCACTGAATGTCATTGCGCGTAAAGGAAGTTGGCACCAAATCAACTACTGTTGCTCCGTATTGGGCTCCTGTGGGACCACCAGGTTTGATAAATTACAAAAACTCGAAAACAGGGCAGCGAGAATACAGTGCTTCAACTTGGAAGGATTTATCCTTTTTTCGGGAATTTTGGTCGATTGGAAGGATAAAAGAAGAATTTACAAATTAGAAGGAATTTGGAAGGATTTTCTAAGAAGTTGAGAGGAATTTGTGGAAATACGACAAAATATCTAGAAAGTGAATACTAAAGATTTTTGTCACTGTGCTCTCGGCCCTCTTAAGGCTGATTTCCACTAGGCGAATTCTTTCGCGCGAATCGAATTTTTGCCAATGTGAGCATGCGTGGTGTCATGTTCTCAGATTTCGCAGCGAAAAAATTCGATTCGTAGAAAGTAAATCACGGTCCTACACTATCGCTACGAATATTTATTCGATTCGCGCGAAAGAATTCGCCTAGCGGAAATCGGCCTTTAGAGCTTTCACTTCTCGCATGTTTGAACGGCTAAAGCAAAGTGACACCTCCAACTGATAAGCAATTGTTGTAATTTGATTCATTATGCAAAGCTACCATCCCGGACAAAAATGTTGAGACAAAATGCAATTTTTGTAATTTTCTACTTTACCTTGCCCCCGTAAATTCCAAGCCCCCCTTTTCACCCGAAGCAATGTTGGATTTGTAGTTCTATTATTTCTCCTTCAAAATCGTACGCTCAATATTGAATTGGGGGAAGAGGGGGAGTTGTTTTTTTAAAAGAAAATGAAAATATAAGCTTTCCTTAAAAAGTCTCACCCATTTATGTCCGGGATTGTAGTTGTTAGATACTATGTCTGCTGTCTCCTTTTGATGCAATGCTGTGTCAGTCAATCGACATATTCGTATACTTCATACCAGCCTAAAGTTTCCTCAAGGTCTCTGCAAGCTTTGACCAAAAAAACGAGTTGACCCCCCACATAAAGTTTCCAAAATAAACTTTTTTCATTTTTTTTTCATTTTAAAATTATTTATGCACGGTAGCCCCGTTAGTCATGACTGATTTTCAGGGGGCCGTGCCAAAAACTTTACAAATTAAAAAATCTACTCAAATTAATAACCGGAAAAGGAAACTAATTACAATCATAAAGAATTCATCTACAACTATTTACAATGAATTTACAACAAACCCCTTATCTTAAAAGAAGATAAAGAGGGAGCTTGCTTGGCCTCGCGGCTGAGATCATTCCAGACTTTTGCTCCACGAAATACGAACGCTTTCTGTCCATTACTAGTTTTCATGAATGGCACTAGCAAGTCAGTTTCGGCATTTCTAAGGTTGATACTATTGCGTTCAGAATTTCTAACAAATAAATGCGAGAGATAATCAGGCGCGAGACTATTAACAGATTTATATACAGTTGTTGCAGTCTCACTTCTGATCATATCCCTCACAGTTGGCCATTTTAATTCTGTAATCAAAGCTTCAGTAGGAGCATCGTAGCTGCTTTTTGTAATAATTCTAGCGGCACGATTCGGCAATTTCTGAAGCTTAACCAGTCGGAACTCTGCACAGCTCCCCCACACAGAACAGCAGTACCGAAAATGTGGCTCTATAATACCTCTATATAATTTGCAAAGTACAGTTTTTGGCAAAAATTTCTTTGCATATTTTTAAAAACCTAACGAGCGGGAGACTTTGGCTTGAACAGATTTAATTTGCTCGTCCCACACGAGGCCAAACTCCCATCCTAGTAGGCCAAATTTTGCACCCATGTAACAAGGCCCTATTCGCACTGCAAATATGATAATGTTTGTCAAACCCGATATTCTCATGCCAATTAAAAAACTTTTTTATGATTAACAAAGTTTGTCAGAATTCTGTTCGCATTAGGCAGTTTTCTGAGATGTTGTATTGTTATCTAACACGTTATCAGGTGTCAGTTATCTAACACGCTATTAGTTATTAGTCTCCCATAGAGCTTAATTGACAGGTGCACCATTAAAGATAATTTACGAAGAAACCGCCGAAGATAATAAAAATTTCAATATTTTGGACTAAAATTTTTTTTTGTGCTTTGATTTAGACTTTGATGTGATATTTTAGAAAGAGTTATTAAGTGAAACTGTAAATTTAATGAGCTTGAACATCATGAAAAAGTACAAAACGAGCTACACTCATTTTTTTACAAGACGCTGGCTATAAGAAACGAGTACTGGCTAGTCAGAAAAAATTAAGAAACTTCAGTACTCGAAGCAAAAAAATTAAAAAACTATTTAATCGCGATAAAACTGAGAACAACGAAATTTTGTAAAATCCAAGAACATGATTGCCCTGATGGCCTAGAAATTAAAACACAAGGGATAAAAATATACTTCTCACATCTAAATACAACATCAGAACCGAAGCAAATCTCTTGACATGAAAAAAAGGTCACGAACATTTCATAACATCATTTATGACATCATAATTAAGAAACTCTTAAGGAACAGTGAGTATTGAAATTTCTAGAATATTAAGAAACTGGAGTACTCAACATTGACCTTTGTTTCTTATAAAAAATGAGTGTATTTGTATAGAAACTTGGAGATTGCTTTTACAAGCAACCCCTCGTATAAGCCCCCCTCGAATAGGCCCCAATCTAAAAATTGTCTAAATTGATAAGCCCCCTGGAGCAAGAATTTAAGGTACTCAATAAATTATCCTCCGCATAACTGATAACTACCCATGTAGTTGTAACTTTCATTAAGGACGCTATTTCTAAAACGAACGTAGGTAATAGGGCAATAAAAATTGAGTAATAGGGCAGAAGGAAATCGGAAAGAGCTTTTATACATTTTGGAAGGAATTTTTAGCAAAAATAAGGATTTTTTCGGGAATTTGGTTGAGCAAAGCGGAAGCACTGCGAGAATAGTAACAAACAGTGATTTTGATACATCTGCAGCACCTTTGATTCAAGTTTTAGGATGGTCTACAGTCGAGACACTTCTTCACCGTGAAACTTCAACTATGGCCTTTAAATGTCTGAACAATCTAGCCCCAGAAGACCTTTGAGGGTGCTTTTCTAAACTGTCAGATTGCCATAATCGCGGTCTTCGTAACTCGAAGACTGACCTGCTATTACCCCGAATAAGAACATCCTACGGACAAAAATCCTTCGCTAATCGTGGCGCAAAAGTTTGGAAAGATCTTGAATTAGAATCAAAATTGGCATCCTCCATCCATTTCTTTAAATCGAGACTTATAACTTACAACGGTCTCTAAGATGGACAAATCCGTCCTTCTTTCTGTTTCTATGTCGTTCTTTTTATTTTTTTAGCTTGTATTATATTGTATTTTTATATTTATATAATTAAAATAACTCTGTATTATTAATAATTTTTTTTCACAGGGCCAACTGTAAAACAGGTTTCTACACTGAATTGTTACCCTGTATAAATAAGTTTAAAATGGTAATGAAAGAATGAAACGTAGCATAAGCTCACAAAACATAGATAATGTCGTTAAAAAGCCATTCAAGTGGACAACTGAGTTGGTTGCCGATCTTATACCATGGCGTATGATATGATACCGAGAATCCCGGGCAATTTTGCAATAAGAAAAGAAATAAAATTGATATTCGCCATTGTTGTGAAAATTGATATTCATCATTATGGCACCAAAAACAATAAATCTCGTTTACAAATTTCAAATAAGATGCCAGTCCATCTGAGTGGGATAGATGACGTTATTCTGTTAACACTTGCAAAAACGATCACATGCTGTGTGGAGACCAGCCAACTTAAGTGGGCTAACACATGTCATGCAAACAAGCCTTATTTAGAAGGGCAACAGCATATCAGCCTCAAAAAGGAGTTTTTGTTTCCAAAAGGAGTTTCTCGAGGGGACTGGCCAATTTCAGCAATGGATCACGAAAAATTAACAGCATCCGAAAATTGCTCTCTACAAGAGAAATATTTATCACTGGATGTGCGTTTTAGTGCTCTCAAATGAAACACTGGGCGAGTGCCTGCGCATTCGCGTGCCCCCCACTGAAAGCCCTGAGTATTATCGTCACACCAAAAAATGTTTAAATCTTTTTAAAAAACAAGTTGATTACCTTTCTGGCCTTTTCATCTCTCCTTTTCACCTTTATCTCTGTAAATTCTGCTAGTCCAAAAGATCCAGCAACAATGAAAACCTTAGAAAGATAGAGAAATTTTAGACAAATCAGAACATTATATTAACATCCAAATATCAACATCATGGAGAAATTAATTTTTGACGATGTTTTGGATATTCAATCAGGCTGAAATTTTTAGATATTCTGCAAGTGTAAATTTCATTTTGATACTTTCTCAATTTCAAAAATATTGTAACAATAAAGTTTCTTTGTATTTGAGTTTTGCTATGGTTATCAGCCTATAAGCCTTCCTGGAAACAGTCCCTTTTGACTGACCAAGCAACCATGATTAAGAAATAAAATGAATAAACATGAAAAGAGATTTATTTGAGGGGCTGTGGGAAAACTTTACAAGTTAACAAAATTAACATTAACAATGATAACTTTGCAAATCTACTAATAATAACAACAATAAACTAATTTTACCTATATACACTACCAGGAAAAAAGTAATGCAACACCTGCGAAGACGATTAATGGCGGATCATGCAATAACTTTTGTTGTTGTCTGTTTAAGCTATTGTTTAATCAGCCAATGGCAGGCAAATAAAATTGGAAATTCAATGAAGCGTTAATTCAAATATTCCATTTTCATTTTTCAAAAATTTAAATCAGCAATTCAAGTAACTTTTAATCAAACAAACATTTTGTGGAGGTGCTTCTGGCTTTGATAAGTACGGAAAATTGCTTTGGAATTGATGCACAAAATTTGTTGATGAAATGCACTGGGATTCTGTTTCATTCTCAATAAACTCTCTAAGTCAGTTTTTGTTTGGACCTTAGAGAACCTTGTGGATTTCAAATCAGTTCATTTTTATTGGCAACAAGAAATATTCGCTTATTTTAAGGTTAGGTCTTTGTGATGGCCGAGGAAGGACATAGAGTTTGCAGATTTTCAGGTAAATTTGAGTAAAAATGGCCTTGTAAGGGGATGTATTGCTTTTTATGATAAAAAATGCCTTCCTCATTTTCCTAGCATTGATTTGATTCCACCAAAAATACTGTTTTGCATTATTTTGACATGTTTCACTGCATTAACTCGCACGTCACTAGTTTATGATTTACTAATTTATATGGGCCTAACTGTACCCCAAACAATTACCCAAGGTGAAATGGAAAATTTTGGGGCTAAAAAAGTCGCAAATATTGAATTGATTTGTTGTTTCCTGATCTCTTACTATTTTGCTTTCATTTTCTGTAAAAAGTTTCGAAATCTTTAAAGTAAAAGACCAGTTACACGAAGTTTATCACAACTACTAACTCCTTATCCTCTCGATATTTTGATTTTACCTGCAGATGTTTTTTCTTATACTTGTAAGATTTCTTAGGTTAATATTGTAATTCTGAATATTCCGAAATCCTCGTTAAATTTCAAAGAATATGACTACTGGTTTAGCATGATTATTTTCTCTTTTAAGGAGAACATTTCAGCCTAAAGATATTAGTGTACAAAACTTCCATTTTTTGGATGCCATTTTCGTTTGGGTGTTGCAATACTTTTGTCCTGGTAGTGTATTTACATACATAATTTTCCTGAATGAAAAGTGAACTTGATATCCCTCCTGACCCAGTTCACTCCAAATTTCACATTGATTCCATAGACTAGTTTATTCCACAG
This sequence comes from Rhopilema esculentum, assembly GCF_013076305.1. The sequence goes on from NW_027019302.1 coordinate 11,386,404, forward strand.
GTCAACGATTCACAAATGTTTACTGCTCTCAACTAGTTTCCAAAAAGTGTCCGGGAGTAGATATCAACATTTCTTAGACACTTTTTAAGAGTTTCTACTAAATAGGTGTGAGGGATAAAATGGTACAAAATTATTAATGGACTGAAATTCAATGGTTGTTGTCACACTTTGAATCATATCTGTATCAGTTGACAATTTTTAACTCCTTATGGAAGAATTTGCAGTGTGACCTTTAAATAGAACAACTTTACTATATTTTTGGGCCAGTTTCCCACATGTTCAACTTTTGCGAGGGCAAAATTTTTTTGCAGGGCAAATATGCAGCCAACCCCACCTCCCCCCTAACAAAAGTATGAAGTGACACGCCTGTATGAGTCTAGGTGTTGACCTGGCCAATCTTTGGTGTACCTTTGGTGTACCTTTGGCTTTAAGATTAGCATGGAATGCATCATGGGTATAACCCCCCAAGAAAGGTGCTTGAGCTTGATCTCCCAACATCTTTATTATTGAACTTTTATGAACTTTAAATTACAGTTTGTCATCCCAAAATACTGAAATTTGCAATGGGATATTTGCAATATTGGAAAAAGTAATTTTTTACTTTGTTGGCTTTTTTGTTGGTCTCTTGTTGGCCACAGAGTTGGTATTTTTGGCTGCAAGTTTATCTTCTAGGCTGAACATTTTTCAACTGGTGTAGGCGGCAGAATTTTCTTAAAATTGCTATAGCTATAAGCTTCAACTTATTTAATTGTTTGAGAGCAATTATCCGTCTCCGGTTGATATCATCAATTTTGCATATTGCTATCACCCTTCTCAAAATCAGACTTCAGATTTGAAATCTTTATCTTGAATAGTTTACACAAGTTTTTTTGTTTTGAATATTTAGATACTTCTTTAGATTTAACCAGTGGCGTAGCGTGAGCGCAGAACTAAGGCATGCGGTAACACAAAATATATGGCCATGTTGAATGAATTTAATCGTAATTTCAGCTTCTTAAAAATACAAGTGCTAAAACCGTTTTGCAAAAGATCTCATTCTTATTCATTCCTCAAAAAAAGGCATCACCCAATGGCCACCTAACGTAAGAATTTTTTATGCTATAATGCAGCTGGGGATTCCCGCAAGAGGAGCTCTCCACATTGCAAAATTGTTAACACACTGCAGAGCCTAGGCGACCAGGAGCAGGTTTCTGCTCATTATCTACTCTCATAGTTAACAAAGATCATGATGTTGTGAGAGAACAACTTTGTTAGAATTGAAGGTGCTTACGCTTACCCTTTTGACTTCAATTACGGAATGCGGATCATGACAAATAGACTTTGACCCCACTTTGATGAAACTTTTTCTCTTTTAAATGTCACAAAGTAGAGAATGGAAAATAACTAGATTTGAAATGATGTATCATGCAAAGAATATTCGCAAAAAGCAGCGTATAGGCAGAAAAATGTTGTGAATAGGGTCATTCCATATGAAATTTTGTAGAATATATGAGTTTTGACACCATATATCTCAGAATTACATGAAATTTGGTGATCATGTTGCAACTATGGCTAAAAGACTTGCTACAAATTTTTTTCTCAAAATTCCCATCCGTTCAGGTTTTATGGGCATTAGAAAAGTCTTTTAGCCCCGCCCAATTTAGGGGCGAAAATCAGAGCCGCAGTTTTGCATGGGTTTGATTGTTTGTAGTATCCAATGGTTTATTGCTGTGCTATGCAAATTTGGCCCTATTAGGTTTTCAAGCATGTAGATTCCATAAAACACACTTAAATCTCACTTCCACCTTTACTTTAGGAGATATGGCTCAATCTTCAGGTACAGCTGCAAACTTCTCACAACCACCAGTGTTTATATTGCCCTTCCCCCCTTGAAAGGCCCAGGTAGCACCACAAATATTGTTAACTTTTTTCAAAAACAAATGTTGTGTGCACCAGCTTGAAAAGTTTCATTGTGGTACTACCTGGTTAAGTTCACTAAATAAGGTGGTCATTATGACCATAAAACTGCTTGTACGTGCCACTTTGAGCAAGGACAAAATACAATCTAAAACTGCATTTTACAATGTTAATTTATGATTTCAATAAATTTAGACACTATAAATTTGAAATCCTTTTTTGACAAGTTGTACTGTCTCCCAGTGGAAGTTGTTGGAGGGTCTATGATGCTCAAAATATGGTTAACTGGAACCAGACAAATGTCTTCACTGTTAGGCCATGAAAATGACCGTGCTGGCCATGTCATGCCGCAAATAAAATTGCTCATCATCGCTGCATTTTTTTACAGCAATAGTCCTTTCTGTCAATGGAATGAACTGATGAAACATTCTTGTCCCAGGAACAGGATATGTGTTGTAAAATCGTTTTGCTAAAATTTTCCTATTTTTTTCTAAATCAGTCTTGTAAAGGGGAATAAATTTTATCTCAGAAATGTTTGACTTGCAGAACTCAAGCATAGCTTCAAATGTCAAAATCTGGTTAGAAACTGGTCTTTGCAAACTTGCCTTTGCAACCAACCGTTTGACAGTGCCACCTATCCCATCACAAGGCTGCTTCCCGTGGCTTGTAGCAAAGAAGTTCCAGACCGCATCAAAACTAAAGTCATTCTTATGGTAGCAGAGATTAATAAAGTTTTTGCGATTTTTATATTGCTGTGCACAGCCATCAGAGAAATACTCTATTGTTTTAACTGGGGGACAAACTAACTTCAAGTCATCCAACACAAGCTTTATGACTGAATGAACAAATGAGACATCATGCATTAGGTCATCTGAGAGAACACAATAGGACCTATGCTTAAGAATTTCACCTTCTTTGAAATAAACAACAACTGGGTGAAGAGAGCATTGCTTATTACTCCAATGGTAGCTTTGGATCTCATCTTGGATCAGAAAGGTGTAGTTTTCAGCAAAGTCTCCAAGAAAAAGTGCTGTTTCTTCTGTAATATTTTCTTTTCGTTGCTTCAAATATCTAGCCTGGGCTTTCGCAATATAGGAATGTGTTGTCAGCTTTCCCAGCTGGGAAACTACCAGGTCTACATAGTCTACAATTGACTCTTGGCAGTTGACAAGGTCTGACCGATCAGTAGTTGTCCATTGCTGAAATTCAATTTTGTCACTGAATTGATGCTCAAAAGCCACCTTGAAAAGATGTTCCTTTAAGGGATCAGTTGATGTTGGACAAGCATCACAACGATTCACCATGCACTCTCTGCTTTCAGGACTGCATACAACAAAATGCAGTAGATCTTTATAGCTGGTATTAATAGGAGCAAGAAGGAGTTTGATATTTTGGTGAATAGAGCACACACAAACAGAATGCGTTCCAGAACCACCTGCTAAAACACACCATTTTGGCCTTAAAGAAGAAAATTTTGAAAAGCCGATCTTAATTTCCGGTAACTTGACTTTAAAGGCATTGAAAAGTTCTTTTATATTACAAAGAATGAGCCTCTTTTGTCTGTGGTCATTTGGTGCAATACTAACACAATCTTTCTTGCCTGGCATTTCTCTAGTGAATTCTTCATCATGGTAGAATTGATGCACGAGGTTGAGGGTTGTTTTGGGCAAGCTATGTCCTTTTTTAGGATCTGGTAAAGACAGGATTCCCTTCTCCATGGCTAGCTTGCGTGCAGTGCGAACCATGTATTCCGAGACACCAAAGAAATCTGATGCCATTTTATTGGACCAATTTGATGGAAGCAATGTCAGAATTTGTAATTGTTTGCTTTTGCAATCCAATGATTTTACCTTTCTTGCAAGATTGTCCATAATTTCATCAAAGGAAGCCACTTTTTTCTTTATTTCCTCCCTACTTGACTCAGACGTATCTTGTTGAGCTCTAAGTTCCGTAACAGGTATGTCAAGAGATCTTGCAACTTTCTCGGTCAATGTTGCCACCACAGTTTCAAGCTTGCGCTTCCCTTGCTTTGTTTTCACTGCTGTTGAAACTGCATGGTGTTTTATTGGTGATACCCCTACAGAACTAAAGAAATCAGAAACATCTGAACGATCTTCCTCCAAATCCAAAGATTTTTGAATGGCAGACAACTCTTCATCCTCTGAAACGTCTCCTTGGTTTTTTGGCCAATCTTCATAATTTCCCTCTTTAATTTCAACTTGTAGCCTTTGTCTACATGATGGGCACAACTTTTTACCAGGGATTAATTTTTTTCGAATTTGTTCAGCATTTTTGCACACATCACTTGTTATTACTCGCAATGATCCTGAAAATTTAAGGATATGTTATTGATAATAATATAATTCCTTGAGTTTTGTAGAATGACTCACACCAATATCAAATGTTAACAAGTACATAATTATCCAAAAAGCTTTTCAAAGGAGTTCTTAGAATATGTTATTATAATTTTAGCGTATAAAAAGTATTTCAGTAAAAACCCCCCTTAATGCACATTAAACTAGAAACACACCAACCTTTTCTATGTGGACCATGAATTTCAAATGGGTTACAGCAGACACGTTGGTATTCTTCATATTTAACAAGAAAGAATTTATGATGGTGTTCACAAACAGTTTCAATCCCATTCTCAATTCCAGATCGTAATGCAAGCAAATTCCTTTCATCTTTGTTCATTTCATCTACTCTAATCAATGCAGCAGTTGCACAGTATGTTCTTTTGTGACATTGTTCTCCAAGAATATTTCCAACAGAGCAAGAATCCATTTTTCACAATGTGGCTAAAGTCCTGGGGAATAACATTGGGAAGAAGTTTTCTTAGTTAAGTTTTGCAACATTTTGAATTTTTTGTCCATAATAAGCAGGGGGCATTTATGCATCAAGAAAGAAAAGCATGCCAGAGAGGGCAAATTTGCAAGATTGCTCAATGAAGTTACAGATATCCCTACAGAGAATCTATGTACCCATGAATGGAGAATCTCAAGGATAACTGTGCATGAATCCTTCATGTATTGCTTATCATTCTTACCTTTAATGTTGAAATTGCTTTTACATCAAAGTGATCTTGAAAGACAATACTTATCAACAAAGCACAATCTATTGGCTAGATAGTGTATTGAAACACATGTGGGAAGTTGTTTGTAATACATGAAATGAGCATGCTCACACATAAATTAACAACATTTCAACAACATTTTTTAACAACATTTCAACACTTAACAACAAAGTATGCACTCCCTCTTGTTCAAAGTTGAAAAAAATATTTTTGTTCTTCTTAAAAAGACTTAAAAAGACCTTTCAGCATAACAAGAAATAAAGATTGTTTGCATTAACAGAACATTGCTGAAAGCCTCTGCTTAATATTGCATTTCAAAAATATATCAAAGGATACTTATCTTTGTTTTAGACATATGAATGCACCAACTGTGTTTTCATCAAAATAGACTAAAAACAGTTTAACACGTCTTTATTCCATACTTTGACTTGTCAAATTGCCACATCTCTTAAGCTTGCATTTAAACATTCTGACTCCTGTGATATGCTGAAAACTCAGCATGCCATTTTTTTATTTCATGCTGAAAGGATGAACTCTTTGGGCAGAAAAATCAAAAGTTCTCACATAAATGATCCAGCAAATATATATCAGAATTACTGGTGTTTTGGAATTACTTGATCAATTATACACACACCTTAGCAAGAACAGGAGGAATTATCTAATAAGTTGGTCCTCAATGGGGACAAAAACAGTCTCTAGAAAACACCTAAATCTATAAACCCATCTAATATAGCAGCAACTAGTAAATCTATCTGTGCATGATTCAGTTTAAAAAATCCTAAAGGACCTAAAGGACATGTGAATTTGTAGGCTGTATACCAGACAGCAAATGGTGGATTGGGTTTGTCCTTGAGGTCAATGATGAAGAAGGAGATGCGCTTATCAAATTTATGCATCCTCATGGGCCAGCACGGTCATTTTCATGGCCTAACAGTGAAGACATTTGTCTGGTTCCAGTTACCCATATTTTGAGCATCATAGACCCTCCAACAACTTCCACTGGGAGACAGTACAACTTGTCAAAAAAGGATTTCAAATTTATAGTGTCTAAATTTATAGAAATCATAAATTAACATTGTAAATGCAGTTTTAGATTGTATTTTGTCCTTGCTCAAAGCGGCACGTACAAGCAGTTTTATGGTCATAATGACCACCCTATTTAGTGAACTTAACCAGGTAGTACCACAATGAAACTTTTCAAGCTGGTGCACACAACATTCGTTTTTGAAAAAACTTAACAATATTTGTGGTGCTACCTGGGCCTTTCAAGGGGGGAAGGCCAATATAAACACTAGTGGTTGTGAGAAATTTGCAGCTGTACTTGAAGATTAAGCCATATCTCCTAAGGTAAAGGTGGAAGTGAGATTTAAGTGTGTTTTATGGAATCTACATGCTTGAAAACCTAATAGGGCCAAATTTGCATAGCACAGCAATAAACCATTGGATACTACAAACAATTAAACCCATGCAAAACTGCGGCTCTGATTTTCGCCCCTAAAATGGGCGGGGCTAAAAGACTTTTCTAATGCCCATAAAACCTGAACGGATAGGAATTTTGAGAAAAAAATTTGTAGCAAGTCTTTTAGCCATAGTTGCAGCATGCTCACCAAATTTCATGTAATTCTGAGATATATGGTGTCACTTGACAAAAATTTGACATGGAATTACCCAATAATCAAATATTTGGGAATGCTTGCGCTCAGGCTGACTGCAAGCTCCAGTCCAGAAAATTCTTACTGGTCTCAGAAGCTTCTCTCGAGCTGCACTGAAGCTGCACTGAAGCATTTCACGTTTCTCTTATTTTCGACAGGCAAAAAGAATGATGTCAAGGGGCTTCAGTTTTTTAGATTTTTCGAATTTCACAATTTTTGACCATCTGTCTACTTGGAAAAATAGCCAATTGGGATGTTGGCGCTGGAGTTCACTGCATACTGCTCATGACCAGAAAAAAACAGTTTATTGCGGAATATGTTATGCATTGACTTTAACACTACAACGTATTTATTACCGTCAGAAGTATTGCAAGAATTTTAGACCTTGTCTAGAATTTTTGACGTTTGCGCCGCAAGCGTAGCATACATAGACGCTACGCCACTGGATTTGACCGTAAGTTTCTGTAGTCCACACAACACGAAATGTTGAGCGCAGACTAATTTTAACAAGAAGATTCCAATTCTATGATCCATTTTTGGTAAATGCAAGCATAAAGAAATTGACCGGATCAGAGTTTCTGTCTTCTGTGGTGCTGGCTGTGACGTTACAGCTTCGATTTGTCGGGCACCCGTACCGAATTTAGAGCCTTCTATCTTACACACATAGAAACAAAACATATGGAAATTTCATACCACAAGGGGTACTCCAAATTTAATAAACCTTGAAGTTGCTCTTGTTAGCTTCATTCCTTCGCCAACACTTTTTGAAGGTTTTTGAATACGAGACAGAGCATGGCGGAAGGGTTCCTTGCGAGGCTATTCGATCATGACAGATTCATAGAAATAAACTCCAAGTGAAGCGGTATTTGGCAAGTGATACCATTTTCGACTGTTGTCATGAACTTCGTTTTGAAGCAAGTACTTAAGCTCGACATTTCATGCATATTAGCTCCAAGAATAAACTCTGGTTTGCAAAAAAACTTTTATACGTTAGCAGTACATGGTATGTTGCGATAAAAGATGTCATTTCTTCAGCTACTCAAATCTACTGTTATTTAAATTTACTGAATTTGTTTTCTAATGTTGTTATTTATACAAGATGTGTTTGTCCAGACGATGTCTTCATTGGTATTCTTTTGGAGCCTGATAATCAGAGAATTTCGGGGTGAACGTTTGCAAGAAAATTGAAACATGTTTCCTGATAACAGTCTAGGCCATTTCCTTCAAGTTTGAACATCTTAAACCTCTCCTTCCAAATTCGTATTCAAATGTTCCAAAAATGCTAGCCTAATCACTATCTAGGTCTGCTCTGAAATGGGTGGTCTGCCAGCAATAACCCCCCCCCCCACCCTCTCTACATCTGTAGTTACAGTGACAGACTTTCCTGTCATCTTGCATAGAATCACAATGGTGTCAATGAACGGTTGACTTATTCCCTCTCCAGGTTTGAAATCTCTGCCCTCAGAGTACTTTTAATGTGTTGAAGTCTGTTGGGAGCAAATGATTCAGATAAAAGTATAACCAATAAGCATAAAAACTTGAGTCAAGTATTGTATTATGCTAAGCAGGAAGAAAACTTAGGATGCATGTAATTTTCATAACTTTTGGTCCTTAAAGATCCAAAAGCATAGCCTGCTGATATCAGGCAACTTTTCAAAGCAGCACTTTTGAAGGCACATGAATTGCCTACCTCAGGATAATGGCGACCCATTTTTTCATAGCTCAGCATAATTACTCAACATAGTCCAGCATGTTTAATTTGTTTGGGTATAAATTGCGGGTATAAATTGGGTATAAATTATGACCTTTGAAATTCTGTTTAACCATTCAATTTCAATTCCAGGAAAGATCTTAGCAGAAGCATAATCTTAAAACAACAACCGTAACTAAAATGGATTCAATAAAGAGAGGCATGTCGAAAAATGTTTTATTTTTAAAGATATTGTGCCGAAAATTTTCCTTTTTGTTTTAGGCAATTTTAGAAATATCAAGCTTAGACAGTTTCCAAATGTGAAAATCAATCGAAAGTACGGGAAAGGTATGAAAAGCTTAATTTTGCCTTGGTGATGGAACATGCTCATGTTCCATTTTCTTCAAATGTTGTTTTAATCAATTTTCAAAAGGCGAAAACAAAACATACTTCATTCCAATTCTGCAATATACAAAAACTCCGTATAAAAGTATACAAATATGAAATTAAACTGAGACTTATATCCTGAAGCAGTTAGAAAGCAACGCTAGGGAAAATTGAGTGTTTCACTGATTCCTTGTTTTTGACCAATTGTTAAAACCTCATGTGTCAAAAGAAGGAGCGAATCACATGTGCCTTTTTCCTTTTACGTAACTTACTATCCGCTTCTTGATATAAATTCCTGCTAACCTCTAATCATTACCTGACATTTCGTGTCAGACGAAAGTATCAGACGAAAGTATCGGACGAAAAATTACTTTAGTTTGCTATGTTTTCTCTTTTCTGTGCTATCTCCAATTTTGCGGTACCTAAAGCCTATTTAAAAGCAAAAAAATCAGTTTGTTGAGAATTTTGTGGTTGAGGATTGTGTTACGGAATATTTGGACAACCTGTCATCAAAGTTCTTTTTTTCAATTTAATATTGTATTTGTAACTTTGCTTGGTGATTTTTCCGCAATTTGGCTAAGCAATAACATAGCCATCCTAGTTCAAGTATCCTAGGTTCTACTTTCAGTCTAGCGAATCCTTTGTGAACACGCATCATTGCAATTGAAAATCTTGGATTTAATGTATGGATTCCTAGTTGACAAGTCCTGAAGAATCTGCCTCATGAGTAAAGTGATTAGAAATCAAGAAATCTGAAAAAGCGAGATGTAAATATCTAGACTTCTGCAAATGCTTAGATGGAAAGCAAGATGAAAAGTACGTTTTTAAATGATTACAGCACTGAAGAGCACTCTCAGAGTCAGTTTTTATCGCCGTTTTCTAAGTTGATCACATACTGTCAATAACGTATTTTGATTTATGACCTTCTTATTTAATGTAACAGGAAAGTATGAAAAGCTCTGGGCTGCTGCAACTGGAGGCCGGGGCGTAGGTAGAGGAAGAAAGAGAAGAATCGACATAGCCGCCAATCCAGAAAATCTCTCTTTTGGTAAATATTCAACCTCATCAAACTTTCTCATCGAAATGGATGAAGTAGGAAAAATGTAAACGGTAGGCCTCAAAGAATATTGCTGGATGACACGAAAACGAGGCAAAGGGCAAATAATTTTCAAAACCTAAGTATTCACTTTGTTTAAGTTCTTTAAGCTTTCTAGAAATCCATAAAGAAATTTATAAAATAGAATATTTCACGCCATTTAGAACTTAAATTAATTTAGAGAAAGCATACGTAGAATTAGGTCTGTTCTGAAAAATCTGTTCAAAGTCTGTTTAAATAAGCTTTTGAACTATCTTTGTTCTCTACCCATCTTTTCTCCATTAGCTGTAATTTCCATGTGGTGCGTTGCTGCCTATTCATTCGATTATAAGCCCCCTTTGTTTTTAAACCGCCCTTGTTTTTAAGCCGCCCTTGATTAAAAACCCCACCCACAAAACCAAGCAGAACTACTTGGTTTGAAATGCCTTAAGCAAAAGCTGATATATACTTGATTGTGTGCTTATATCATTAATTGGGCATTAGAAGTTCAACCAATAACAATATCATCCAGATCACGGATCATCAACATCGTCAATGAGTATTTCTTCCTTATCTACTACATTATCCTCACCCTCAGCTTCAAGGTTGCTGGAAAGCTTGGCAGGATCTGGATAAAATAATGCCGCCCTTGTTTGTAAGCTGCCTTGATTATAAATAGCAGCAAAACGCGCTAAGAAGTAATTGTAAGCCGCGGCTTATAATCGAATAAATACGGTATTGTAAAAACAAGTTCACGATGCATTGGTGCGGTGAGTGAACACCTACCCGTGAAAATTTTGTTCTATGGCCTAAAATGGTTCGTATCGTCCAAGCATTTTTTGCAGGGAGATAAGCAACTGTCCTATGTTCTTTTTGAAATGTCGAACTAAAAGGAGATACTTTACAGGCAACAACAATATGTCGCTTAGCATCAGCTGTTGAACTCCATTGTTGAACTCATTGATGTTGGCTTAAAAATGGTGGCAATCCATCGCAATTCGTAGACCAGATTTTCAAAATCAAGTAGCGTCATTAAAGAAGATTTTTCTCAATTAATGTTCTTCCAAAAGATTACAGAAATTGAAGTTTGGAAAAAAATCATGAACAGTTTAATTCTTTCTAGGATGCTATTAATGCTTTTACCAATGTGAATGCGAAGTTACTTTTATCAAAGCATCAAATTTTTGATTTGGTTCAGCAGCTGCTATGATTGTCTAGTGCAAAAGGTGCTTATCTGTTGCCCATCTTTTGTTGTCCTCTAACGATCTTGGAAGCATCCATATTTAAGCTATGTAATGTATAACCAATAATCCTATATTGCTTTCTCACGTCGGTTGCCAATGACATGATTGCCAATAGCATATCCTTAATGCAGAAAAAGCGTTCCTGCGCTGATGTTAAGTTCAATGTTTGCATCCCAACAAGTCCCGTGTCACTGCTAATTCCCTAGTAAGCTTCAAGTACATTCACGAAAAATGTTTGAATGCATTAACCTTTCTATCCAAGGAAAAGCTAAAGTTGTTTGGCCCGGGCTGACCAAGCCAATCAAGCTTGGATTACCGGACAGGAAAGACAAGGAAGAATTTGAAAAATCTGATGACCGAGAGCCTCGTGGGTTCGGACGATCTTTGCTTGCACATCAAAGTTCACGGGGATGGAGTGGCCGTTCGTGGCCTGGAAGACACGTTGGGCCACCACAAAATGACCATGGAGGTTTGTTCCAATAACTGATATCCCTTTGTTGCGAGCAGCCAAACTTCTATCCGTTTACATTCCGTTTTTAAAGAATTTGACTAGTTTTCATTATGTATAATCACTGAAATATGTATATTTATCATCGTAGAAAAAAAAACAGAAAATCAGTTCCAAGGTCCGTTTCCAAACATTCTTCCACATAAGTTGTTCTTTCTTCTTCTTTAAAAGCGCATCAAGCGGGCTTTTTTGATGCACACTTCTTTATACTGGCTCTTCACTGCTTTTGACGTTCTACTTTGAAAAAATGTCTTCTGAACTTTCACAGTTTGCAGAATCAGGATGATTGATTTTCAATATTGGCAGGGTGCAGCGTGTAAAAGTTTGGGAAGCTAGAGATCTGTTTGATTTACTTTTATCAGGCAGTATGAACATATTAGCAATGAGCCTGTTGTTGTCGTTAGTAAAAAGAAAACGTTGGTGTTTCCCTGTTTGTTTTTGTCAACTCAAGATGTAGAAAGAGTAAGCTACAAAACAGCTTAGTAGAAAGGTAATCAGAAAATGCAGCAACGAGGTGTAAAGTATTTTTAACAACAGTAAATTTAAGTTCAACTTAATGTTTCATATACCAGAAAATCACAACTAAACTTAAAAACAACATACTTTACCTCTTCGCCATTGACAGCGGGAGAAGTAACGTAGTCACCCAGTTCCAACCGACAATGGCATTTATATCTACCTGACAATTGATTAAGGAAATACGATAAAAAAAGAAAAAGGAGAGTCGCCGCGACAGTATTATCATGCCTCTGAGGGAAAATACACCCTTGCTCCGATATTGTAGCTTCAATTATCACTCTTTTCATTACGATAATCAGACCACCAACCTTGTATTCCATATCTGTAATATATGAATCTGGGTCTTCTGCAAGCTGACAGAACAGATCCACGTGTTCTAGGCCAAAGTGGGGGCAGTACAAGAGATAGTCCTCGTTACAATAGGGGCTAAAGCAATCAAAATGTTGCCAAAATCCATGCTCATCGAGTGGACTAAATTTTAGGCGCAGTTTTATTAACTTCTTAATACTTATTCTGTCATATAGACATTGTAATCTGTTCTGCGTAAACATAGAGAAACCTTGTAGGCTATTTCTTGAGTTGGCTAGCAAAAGCAAGATTGATAAAGAAATTCTTTGAGTAGAGCATCAAGGTTGCCTGTTCCAGTAAAACAGTGGCGGTTGTTTTGATGACGTTGCTTTGATGAGGCACCTATTTTGTAAAGAATTGATTTGAAAGTCCTGTTTGCTTATCAGCTTTATTTGAACGCTGCAGCAATTGATCCTGCTTTCTCTCCTGCTTATCTATTTATGGAAATGTTAATTTTTTTTTTCTTTTTAGAAATACTGGATGGCTTTGATTCAATTGTCATAGAGGTGGGCAATCTGTAGACTTCCATATTTTATGCACACTTCACTAAACTGATCTCTTATCTTATGTTTACATAATGACGGTCTGAGGATGACGGATATCTAACAGTTCTTTTCTCGTGCTAGCAAATATTGGAACGATTGTTAGGCAAGCTATTTTTAAAATGAATTCAAGATTATTATCATCACCTTTCTGAGGTCAATACTTTTCTTGTTTTAATAACGAGGCTCAATTGTTATTTCTTTAGTTATTTTCTTTATGACTCGTTATGTTTGCTTTCTATACAAATTCCGTCGCGTACTTGAATAAGATGCTGCCTCCTCTTGTCTCCCAGGTAAAGCGGACTGCAGTTCAAAAGACTCTAGGAAAGAAAAGAACAGTGAGTGCTGTTGTTGTCACCGGAAATAAAAATGGGGCTGTTGGTATGTTTCGTTTCCAAAACACTTCTTACTTGCATGACTTTGATACATTTATGTTTTATTTCCAAAACACTTCTTTCTTGCATGACGTTAAAACGTTTATGTGTAATTTCAAAAACAGGTCCCACTTGCATGACGTTTTAACATTGATATTTCATTTCCAAAACACTTTTTTCTTGCATGACGTTAAAACGTTTATGTGTAATTTCCAAAACTCTTCTCACTTTCATTGCGTTGAAATCATTGTCGTTAAATTTTCAAAACATTTCTTACTTGCATGACACTAAAAGAATCTACGTTACATTTTCAAAAAACTTTGTAGTTACACGACGAAACTTTTCTAGAGATTGGAAGGTATTACTACAAAACTGATATTCTGGTCGTTAGGAAAATTCCTGTAGAGAAAAGTTCGACGACTAAATTGGCATTGAGCTGAACGGAACTTCTGTGAAATCAGATAAATTCCTGACTCTTAATATTAATGGCAATATGGATTATACAATAATAATTATCATGATAAATTTAATTAGCAGCCTTTCCTTCTAACTTATTTTTCAAGTAAAATTATGATAAAACCGAACAAACAATCTCAAGATGTGTAAAATAAATTGTTAAAATTAGTTTGTAAAGATATATTAGCAACGGGCATCAGCCAGAAAGAAACAACATCAATAAAGAACGTTTTATATTTATAAAACATGATAAAGCTAATTAAGTCTTTTATGTAAAAAATTCTTGTGTTTCTGCTTTTTACGCAAAGGTTCCAGGGTAAAGCCCCGGAATATTTTTGTGTCGAAATTCATTGCCAGTTTATACTATTAACGCTTATTAACACAATTTTTGTACACCCGCTCTTCTTGAAGCATACCATATTTGTGACGTCTGAATACCTATTTATTCATTCCAGTGCGACCTAGAATTTAGCAAAGTTACCAAAAATGACATGTTTCTCATATTAGCGTGAAAATATCATGTTTGGCAAACTGTGTCATGAACCCAGTAGGAGCAAACCTTTTTAAACCTTTGAAAGAATCATGCTATCGTAGCCTGTGTTGAGTGTCATGGATTTTAAGCCACTCCCCGCCTCACCGACCTCAGAAGCAGAGGAGTATTTAGTTAGCTTCGACACCGGAGTGGCAGTTTTGAAAGCAGAAGCGAAACATCAACGGTGTCTTTTTCTTGTTGTTAGTTGGTCCCTCTTGGACGCTAACACATAACTCATTTTTGAGAAGGCAGGTCTTCTAATGTTCATTCTTCTTTTGATCTCTTTTCCGCACATGTTATTATTTGTTCTAGGTGGGGAAAACTGATCATTTTTTGTAATGTTTACACTGGAGGGTGATTGTTTTTTTGGAGATGACCTTGAAGTTTTCACTCTGTAGTTCATTTTGACACTTCACTCTATAGTTTACTCAGGTATTCCTCTATTCTGTTCCAATTTCTTCGGAACATTATCTTCAGATAGCTTTCTGGAGATGAATCCTGAGTCAAGTTCCGGTGTTTTGTGCAAATAATTGCTTTTTGTTTCTCTGCGGAGTACTTCAAAGATTTTTTCTTCCAGCGCTGGTATTCTTCAGTCCTTTCATACCGTACCTTCCAGGGGCTTTGATAATTTCAGCAGGTATTTTGATCAGTTAATAGAAGTGAAAAAGAATCTCTGGTTCTTTTAGGTCTTCATTAACAAGAGCATCTCCGCATGCTCAGTGACTTATTTCTCCTATCTTTTTCTATCATTTCTCATTAAATAAATGTTTTCTATTTTTATCTCTGATGCGATTGCTTCCTGAAGCAGTATTCATTTAGTCTAAGGTCTCCTTTAATCTTCAAAGATACTTGCAAGAGCCCCATATTTGTTATTAATTGCTATATTGACTCAATATTTACCTCCCCAGCTTAAGTCTGTACGATAAAAGTTTTTGTTCTCTCTTTCTTCATTCCTTCTTCTTTAATTTACTTGACCACAGGATTCTTGCTAGATCCGATGCCTGCTCCAATATATCTCTCACTTTTATTGATACAGTAACGGAACTTTTGATTCAAGCAGGATCAAGGCTTTGAATTCAAGGGATCTGGTTTTGAATTGGTCCCTTAAGCTTTCCAGGAATATATTTACTTTTCTGTCGCTCAAACAGTGTGTTAGCAATCGCCATACTGTTGGTCCCTCATAAGTTCATCAATTTCTCTCCTCTCTCATTTCTGTCTCCAAGAATAGTGACTTCTTTATCTTAGCTTGCCATTCCAGGCTCCGGAGATTTTTGTTATTTCTCCAGTTTTATTTTTGTAAATTGTATTGCATGTAGTATTGTTTATGTTCTGAATAAAGTCTTGACTCTCTTCTTTCTCGGATGCTTTTGGGAAATACACTTAAAGTATGTTAGCAATGAGAGGCTTGCCATCGAGTTTCACCACAATGATTTGATGGAGTGTGGCCAGAACCCCATCATTGCTTCGCGATGTTCGTCTTCATGAGGATTACTGGTGCTTTTTTCTCCTAATTATAGCACCTCATATTAAAATCCTGAGATTGTCCCACTGCTCATCCAAATGGTTTCTGCAATTGAAAAAATGTTTATTTCCAGTTCATTAATTGTTGCCAGTAGGCAGCTTCATTTTCCTAGTTTGGCGAAATTGTTCCCTATGTTTGCAGTTTTCTAGGGTCAGCTAATGCCCTGACAGGGTTTTGGTTTGGGAGCATATCTTCATGAATCAATCCCGTGGTTACAACAGAGTTAATACCTCATCTGGAACTTTGAGAAGAGGTCTCAGCAGAAAAGCTAGATTCGCCTTTTAAAACATCTGCTGCTTACTACTTTTACTAACTATAAGGCCCTGGTTCCTTTCCAAGATTGCAGGCCACTTTCCTAATGTTCTACATCAGTAGCTGTCATACCTTTCCAGTAATCGGCCGTCCTGTTAGACTGGTCCATTATCCACTGCTCCAGTCTTACGATTTAAGAAGGAATGGGGCCCTGGTTCCTTTCCAAGATTGCAGGCTACTTTCCTAATGTTCTACATCAGTAGCTGTCATACCTTTCCAGCAATCGGCCGTTCTGTTAGACTGGTCCATCTTTCTTTTCCACTGCTCTTGTCTTACGACTTTAGAATGAGTGCGGCCTTGGCCCCTTTCCAAGGTTGCAGGCTACTTTCCTAATGTTCTACATCAGTAGCTGTCACACCTTTCCAGTGATTGGCCGTCCTGTTCTTTCTTTTCCGCTGATCCAGTCTTTCAATTTGAAAAGGAGTGCGGCCTTGGCCCCTTTCCAAGGTTGCAGGCTACTTTCCTAATGTTCTACATCAATAGCTGTCACACCTTCCCAGTGATCGGCCGTCCTGTTAGACTGGTCCATTTTTCCGCTGCTCCAGTCTTACGATTTAAGAAGGAATGGGGCCCTGGTTCCTTTCCAAGATTGCAGGCTACTTTCCTAATGTTCTACATCAGTAGCCGTCATACCTTTCCAGCAATCGGCCGTTCTGTTAGACTGGTCCATCTTTCTTTTCCACTGCTCTTGTTTTACGACTTTAGAATGAGTGCGGCCTTGGCCCCTTTCCAAGGTTGCAGGCTACTTTCCTAATGTTCTACATCAGTAGCTGTCACACCTTTTCAGTGATTGGCCGTCCTGTTCTTTCTTTTCCGCTGATCCAGTCTTTCAATTTCAAAAGGAGTGCGGCCTTGGCCCCTTTCCAAGAGACCAATAATTATTTTGAAAGATTCATTTTCAAATTTAACTTCAACGGGAACGTTACATTAACTCAAGCGGAAAAAATTGGCAATTTGAATTAGGAATAACGATTCCTTTATCTTAGGGACCATTCTCATCTACTCCATTTTCTCTTAGTTTCTTAAAGCTTTTAAGAGAAATCATCCCTTAAAAGCCACAAAATGACATAATGCTGCAGATAAATTCTTCAAAGATCGTGCGACAGCTCTAGTTTAGCCAATAACTCAACTATGAATCTCTCTCTTCTTTAATCCGTATCTCGTGATGGTTGCAAGCAATCAAAATTAAAACTACTCTTTTTGAAAAGGCTGAAAGATGATCTAAAAATTACCCACAAATTTCGCTATTTCCCAACGTTAAAAATATTATAAAACGTTATTCCTGGTCCAGTAAAAAGATTCCTTGGTAGAAAGAAAATACTATGTGAATACAAATCCGGCTACCTCGCACAAATCTAAAAAAAAGTTGATAGAATCGATCAAGGATTTGAAAAGGTGTGTTAAGAGCCACGAGTTTGATAGGTCTATCACATGGCACAAATAATCACTGAAAATTTGTTTGCGAAATTGGTATGCTTGGGCTGTTGTGAGTCTGCCATTTTATTGCTTAAATCTTTCTTTTAGGACCGATCATTTCACGTATATGTATTGAAAAAGAATTCTAAAAACCAGTCCACTTTCCTCTTGTGCGTGATTAACACTTTTAAAACTAAACACTAGTGAAACATCAGTCAAAAACTCTTATCGAGGAGCCTAAAACTGGAACAGCTTGAGTAAGATATCTAAAATGGCACTTTCCCCCAGTACCTTCGAACTGCTGTCAAAGAAAGATTTCAAGTACTGAGCTCACTTTATTTTGTTTTTCAACAGTCATATCTCCTCTAATGAAACCTTTAGCTCGTGTTAATACTCTAATACTTTCATCTGATAGAGTTAAATAGAGTTATTATCTAATAGAGTTAAAATCTTTCTAGGCGTTACCCCTTTGCCGATTATCTAACAATTGCCCCATTTCGTTCTTTTCAATTCTTTCAAATTGGCTTTCAGTTTTCAGTGGACTGAATGCTAGTTCTAGTCTATCCTTGATTTAAAGGCCCCTGCTATGCAAGGAAGGTTGCCCCTGTTATGTTATGTTATGTTATGTTATGTTATGTTATGTTATGTTATGTTATGTTATGTTATGTTATGTTATGTTATGTTATGTTATGTTATGTTATGTTATGTTATGTTATGTTATCCTATCCTATCCTATCCTATCCTATCCTATCCTATCCTTTCCTATCCTATCCTATCCTATCCTATTCTATCCTATCCTATCCTTTCCTATCCTATCCTATCCTATCCTATCCTATCCTATCCTATCCTATCCTATCCTATCCTATCCTATCCTATCCTATCCTATCCTATCCTATCCTATCCTATCCTATCCTATCCTATCCTATCCTATGCAAGGAAGGTTGCCTGTTAATACGATTGAACATAGAAAACGCAATAAAATACTTTTAAAATGTAATGAGAAGCAAGCTGATATAAGCAGGAACAAACCAAATCGTCGAGGAACAACGAAAATCGACGATGAACAACGCACAGAGCCTGTAAACCAGACTTTACTGTCAGATACTTTTGCTCTCTTATGTTTCAGCGTAAAATTGGCGAGTACAAACATTTTCATTTTTTTAAAATTTATGTTGTAAAATCAGGACTCTAATGTTTTAATGTTGTTTAGGTTGGGCAATAGGAAAGGCACAAACCGCAACAGCTGCAATAAGAAAGGTAAGTGTTATCCGTAAATTTTAATGAGTGAGGCTCCCCACAAGGATGCCGATGAAGCTGTTTTTTAATTAGATAAAAATAACTTGGGTCTGTTTTCATAAAGACAACCGCATTTATAATAGTTTTGCCTAAACATCTCTACAATTGTGTTTTGCTTAAAAATCTTTACGATTGATTTTTGTATAAACATCTCTACAATTGTGTTTTGCATAAACATCTCTACAATTGTGTTTTGCATAAACATCTCTACAATTGTGTTTTGCATAAACATCTGTACAATGATGGTTCTCACTTTTAATTCATGTTAAAAATCTCTAGCTTCTACACTAGATGTATATCGACGTTTGATAAGACATTAATAATTCTGGAAAAGATTGAAGCTATGCAACGAGCATAGGGCTTCATGACAGCTTTATTTTATCAGGTTTACCCTCTAACTGACTGGTCGATAACTTCTCTCCACAGTATGAACGGACGCTTCTCTTCTGTAGTTGCTTCTCTACTAGAGGTACTTCCCTTCTAGAGATGCTTCTCTTCTCGTCAATGTGATTTGGCCTTGGCTCTAAAATCTATGAACCGTGTCAGAACAACAGTTATCCAGTTGCAATACTAGCCATGTTTCATCAAATCAACAAAACTTTAACTAGTTTCGCACATCTAACTTCATGCTATCTCGACAAACGCAAATTTACAAAATTTGCATGGAGTCACCACTTTGGAATTTTATAAGTATTTCAATTGCCTTATCTAAGCCAACTTATAATAAACTTTACAGTGAAAAATTCTGTAACTAACAAAAAATACCCCATCTTTTACGTGCTTTTTTGTTGCTGTAAGAGCTCATGTTGTTAAAAACAAACTTTTGTATATAGCATCGGTGCCATGGATATCACAACGAGGATGGTTAAAAGTCAGTGAAATGATTAATTTCGAGTTAGCTTCTATAGTTATACCCAGTTGTGGATCGAAATAGGCCAATCAGAAGCACAAGCACATGACTGTTGAGGATGACCAATCAGTGCCGCTTGCCTATTGAGAATGTTACCAATGGAGTCCTAAGGGGAAAACGACCTCTTTTTGTCTACACAGTAGCGGTTTTTTCGTGCTTATGCAGATAGATTCCAAAACTGCTAGGTGGAACGACGACCGGGCTTTACCAATAATCCGAAACATGTCGCCGTTATAGTTTTTTGCACAACCTGGGTTTTCTAGTAAATGCTGCCCGATAGCAGAATCGCAGGTTTTAGTTGTAATTTTAGATTTGCAAGACCGAGGTGGCTGTTCTCTTTGGGGACGAGTTTTGTTTCTAATACTAGGCGAAACATGTTGTTTTATTCTATCCTCCAATCTGCGTTCTACGTAGCCAGAATCGCACTGGCACGTAAATTCATAAACAACGGAACTTTTTTGTGTGGCAGGAACGCAGTCCTTTTGAATGGACCGAAGAGCCTTTTTCGTACTGTAAACAACACGTGGGTCGACTGCAAAGAAACAATTTGTAATGGCCTGTTTTATTTGACTTTCGAAACGTAGGGAACTGTCACCGAACCAGGGTAGTTTTAGATAGACCGGGCACTTTTGAGGACTAAATTTTACGTCAGCCGAGAAATTTCCTATCTTCTCCTTAATGTAAACTGAAATGACTTCCTCTGGATAGCTGTTCTTCAGAAAGATCTTAGTTAGTTTTTCAAGTTCCGAGTCGAGTTTAGACTTGGAACAAATCATCAGTGCCCTATGTGTAAACGTTTTGATGAGGCTGATTTTTCTTTGTTTTGGACAAAACGAACTCCATCGAGTGTATAACCCCGAAAATGTGAGTTTACGATATACACTGGTGAGAAATCCAGTGCCAGCCAGATTTTTCAACCAAAACATCAAGAAATGGCAAGGAGTTATTTTCTTCCTTTTCAGTATACGATTCCTTAAATGGGCTTGCACTTCCCTATATACTTTTAATCTTTCATGAATTGTCGCGTTCGTGCAACAGGTCCTTACGTTATACCGATACTGACCTTAGGATAACCCCGTGCAAGACCTCAAATTTGCAATGGCCTGCCGTATCAAGACGTAACCAATTGAGCTATATTCAATTAATACTGCCCATTCGCTACCTACTTTCAAAAAAAGAGTAAATGGGATTTTGGAGTACCAAAAAGGCCGATAGTCTAATTCAAAGTACAGCATGTTCGTTTGATATTTGAACTCCACTATTTTTAGTATGTTTTCTTGTCTCTTATATAGTATCTTCAAGTTTTTTTAATTGTAGAATCGTGGAAGTAAAAGTACAAGAGCTTGAGTTTTTGGAAAGGACTTTGAATAGCTTGAAGCCTTGTTGGGTGGCGAAACATTGTAGAATTAATTTTTGCTAGGGATTGGGTATGGGAAATATCCTCTGCAGGATAGCTCAACGCTCGCTTTTAGGCCGTCAACTCTGTCCCAGACAAATAACGATATTCCTGATATTATTGCTAAGGCCATATCTATCTGTGGGTTGAGGACAAAATATCATTGACAAAATAATTTAGGGGGCTGCAGATGCGCTAATGGGATTTAAGGATTGATGCTACAGTGGTGTGGAATGATCTGCCAACAAACTATGGTTTAGAAGCAAATGCAATGATGTTGATTTGGCAAGATCTTGTTAGTTAATAAACGTAATGTAATATAATAAATGTCTTCATGTACTTTTTGTAGGCCCGAAACAAAGCTTCCAATTACCTTCATGCCATTCCTGTCTGTGACAATCATACAAGTGAGTTGCAAATATTTTTTATTTAATTTGAAAATTATTTCACATCATTTTCAGGGAGACGAAATTGTTAATTGTTTGAGACAAAAGGCTTAATGGTTTGTTTGAGCAAATCAACGTCGAGGGGCCATGACGCATGTGTATTCTAACGAGTTTTCCCTACAAAATTCCCGGCCATCCTCAACACGCAAAACCAGGAAACACAACCGCTCCCCGCTCACTTTAAAATGTTTAGAATTTTGATCGCCAAGTTCTGTTAGTTCCTTTCTTGGGGGGTTCTATGCATCTTTGAATCTAGATATATAATACGCATGTGCCATGGCCCTAAAAAGGGGGTACTCAATGCACACTCCAGAACATGCCGTATCTCATCTCCCCAACAAAAGAAGGGTTACAATTAGAGCCGCCGTGGACAATACAGAAAGACGAGGCCCCCTGCGAGCGATGCTTGGAGAAAAGTTTTCGACCACACTCTTTAGATAATCTTAGAGTGCATGACAGAATATCTTTTACAGTCATTTTCTTTCAATGGTTAAAAATGTTCTATTTTTTAAATTATGTTTTTTTGCGTTTGATTCATTCATTTCGTAAAACGGAATTCATAACTTTACGAGGGCTCCTGGTCCTCGAGGCCCAGGTTAGGCTCATCCATATTCAAGGGTTAGGCTCATCCATAGTCAAGGGTTAGGCTCATGCCATAGTCAAGGGTTAGGCTCATGCCATAGTCAAGGGTTAGGCTCATGCCATAGTCAAGGGTTAGGCTCATGCCATAGTCAAGGGTTAGGCTCATGCCATAGTCAAGGGTTAGGCTCATGCCATAGTCAAGGGTTAGGCTCATGCCATAGTCAAGGGTTAGGCTCATCCATAGTCAAGGGATAGGCTCATGCCATATTCAAGGGTTAGGCTTATCCATAGTCAAGGGATAGGCTCATGCCATATTTAAGGGTTAGGCTCATCCATAGTCAAGGGTTAGGCTCATCCATATTCAAGGGTTAGGCTCATCCATAGTCAAGGGTTAGGCTCATGCCATAGTCAAGGGTTAGGCTCATCCATTGTCAAGGGTTGGGCTCAGACCATAGTCAAGGGTTAGGCTCATGCCATAGTCAAGGGTTGGGCTTATCCATAGTCAAGGGTTAGGCTCATGCCATATTTAAGGGTTAGGCTCATCCATAGTCAAGGGCTAGGCTCATCCATAGTCAAGGGATAGGCTCATGCCATATTCAAGGGTTAGGCTCATCCATAGTCAAGGGTTAGGCTCATGCCATATTCAAGGGTTAGGCTCATGCCATAGTCAAGGGTTGGGATCATGCCATATTCAAGGGTTGGGCTCAGGCCATAGTCAAGGGTTAGGCTCATGCCATATTCAAGGGTTAGGCTCATCCATATTCAAGGGTCAGGCTCATGCCATAGTCAAGGGTTAGGCTCATGCCATATTCAAGGGTTAGGCTCATCCATAGTCAAGGGTTAGGCTCATGCCATATTCAAGGGTTAGGCTCATGCCATATTCAAGGGTTAGGCTCATGCCATATTTAAGGGTTAGGCTCATGCCATAGTCAAGGGTTAGGCTCATCCATAGTCAAGGGTTGGGCTCATGCCATATTCAAGGGTTAGGCTCATGCCATATTCAAGGGTTAGGCTCATGCCATATTTAAGGGTTAGGCTCATGCCATAGTCAAGGGTTAGGCTCATCCATAGTCAAGGGTTGGGCTCATGCCATATTCAAGGGTTAGGCTCATGCCATATTCAAGGGTTAGGCTCATGCCATATTCAAGGGTTAGGCTCATCCATAGTCAAGGGTTAGGCTCATCCATAGTCAAGGGTTAGGCTCATGCCATAGTCAAGGGTTGGGCTCATGCCATATTTAAGGGTTAGGCTCATCCATAGTCAAGGGTTAGGCTCAAGCCATATTCAAGGGTCAGGCTCATCCATAGTCAAGGGTTAGGCTCATGCCATAGTCAAGGGTTAGGCTCATGCCATAGTCAAGGGTTAGGCTCATCAATAGTCAAGGGTTGGGCTCATGCCATATTCAAGGGTTAGGCTCATGCCATATTCAAGGGTTAGGCTCATGCCATAGTCAAGGGTTGGGCTCATGCCATATTTAAGGGTTAGGCTCATCCAAAGTCAAGGGTTAGGCTCATCCATAGTCAAGGGTTAGGCTCATCCATAGTCAAGGGTTAGGCTTATCCATAGTCAAGGGTTAGGCTTATCCATAGTCAAGGGTTAGGCTCATGCCATATTTAAGGGTTAGGCTCATCCATAGTCAAGGGTTAGGCTCATCTATAGTCAAGGGTTGGGCTCATGCCATATTCAAGGGTCAGGCTCATGCCATAGTCAAGGGTTAGGCTCATGCCATATTCAAGGGTTAGGCTCATGCGATAGTCAAGGGTTGGGCTCATCCATTGTCAAGGGTTAGGCTCGTCCATAGTCAAGGGTTAGGCTCATGCCATACCTAATTATTGAAAGTGATTATATAGATCACATTTAAATAGCAAATATTTTCTGTAAAAGTTCGCGGTTACCCAACAAAAACCTGAACTTG
Source organism: Rhopilema esculentum (assembly GCF_013076305.1). The sequence continues at coordinate 11,410,495 of NW_027019302.1, forward strand.
CATACTGTTACAAATTAGATATGTACAATTAGGTATATAAGATTTGATATATAACTTTAGATATATAAAGATATCCTTTCGGGTTCGTTGTCACTTGGTTATTGCTGAAATGTGCTTTTTCTGTTTGCTAGTTTTCCACGATTTATGGACGCAGCATGAAGCAACAAAAATATTTTTCGAGCGCAGGCCACCAGGTAACCTATTCTGTTTTCTCCACTTAAATTTTTCTTTTCACTTAAATATATAACCCCAAGGCTTGTTTAGGAATGGCATGATTTAAGACTCCCTAAAAATTTGCCTTCTTTTTTGACTGTTTCATGCACCTCTTTGTGGCAGGCTATGGCTTAAGATGTCAAAGAATAATTAAAGCAATCGCAGAATTAGCTGGAATCAAAGACATGAGATGCAAACTAATTGGGTCGAATACACCGCAGAGGATTGTTAGAGCTACTTTCCAAGGCTTGGAGTGCCAAGTGAGTCGCAGCAAATGTAGATATTTTTTCGCTAGGGCCTGAAAACTGGTCCGGAAAGTTAGATGAAAAAAATAACAAATTGGATTTTTAAATAACGGTTTTCTTCATGAAAATGCAATTAAGAAAAATTATATTTTTTTTGAAATGTCACATGACGATTTACCATACAAAAGTATTGCACCACTTTGTTCAAAATGGCGGCACTTTTTGTCAACATTTTGACAATACAAAACAAAAATTTGAATGCATGAATTGGGTGAGAAAGTTTGCAAATTTTGCTGACGCCATAAAATACCTAGTTAGAAATGTAAATATTACGCAAAAACATTATTGTTTGACAAAATGTAGACCATGCTTAAGGGAGAAAATTTGTCAAATGAGAGGCGAGTCCCTATAAAATTTTTACAGGAAAGTGGTCTTTAATTTTTGTCAAATTGTTGACCAATTTAGATGCAGCCACACAACAGCTTCAATAAATCAAAAAAGGTTTCTCGAGAGTGTTTCAGTAGTAATAAACCGAGAAGTGGGTGAACAAAAAAAATTGACGTTAAAGGGGGAGCGAATTTGTCTGTTTTATTTCACCATGTTTACACCAAGGAACAATAAAAGACATGAAAATCGACACTGAGCAATTTTTTGCAGCTCAAAATTCTTCCAAACAAAAAATAATGAGTGTCTTACACAAGTATAAAATAAAAATTCACCTGCATAAAAGGAAACCATTTTTACAACGATTTATTTCCAAATAAGAAGAATTCAAGTTTTTCCGTGGCGTCCTTCAAGTCTAGATTTGTACATCGCTGAAAATGTTTGGCTTCGTATGAATAAAATTACGAACCATGATTTAGAAGGTTCTTGGAGAACCAAAGAATCGTTAATTAAAAGAATTTTTCAAGTTTGGCATGAAATTCCACAATTTATGCAACCAATTCAAGAAGGCATAAAGCGGTTTCAAAAGTTCATAGCTCCCGTCAAAATATTAAAATTTGAAACTGTTAAAGACGTTTTGAAACTGTTATTTTAAAAAAAGTGCTCGAAAAAGATTGAAGCTTTGATTGGTGGTTGTTTCACTTCCGACCCACTCCCATTCGCCACTTAAAAACACAACGAATTCGCACAACAACAGCTTTCGATAGTTCTTGCGCCATTTTCCCTCCTTCGAGGTGGTGCAATACTTTTGTGAGGGGAGCATATAGTCTTTATAAGACTGATTTTTATATCCTTCTATTTAATAACATTATCAATTAATGCAAGCTTTTGTGGATTTTTGGGTCTTTTATTGGCATTTCATTGAAATTTCACAGTTGCTCTTCAGATCGCTTTTTGTTTTGTTCTTAATCAGGAAACACATCAGGAGCTAGCAGAGAGAACAGGGAAGAACGTCATTGAGTACAGACCAGAAATGGGGATGCGGCCTACTGTTGTTGCCGCTGCAAGCCTAAAAGCTATCGAGGCAAGAATGAAACAAGAAACTTCAGTGTCTGACGACATTGCCAAATACTTTGACCCAACGAAGGGTCTTCATAAGGCTAAACTAACACGTAAAATTTGAAATTTTGTTGTCTTTCAATGTGCTGCTTTGTGAATAGAGATTATATTGCTTGATCGGTTGACCTGAGGACCGTAATTCGGATCCAATTAGAATCTTGTTCCTATTTTTGTTACTACTGTGAAGCTACTTTTCGATTCTTTTCAAATCAAACATTTTAAAGGGGAATGTTTCGCCTGACCTGGTCAGAAACTGAAAATGCTTTGTCTTTAATAATGTAAAATGTAAACATTATAGACAGTGATCTACGTCAGTAATAGTGGTTATCTTTGAGTTTAAATGTTATTTTTCATAGAAGTAAACAGGTTGCTAAAGAGAAAAGTCAATTGACCTTTAGGGAGCGTCCTCGAAGAACAATATCTTTCTAAGACATATAATGAATTTTTTTGCCCAAATCATTTGTTTCCAATTTATTTTATTTTCGCTTACGCTTTATTCTAGTAAAGTTTTGCTTTTGCAGAAATAGATTTTAATGTTTCAATGGAGTTAAGTAACGTGTCCTCTTCTGAGTAGAGACCTTTCAAGTAATCCTATCCCCAAAGGCTCTCTCTCTACCAGTATCATCGATGTGAGTGTATAATGAAGTACAGTTCGAGAATTATTTTGCTTTAGAATAAAAACGTTGACAACGTTTTATCATTTTATAACATTAACAAGAAAATGACTAGGCTACTAGATGATTCGAGTGGCTGGTTTAAACTTTTACCAGAATTGCTTTTAGCTAACGCCTGTTGAAAATGGTTAAATTTATTTAATTATCATTGCAGAACTTCGTGTGTGTAGGGTCAGTTCAATTGTGTCGGTCGGTTACTTGGGCACCAAAGTTCTTCGCTTCCGATAAGATGTGGCTCCGCCTGCTACCTCTGCTGCAATTGTGACACTTCTTCTAGAATATCCAGGTTTTCCCTCTTTTTTTTGGTGGAATGCACTGCTTATGATAGTGACTGTTTTTGTTATTCCCTAACGCCCTGCAAATAGAATAAAAAATGTAGGACAGTAGCAAGAAAAAGCCTTAAAGAATTGCCAAATAATAAATATTGCTAACGTTCTCTATGATATTACCTAGATACCAGCAGAAGCATTCTGTCTCGGGGCTTCATAAAAAACTCCTTCAAATAACGGGAAACTCTGTTTACCAAAGCCCATATCGAATCTATTTGCTTTTTCTGTCAAAAAGGGCTTCCATCACTTAGACTGCCTAGGGTATTCGGTGCAACGAGACCAGCTGATTAAAAGTTTTGACTTTGGGAATTATGGGAAGTCATAAAATGTTGTTCAGCTTCTTATCTTTCAGTCAATTTTCTAAAAGGTTTTAATTAAAATAGTAGATTGTATGAAAGCTTTCATCGGATAAGAAAATAAACTACCGGGCAAGAAAAGCAGCCAGGGAGGGAATAAATCCGAGTAGATGAAGAGTATCTCGGTCAAATTTTAGACGACAACAACCAGTCAATAATGATAATGTCACAGGCTACACTAAGATCTTGACATTGGTAGCTCGACACAGTACCAAGAAAAATGTATTCCACGCAGAAATCTGGCAGCCACTCTGAATTTCCAAGTTAGTGGATAATTTTTTGTCCCCTGAGATTATTCGGTGTAAAAAGTTGTTACAAAAATTCCATTTCGTCAAATGAGCTATACCATCGGTGCAACAAAATAAATTTGGTCGCACGGTGCCTCTTGTACTTTCTGAATAGATGGTTCGTTTGTTTTACCATCCGATAAGTTTGCTCATAAAGTCGTTGAGACAATGTTAACTTTGTTATTTGATACTAATTTCTCTCTAGATGGGTCATAATTCCTTTCGAATAAGAAGCAATTGCACACATAAAAACATTTTTGTCCTGAGAACAGCCTGACAAACAGAGCCAAGGTTCCATGTTGAATTGACCATGCCAGCGATTGAAAGTTTCTCTGGAAAGCATTGATAGCTTTCAATATCAATTGAAAATTGCGTACATTTGTTTCTATAAGTTCTTTGAAAGTGGATATGAGAGAAGACGAAGAACGGCTTCACGTTTCCAGCTTTTGATTCTTTCCTTCAGCTTTATATGACTTATTTAATATTCTAAAGTGTAAATTAAGGTTAGATGAATTATGAAGACCAAGTTTTGTTTTGGTTTTTTAGAATATACTATTGTTCAGTCTAAACCGTTTCAATTCAAATTTACATTTTTAATTTATCCTATTCTATTGATTTTGCGGCTTTATTTTAGTCCATCAGGCAGCCTTATTTCTCTTTGTTCTAATCTACAATCTAAGAGGAGGTCGCCTTGCTCTGGCAGTATTGATTAGTTGTGTAACACTATTTAATAGGCAAGCAAAAGGCAGATTAGTGTTGAAAATTCTCTCCTAAATCGACGAATTAAAAAATTGTCCAAAGAGGCAAGAAACCTACCTTTGAGCTTTTGATGACCCATCTCTTATGATTGGAGGTAGTTTTGAGGAGCTGTCTGCAGAACCCTTAGAATCAAAATGGGAAAAATTCTCTGAGAATCAATAAATTTTTTTTCTACAAGAACCTTTGTGCCCCAGCCAATGTGCCCTAACAGAAGAGGTGCGTTGTGTCACTGTTTAGGTTCATAAAACTTTTACCATACAATCCCTATACTGGGAAAGCAAGGCTTATAAAATGAAAACAGGCAGAAAGAACAAAGTAAATAATTTCCTGAAAGTTTCCTGCTTTCTCCGGCCCTTGCTGATAACAGAATCTTCCTCTACTTAAAAAAGTTAGTGCCCAGTTAAGTTAAACTGTTGACGAGGACCCATGCGAAGTTTGGTAGAGAAATTGATCTGACTCTTGTATGTCATAAATTTGTAAACAGAATTGACTAACGTACGTTGCGCTCTTCCCATTTGTCAATCATATTTTCTTGGTCCGTTTGCGTTAAAACGTTCGTTCTGTACAGCTCTTTTTGGAAGTTGAGTGAATGCTCAATCATACTACAAGCATATTTAATGGTGTTCATTGTATGTGAAACAACAGGATCTGTTTGGGAGCTATTGGCATTATTATGTTCATGAGTCTGGGTTCCGATTTCAGCAGTTTCAGCATCATCCGTTTGTATGAAAGAACTGACTAGAGGTGCTTCATAATCATCTTTGTTCTCTTGCCTCTCTTCGCTTATATCGGTTGATGTACTTTGGTCTCGATTTTCCACCGAAAGGCTCTCTGTCATGGCGGCTGCATCCTTGTGCCCCAATTTATGGTCGTCTGTCATCGTATGTTGATCCTTTAGATCAACCGTCCGGTCGTCTGTCATTGTAGCTTCTTCTACTAATTCAAGAATATCTGTTTGAGTAAACTCGTCACATCTACCAATATTGTATGCATTTTCTGCTGAGTCAAATTGTACCTAGAAGTTATCAAAATTTATATTTACAATCAAGTCTATTCTTACGCCAAAAACAAAAGTTCAAGATATATGTATGTATGTATGTATGTATGTATGTATGTTTGTATGTATGTATGTATGTATGTATGTATGTATGTATGTATGTATGTATGTATGTATGTATGTATGTATGTATGTATGTATGTATGTATGTATGTATGTATGTATGTATTTATAATTCACCACAATCATTATATTTACAGGTTACAAAAGTTAAAAGATTAAAATACAATTATGTAAATCAAAAACAACGATAAACAACCATAATTTCAGTGGCAGAGGTAGCATTAAAAAGTCAAGCTGACCTTATTTCCATAATGGTCCCCTTAGAGATGCTGGTTTAACAGGAAAAATCAAGGAAAAACAAGAACGATACAGGAATGGAATTTTCGACTGTTGTTAATTCGGAATTTTTGACTCTTGTTAGTTACAAACCGTCCCCTAGTAGCAGACATACATGCCATCTTCCTTTTTTAACTATATTATTAAAAGATCTCGTTGACCTCATTCTTGAAGGTGTTGATATTGGATGTCGATTTTAGTGCTGATGGAAGACTATTCGATGTTCTGGGCCCTAGGTAGGATAGGCACGTTTGTCCGGTATTTCTTTTCGAAATGGCAGGCCTAGTTTAAACTTTAATCTTCGCGTTGTTCGGCTCTGGTTGACCGGATGAATTATCTCCACACTATACGCTTTGAAACTAAATTTCATAACGTTGACACAAACGCTCTATCCTGTGCTTTACTGGGAGCCAATCTTGAATACTGTGACCCCAATATGTGCAGTGTATTTTAGGTTCAGATAAAAAACGAATGCAATTATTTCGTGCTGCCAGGATATAGTGCTTGAAGACAGTTCGAATTTGATATGCGCCATTGATATTATATATAACATGCGCCATTGTGCCAGTGATACTTGAAAATCACTGTCATCACTTGGTACAAAACAGAAAAGGAATCAAGTCATGACTGAAATAAATTCAACACTTCCTTTATAATACAAACCATGGCATCAGAATACTGCTGCTTTCAAGGATATTTTTTATGAAAATGAATTTAATGGCACTTTGCTTGCATTAATGAGAGGAGATTTAATGAGAGGTATTAATCTACCTATTTACATATTTTACAGCTACATTTGTCTCCATTCCAAACATGTATGTCTTTTTTAAATGTACTTTAGGTACCTGAAGGTACTTTAGTTACTCTTGCCAGAACACACTCACCGATTCAGTTTCATCATCTTCGCTCCCTGCTGATATCCTATTTTCTTTTAACTGCTTCTTAAGTTTCTTTATTCTCCCATTTTTCAGACCAAGCATGTTTCGCATTCTGTTCGCATACAACACAAGTTATAACAATCCATGCAATTTAACAAAGTAATTCATAAATCACTGTGCATTTGCTAGACAGTTCGAAGTGTTACCCAGAAACAAGTAAGATTAAAAAAGACTTTTTAATGTGTTTCAAGCATGTATAGCAACATCATTGTCATGACACCGATTTTTCAACGAAACAAGAAAGTGTTGGTGTTAGCATTTTTTAAGTTGATGCTATCAAGTTGGTTTAGCAGTTCTACACCATGCGTTTGCTGTTTTTATTCTTTTTTAACAACATATGGAGCAAATTGATGATCAAAATGATCAAAAGATGCAAATTCAACTCACGTCAACAATACACCTTATCTAAAGATACCTTTAATATGAAATTAATATCATAAGTTACCATAACAAGATACCATCACACGAAGAAAAATCACCTGTTTATTTCTTGCTTGAGCGTTGCAAGCTCTATGCACAAATTTATCACTTTTTCTTGGTCTTTTTTAACGGATAAACCAAGTTTCTTCACCATTGCTATCGCTTCATAGATATGTATACTATCGTGTGGGTTTGCCTCTTGTTGTTCTGATCTACACAAGCAATAGAATTGATATAAAACGATTTTCTGATTGTGTCCCGACATGTTTGCAGATAAAATGATAGAGATATTGTTTTTACAGCTTAATCTTCCAAGTAAAGTGATCACTCGTTTAAGACATCTTGCATAAAAGAGAACCAGATATTTGGTATAAAAGAAAATCGGTAATATGAAGCATTTACCTGCTTCTGCCTTCCATGACACAATTTAGAATTTCTTTGGCACTCTTCTAAAAAAGTTTCCAATGCAAAGCAGAAAATCGTTGGCTCATTTTGAGTTGCAAAAAATCCTGGAGGAAGATGGTATATTCCGGCAAAGTGATGCACCCAACCTATGAAATGGCTTTTCCTCTTTTAAAACGCGAGGATCAACAAAGCTCTGTAAATTTTCATTTTATCAAAGAGAGAGCCACCTGTTGTTGCCAAGGCAAAAAAAATAGCGCTCGGCGTTGGTCGCCTCAATCCCCTTTGAATTCTAGTAACATAATAGAATACCTTGAGCTGTATCTGGCAACGCCTCACGATAAGCAAATTACAATGTGAAAGCAGCTACCAAAATGCAAAGTCTAAACGTGAATATTTTATTGCACAATGAATAGCATAGAATGTATAGGACATACACCTTGTCAGCGTTCAATTATTTCTATTTATCAAGGAATTACGATATTTATTAGCAGCTGCTCGTGCACAGGATCTTCAAACTAAGAAAACGTACAGCGTATCGTTTTATGCCTTCTTCTTGTTTGAATTTTAAATCGCTCATTAAACTCGGTGGCAACTGGAAATTCGAGACGGGATTTGTATTCCTTGCGATCTCCGTAACCTGTTGGGAGGCATCTACTGGTGTACAAATTTGGCAAAACTCAACCGTTCATTGTGGAAATAGATTGTTGACATTAATCTGAATCAGAAATAAAACCAAAAACAAAGAAACACACAAATGTCTTTCAATCTCTAATAAACAGGATAAATAAGATAATCAATTTTATTTCGTGGAAAATTTTGAAGATTTGAATAAAAACTTTATCTCGTTTTCATGTTTTCACATATTCTTTTGTTTTCATTGTTGTTGGAACTTGTTGGAAGCAATCTTCTTCTTCGAATTAACAATCTTAAATGATCAAATTGTTAAAAATCTTCAACGTATGTTAATATTAGAAATCAAACATCAAGAAAATCAAGACCTCTAATTTTCACAGGTAAGATGGCATATTAATATCAAAACGTTATTCTATGTAGTTAAATTGACTACCTCGCATGTATTTATTTGCGATATAAACACTATATAATTATGTATCAATAATATTCTTTATCAGTTATTCTATTGGCGATGTGCTTTACCCGATAAATAAACAGACAGAACACGGGGAAACGCAAGGAAATACAGTCCTCTTGATTATTGATGTTCGCCTCTTTTTCAAAACATTAACTAGCTGCGGCAGGCTTGTGTTGAAATGGGTTAAAATACTGTAATCTGCGTTGTTTACAAGAGGAACTCCTTTGATGAAACAAAACAGGTCATTGATGTAAAAAACGAAAAGAATGAGACGTCAGACTGACCCTTCAGGTAATCCTGATAAAGATCGTGCAGGATACAGTAGAAGCAGGGACGTTAATTGACAGATTATTTTGGACGGTGAAGGGTACGAAATTTCCGCTTGACAATAAGTCAATTGCAATTTGGTTCAAAAATTTAACAGAAATAAATCTAGACAGTGTTTTCTCGAGATGTGGACTAGCTTGATATTTTATTATCTTTTCGTACATCTTGGAAAATGTGTTAAGCACACTTACGAGGCGAAAATTTTTTTCTTCTGTCCGAATAGGTCGGCCTTTGGGAATTGGTGAGACTGCTGTTTTGAATACTAGGGTTTATGGCTTTTATTTGTGGACTGGGTAGCCCATACACAGCTAAACGGACAAGTTTAGGGGGTGTTTTGTCTTTATCCGTTGATGTCATAACATTTATATACAGCAAGAGATTGAACGGAACGGAAAACAGCTAGTTAACTAGACTGATTTTGGTGTTTCTAAAAAATCAGTTGAACTGTATGCTGATCGTCTGGAATGTGTTTCTACGACGTTTTTGAGATAGCGAAAAAAGTTTTGGCAGGTCTTTATCATCAAATATGATTCTATCTTCTTTGACAAGGGAAACTTCATAACCATGGAACCCATTTATTGAAGAGAAAGGGTTTGAGAAGACTCCAGAAATCTTGGTTTGAAATGAAACGATTTTTTGCATTTTTAAAATGAGTTCTGATCACACTTTTTCTTAGTGACGAAAAAACAATTTTTTTGCTTTTCGTTAAAGTTGATTTCATTTGCTTTTGAAGATACCTTTTTAGAGATTCTTACAAAGCCTAGAGCAAGTATAGATTTATCTTGTATAGTGCAAAGAAAAAGATTGAAAAACACCTTAACACTGTCCAGAAATAAGTAAAAGGAAGAGAATAACTAAAGATGAAGTTTAAAGGGCATATATCGCGTTAGCAGTTGGATAATGCAATAAAAATGTTTAGAGTGGAGGCACTTTGTTTTGTCACTTTTCATTTCTTCTTCATGAATTTTTACTGCCATGAAAATCGTGATCCCATACATACATACATGCATTCATACATACATTATTCATTTAGCAATGCAGGTTAAAATGTGTCAATCTCAAGTTGATTGATGTGGACATGCAAATAAAAATGTGTTAATGTTCCTTTTTCGAAAGTTACGTAAAAATGTTACATTTCTTGGTCAGGAGTTTTTTCAAATTTTTGCAAACTGAAGACTTTACTAGCATTTTTAGATTTGTTGTTGTTGTAGATTTCAGTTCAGATGCTGTTCCATAAATTGCTGCCTCTCTTCCAAGCAACTTTCTATTTAAAGGTAAAGTTGGCCAGTAATTCCAATTTCTCCTTTTTGTTTCAAACTTTGGTGATCTATTGAATCGAATGCTTTACTGCAGTTGATTAATAGAACTCCAACTGTTTGCAAGATTTCTGATAGATACGGTAGCAACATGTGTTTTCCTGTATTCCCATTGCTTTCTTTGTCTGGTAAGTTTACTTGAACATCGAGTTGGCAACATAAAACTGCTTCAAATATCTTGCTGGGAATGGATAGCATGGCCAGTGGTCGGTAATTCCCTCCTCTCTATTCTCTTCCCAGCCTTGTAGGCTGGTTTCAGCTTGCCAATCTTCCATTTAGTTGGAAAGTTCCCCTCAAGGTAACTTTGTCGGCAAACACTAGACAAAAATGGACTCATATTCTCAGAAAGCAATGTCAGTTCTCTTGAAGAGATATTATCGTGGCCTGCTTTCTTAGGATTCAACATTTTTAGTTTTTCTATAAACTTCTCAGTTGTGAGATACAGTTGAGACATCGTTGATGTTACTTTGCAGATGCATTGTGCTTCATCCTTGCTGGTTTTCTCGAATTTGCTAGCAACCTGCCCTCCTGTGCTAACACAAATTTATTCATACCTTGTGCTACCTGCTGGTATCAATTTTTATTGGTCCTATTAACTTTTTTATCTCCCCGCTACCTCTCATGACTTTCACTGTTCTCCAGAAATCAGGACTGCCCTTGTCTACTTCTGCTAGCTTTTGTTTCCATGTTTCCAGCTCCTCATTCTTTTGTACTCATCCCTCTACTTTGAATCTCTGGTCTGATTTGCCCTCCAGAGTAATGCATATCGCTGATTCGTTAATTTTCCGATTTTTCTAATCATCCTAATCAAAGAGAGAGACTGTGACCGGATCTTTTCTTTTTGGCATAGCCTCTCTCACTACTTCTTATCCAGTTTCTCTACCATCCACAGGTTGTCGTCAACATCATCGTTACAAGAATGCCAAGGGCTTTTCCTTTGGTACCATAGGATGCAGTATTTCATTCTATGATTAGCTAGAAAAACATCTATTATTCCTGCCGAAACAACTTTATCTTTATTGCTTACGACCATTACATCAATTAGGGTCTTTGTTGAATCTGTGATCCTTGTTTTGTTCATTTATTATATTCTCTAGACAGTTTCTCTATATTAATTTTCTGAGCTTTTTCCCATTGGCTTTGTTTTTAAATAAATCACTGTTTTGATCTCCCGTAATCGAGATATTTTTCTTGTTGTTTTCAGGTACTGTGTTGTCCAAACAATGGAAAGAATTCTCTGTTATCTGGTGATCTACATACAACTGCTATTGATACTTCTTGCGAGTGCATTACTACATCGGCCCAGAATGCTTCAATATTGTCATGATCTTTACTTTGCTTTTTTTCGATGATGTTTAACTCATCTTTGTAGAATATCATGCATCCTCTTCCGCTGGGAAATTTGTATCCTATTATCTCCAGGTCCTTATCTGCCACTTTTTTATGCAAAAGAGTGGAAGAGTAGTATCGGTTATGCCAAAGATGTCCTTTTTAGCGTGAAGTAGCAGGATTTTAATTTCTTCAAAGTTTGTACATGTCAAGATTCCATTTCAGTTGATTTGTGCAGTGCTCAGAACTCTCTTTTTCCTTTTTGAAACAAAACTGTAAAGCCCTGAAGCTGTACTGTTCATTGGCAACCGTTTCAGTCTTTTCGCTTTGAGTGATTTGCTCTGGGGCTTTGCATGATTGGCAGCTCCAGATTATTGAGCTATCTTGTGGCATCTTATGGTACTAATTGATTTGAACATTCTCACAGGGCGGATGAGCTCTTAATGTTTTTTTTCACCTGGTAAAGGCGCTATTGTTCGGAAGCCGATGTGCGCTTATGAGCCCTGCTTTTAGCTGGACGTATGGCTGGTAAGCAGGAGGATTGATGAGGGAATCGCCAACTTCCTGAGCAATTTCTGGCTGTAAGTAGGCAACAACTTCTGGCCGTAAGGAGGCAAGGGCTTTATGTTTGTTGACCCAGATCTCTCGTCGATTATAACGGTGAAAACAGTGGCGAATGCAAACCGCAATTTTTTCATTAGAACCTTCAGGCTTGATGGATGAAGCTTCTATAAATTTCTTAAGAAGGTTAGAATCACACTTAAAGCAATATCTACGTCGCTTCATGTTTGAACTTCGACAATGAAAGCTATGATGTCTTAAAAAGTATTCAAAATTGAAAATTTTTAACAAAATACTTCTACAAATTACGTTTTACTCACGTTTCTTAGTTTTATAACAAAGAAAAAAGTTTTGAGTTGATGTTGATTCTCAATTTTGATAGCGTCGAAGAAGCTATTAATAAATATAACTCATGGTCTATAAAAAAATAAAAATTGTCTCTTATACAACTTTCAAAATCATGACGATCACATAGCATCCCTTGTTTTGTAAAAAATCTTGTAAGGTCTAAGAATATTCTGCAATCAAAAAAGAAAATGATGATCATTTTAAAAACAAAGGTCGGGCACTTTCCCTGGTTTTTTGGAACTGTTCCCTGTTCAAAATAAAATTAGGATTCGAGAGCGTCCGGCCCCCAAAAAACGCGCTTTACATGATGTGGAGGGAGGACTGCTTTGACGAAGCAACAAAAAGGCGAGGTATTGATAAAGAATTGAGAGGGTGATAAGAGAAGTAAGCGAATCGAAAGTGACAAGAGGATCTATATGCAAGAAGCGTCTGCCTCTGATGATAAAGAAGCTTGTTAGTAGCTAAGTTTCACAACCAGAGAAATATGAAACACATTATATTCGCAGGTAAGGTTTTCAAGTACACGTAGAGATTACAATTGCAAAATTTATTGATTAATGATTACAAATTTTTGGAGGAGCATTACACTTTTCTCTGTTGCAGCTAGAGCAACAGGCTGCCGACGATGAAAATTGGATTTCATTCTTTATGCATTTAGCACCTTCCTTTGTAAATAGGACGAAACAAAGCGATCAAAATAAATTTTGCAAAACAAGCTTGGTTACTAGAATCCTGCCACTATTTCTATACTTAGCCAAAGAGACCATTTGGCGCATCTAGAAAGGTTTTTGCTTATTCCGAGCCTGCAATCGTGATTCCAAACGACCTATTTCTTTTTCATTTGAATAGTGCTACAAAATAAGCTTTGGTTATAAAATAAGCTTTGGATATAAGATCTTTGTGAAAAGAGTGGCAAGAATGGCTTGGGTAATAAATGAAGAGTGCGCAATTAAGACATTTATTTTTCACAAACTTACACAATTCTTAACAACTGTCCTTTCCTTGGAGAGCAGCTCACTCCACGATGTGTCTGTGCTTATCTATGCAAACCATTCGTCAAAAGTAAAGTCCAATGCTAGAAAACTGATCATAGTAAAGCACTGATCACAATAAACACTGACGAAAGATAAATGATCACAATAAACACTGACGGTTTTTGACAATCTGCTAGTCACGATATAAGAACATCCTCTCGGCAGCTTCGCCAGCCAGTCTACAGTATTCGCGAGCCTCCTCAATATTTCGTTGTTTCTCTTCTTCTTTGACCAAAAACATATCCAAATATATCTAAAAATACGAAAAAGATGGTTATCGAAAAACGAATACTGTTCATGCCACGTAAACTTCGGTAATAAGTAAGGCGACAAAACTAAACAAGGCAAAAAATGACAAAATGACCAAAAAATTTCATAAAGGGAAGAAATATTTTGAAAGTGTAACATTATATGGACTGCGGGAAACAACATCTAAAATGATTTCAACATACTAATAAAATAATAATAAAAATAATAATAATAATAATATAATTATTTATACAGGGCTGCCTTTTCAGCCACAAAAGTGCTATTATCAATAAGGTCCCTGCTGAAAACATATACAATATTAGAAAAACCTAAACTTGAAAAAGGTGTTACTTACAATCAGAATCTTGAAACTAAAGCTTTAAAATCATTCTCTACTTTACAATCTCTCTTACGATTAAAAATGTTCTCTCAACTTGGGTTTAAGAATGACAAGCGATTTCAGGGACGTATGTCTTGTGGAAGTTCGTTAAAACAGTATTGTCCTTGAAAGTAAAGGGATCTTTCGAATTAAGATTGAAGATTGATTGATCGAGATTGAACATCGATTGAGGTCGAAGAAAGATCCTTGGGAGTATTCATAAAAACTTTCTTTTATCATTAAGCCATAATGTTTAGATCGTATATGAGTTTAATGAAGGGCGCCACAATGTTTAGCAGCAAGGAAAATTTTACAAATATGACGCTCTTGAAACTCTAAAAACTCATCTAAAATATTTACAACATAAATTAGAAGCCAGGAATATCCATGGAAATGTCATAATTTATCTCTATCAATACGCAAAAAATCTCAATAATCTAAAAGGGTTTAGCAAAAGACGCCACCATGGTTGGCGACAAGAAAAATTTTGAAAGTAAAACTTTCTAGGGATGACCGGAAACTGCACTCGAAATATAAACAACACACGTCGATTAAGGCGCACTGGAGATAAAAGAAAATAAGCTATTTTTATCATTATGTACCATGGTTTTATCTGTTTTGCATTTGAAAAGACCACGACATGAAGACGGTAAAGGTATTGCAAAATTTTAGGAACACGTTTAACAATAAGGCATGAGCATAATAATAATATTAACCGAAGAACAGTTCTATTGAGAATACAAGGCAAAGTATCTCTGTAAAGTTGAAACATCATTTTTTAAAATCTGATCGTTAAAATTTCCAATCGTATTTATGTCTCATTTCCAACCTCCGTGAGGTCAAGTAAGTCAGTGGGTTGCTTACGGATGTTCGGTATCTTCTAGTGGGCTGTCAAGGGATGCTGGGATGCCATCCCTACCCTGGGTTCCAGAGCGTCAAGGGTTGTGAACTGATTGCACAGAAGGCGTATTGACGCGGGAGTGCGGAGGAAGAAAGAAAGAGACGAGAGAAAGAAGTCTTCATATCGAAATATGCGCCCCTTGAGAGCTCGGCTATTTCAAGTGGTTTTTTTTGCTTTCTCTTCAATTTGGTTTTCCACGTGATTTTCACGTCCCTTTGAAGAGTTAGATCGCCTTCGGCGCCCCCGATTCCTGGCCGCTGGAGGGGCACGTGCCCCCTGCCTCCCGGCCACCACGCCACTGGGAGCGAAATTCACGCTTGTGGCTGTCGTTGATGAATAACTAGCTTAAGGGATGGATTGCCTTTAAAAACTTTTAATTGAGATCCGCCTTATTCATTGATATATAATCTTTACGTAGGTAATATATTATATACAGTTGTCAAATCAATGTGTGACAGATAAAAACATACCGGAAAAGGCATTATTTGACCTTGGTGCAGTATAAGGGCTTTCTTTTCATTCGGATATACATCTGTGGAAAAATATAAAAACCTTTGTGGAAAAACAACGACAGAAAAACTAAAGAATAATCTTATCGGCATGTGCTAGCTTACCAAAACCATAAAAAAATATCTCGTTTCAGAATAAGTAAGAGACAAAATATTCTGATCAATATTAAATTCATTTTTAGCAAAGTTGGAAGAAATAAAATCAGATATGTTCAAAAGGATTACACTAGCGTTTCAAAAGTATTGGACCACGTGAATGTCACATTTCTAGTCCATTTACTTTTGCTCTGATGAAGCCCCGTATGCCGTTACTGAAATATTAGCCAAAACTGACTTACGTGTGTTTGTTATTGTTC
The DNA here is from genome assembly GCF_013076305.1 of Rhopilema esculentum. The sequence goes on from NW_027019302.1 coordinate 11,426,419, forward strand.
ATTCTCGTCGCGTTGCGGTGTTATTTATTTACTACATTTTATCGATTTTTCGTTGCAAAAATTCCATCGGAGTCCGTCAAGCAGCCTGCTATCGTGGTCTTTTCTTTATTTTGATTTATCTAATCTAGTCAAGAGCCCGACCTGTTTTAGGTCTGACAGACCTAGATGCATTGATCTGATCCTGACGAACAGGAAGATAAGTTTACAGAATACTGTAACAGTGCATACAGGGCTGTCGGACTTCCATGCCATGATAGTCACTGTACTTAAAGGTGGATATAGGAAGAAAAGGGCCCAAGATCATTACATATAGAAATTACAGTAAATTCCGTGCTGAAGACTTTAGGAGGGATTTTTGTGATCACATTACGTCTGAATTGCAGGGTAACGATGATAATGGCGCTTTCGATGCTGTAGTTATAAACACACTTTATAAACATTATATGACAAAGGCCCTTATATGACAATGACAAAGGCCTTACGGAAAGCGATGATGCATCGCAAGAAATTACGCAATAGATACATCAAAAGTAGAATTGAGGAGAATCTTGAAGCTTTTAAAAAGCAGATAAACTTTTGTGTGAAACTCCTGCCCAGGACCAAATCTGATTACTATAAGAACCTTGACCTTATAGACCTAACAGATGACCGTTTTGGGAAGACTGTCAAACCTGTTTTCTCAAATGAAATACAAACAAATTCAGCTGTGACTCTGATTGAAGATGGACAAATGATAACTGAGGGTTCAAAAATTGCTGAAATTTTTAATTATTATTTCACAAATATAACAGAGAGTCTGGGAATTTCCAAAGACCAGACATTGCTTTCACCAACTAATGGAATCAATGATCCAGTGGAAAAAGCTATCAAAAAATATGAAAATCATCCCAGCATTAAAAAGATCAAAGAAAGCTGCGAACTGAATAAGTTTGAATTCAAACCAGTGACTATTAAAGAGGTACTTTCACAGATTCAAAAACTGAATTCAAAAAGGTTTCTCCCCTAAATAGCATCCCAGCTAAGTTCTTCATACAGAATGCAGACATTTTTGCTGCCCTTATCCAGAAGATCTTCAGGTCTAATTTTTCTGAGTGCTATTTTCCAAAAGAACTGAAAGCTGGTGATGTTTCGTCCCTGTTCAAAAGTCTTGATGCCTTTATTAAGAAAAATTGTAGACCTATATCGGTTCTATCGTCTGTTTCCAAAATTTACGAGAGAGTAATGAAGGGGCAGAAAAACCTCATACCCTTAGCTTCCTCTCTCCTCTTCTGTGTGGATTCCGAGAGGGATATGGAACCCAACATGCACTTTTACGACTCATAGAAACCTGCAAAAAGACCTTAGATAAAGGGGGTGTCGCTGGAGCACTACTGATGGATCTCTGAAAGGCTTTTGATTGCTTGAATCATGGCCTTTTGATTGCTAAATTGAGTGCTTAGGAAGCAGAGGGTAAAGATGAATGGGTCCTTCAGCACATGAAGAGAAACAACAATTAGTGTACCACAGGGCTCGGTCTTAGGACCTCTTCTATTCAACATATACCTCCATGATCTCTTCATGTTTGTGAATGATGCTCAGATATGTAACTATGGAGATGATACAACTATCTATGCTTGTGACAACAGTATTGATAGTATCATTGAAACATTAGAGAGTGATGCCCTTAAAATTGCAGAATGGTTTCCGAACAACTGTATGAAATTTAATGAGGGCAAATACCATCTAATGGTCTTTGAGAAAAAGTAATGATATTTCTTTAAATATCGGAAGTGTCAGAATAAAAGAGAGCACGGAAGAAAAGCTGCTTGGAGTGATTCTGGACAAAACATTATGCTTAAAAAGCAATTGAGGTCCATTTGCAAAACGGCTGGGCAAAAGCTACATGCTCTCTCGAGAATCTCTCACTTTCTTGATACTGAACACCTAAAGAGAATAATGAAGGCATTTATCTTGTCCCAGTTCAGATTTTGACACTATAGGAAACATATTATGTAGCATGAATTGCAATGGTTCCTATCATATCCTGTGACTTTCCATCGTTGGTGTTCGCTTCGACGAATCTTATTTAACGTGCAGAGAACACGGAGCCAGTGAGAGAGACAGTGTATTGCTTATAACTCTGATCTGACTGAACTGAACTGACTTGACTGACTTACATACAAATTAACATACTTATATACAAAATAAATGTGCTGAGTAATGATGTGTTGTGATGATGTAATGATGATGCAATGGAGAAGGAAAGATCTAGACGTGACAAGAAATCAGCATGACATAGATGTGTGAACGTGTGTACAATGGTGAAGGGCATGTCCTGTGCTAGGTGAGGCTGTGAATGACATAGGTGGATGTCATGGTGATGGCATGATGTAGGAATATAGCCTAATTTACAATATTAAAATCACTACAACACAATGTTACTCAGAGACAATGCGATCCCAATCCACATCAGCAATTTACAACTGTTGATGATTGAAATTTATAAAACAAAACGGGAGCTCAATCTTACTTTCATGAAGTATATCTTTATTGAAAAGCACAGTACTTATGGATTAAGAAGCTGCCACAATCTACTACTGCTACAAGCGCGCACTACGTGCTATGACTTAGAGACGATATCATTTCCAAGGAGTAGATTGTGGCAGGCACTTTCCAATGACACGAACAATCAGAAACCCTCTCCAGTTTTAAAAGGAGGATAAAATCTTGGAAAGAAGAGGAATGCACCTGTGCACTGTATAGACCTTTCGTGGCACAGGTTGGGTTCTTGAATGGATAAATGTATTGTATTGTAACTGCCAAAAAAATGCTGAAAAACATTGTAAAATATGTATATATGTATATATACTTAATCATTTTTTATGCTAAATATATATGTATTTTTACTTTTTAATTTTTAAACAATTTTACTTTGTAGTAGGCTTGAATTAGCTTTTATTCTGTAGCTATCTTTATACACCTACTTTAATTAAATAAAAAATAATAAATTCGTATTTGCCCTAGTGTCCGAGCTAAAAGCTCAGTTAACATAAAAGGTATGTCTACTAGGCTTGTGTTATCCACCACATACATAATCACTTCATATAAACTGTGAGACACAAGATTTAGAAGTCATTCAATGTGAAAATGTAATATAGAACTTATTGTATCTGATCATACGCAAGGGCCGAGAGAAAATAGATTCACATGAATAACTTCTTAACCCTGTGTCTCCATATATAGTTGGCCATTATCAAATTTGATACCGAGCACCACTGTAATGTGCTCTTTACAATCAACTTATCTACTGACAATGATCTCATAACAGTCCAAACATCCTTTTTGATGCAACCAAGTGAGCCAAAGCAAAGCACTTTCAGATCCACTTCCCAACCTAACAACTGCATCAGACTGCACAGCGGCTGATACCGTTTCTATTTGGTGTTCAGCGCTTGCTCAAAATACAGATCGTAGCAGACAGTCACCTCTAAGATAATGCATTTACGTGACTAATTGTCAATGATAATGATGTCAGGTTTACGATGCGTAATACGCTGTAATTCATCACCATATTCCGTTATTATTGATTCTGCAAGTTTGTTTGCATGAAACTGGAAACCACTTATACTTCCTGAGATCACCTCAAATATTTTGTCAGCAATGCGATTGTGACGTCGACTATAAAAGTTGTGAAACTCTCTACATCCATTCATCAGATGTGCGACATTTTCCGTGTGCTGATGGCAAAAAGGGCAAGAAGGGTCATTATCACAATTCCATACATGCTTTGTGAAGTTTGTTGGAAGTAGACTCAACCGTGCTTTTATTGCAAACTTCACCAGTAAATCACTTACTTCCCAGTTGTAAAAAATTGAACGGGAGGATTTCAACTGAACATCAGTCATGCAGAGAAAGGGGCCTTGAACTGACAATTGCTTTGCTTTTTGCAAATCTCGATTAACTGTCTGTTTGAATAGCAACTTCTGAAGTGGAGCACCTTCATAAAAAAATTCACTATTAATAATTACTCCAGCCTTTCCTTGCCTGAACTCAATGGAAACATCTAGCTTTCTAGCATATCTCAGAAGATCTGGCCAATCTGATTAACACCCAAATATTGGTACGACTATTCAGGTAGCCGTCTGCACTAATCTCAAACCCAAGGAAGTTCATATCATTATCTGTTGAAGCAACTTTCCGTTTTTCCATATCCAAATTAAGGGATTGACGTGCAATGTTCTTGAACTGTAATTGGGGATGATTCAACATCTTAATGAGAAATGCAACCCTTGTTGACCTATACACATCTGACACACGCTTAACTCCAATCCCTCCGTGCTCGCGTGGTAAGAAGATGATGAGCTGTGTTGTTGTTTTTTACAAATCGTACATATTTCGAACTGCCTTCACCAAAGACTTCTCCATGAGTTCCAACTGCTCCTCTGTAAACCTTGTATTGTAAAAATGGTGGAGAATCTTCGCGAGAGCCAAGTTATTTAAAGCACTAGCCTTTAGAGCAAGAGGCAATTTGCAGCTTGTTATTTTTTCCAATAAATCTTTATAACTTTCTATAACTTCATACACCTGCACAGCATCTTCGCCGGAAAGTGAGAGAGACTCTTCAACATACTTATAGGACTTAAAGGGTCACCTGTCTTTGTTCCTCTGATTATATTGAACTCTTTACTCAATTCAAACCCACAAATCACAGAAAACGAGGAGTAACGGTAAAGATCTTCGACCAAGCAACAATAAATCAAAGGAATAATAATAATAATAATAATAATAATGGAAACTTTTCATTTTGAATTCCAGTTAAAACTACAATTACAAATCTCACTATTACAAGGTAATATGTAACTGGCTAGCCTGTTTTTACAAAATAAGACTATTACAATCGTAGTAAAGAGAAAAGAAAAAAAAAACGTTAAAAGGGGAGTAGCTCTGGGTTAGTCCATGTTTTGTTCCTACAGCAAAAAATGTAATAGGTGGTACGAATGGATATCGTAGAAAGCTTAGAAATGAGATATCGTTTGTGTTGATCATCGATGGAAAGAGAGTCACACATTTCAAGGAATGAGCTGCATGAGTCGCTGAAGATGCCAAGAGAGCTGATGGAGAGATTTACAAATATGACAGATTTGAACCTTGGTCTTAGATCTGAGACAAGGCGAGCATATTTTAAACGTTTCCTTTCTGCATAATAATAATAATAATAATAATAATAATAATAATAATAATAATAATAATAATAATAATAATAATAATAATAATAATAACAATGGAAACATTTCATTTTCAATTCAACTTAAACTACAATTACAAATCTCACTATTACAAGGTAATTTGCAATTGGCTAGCCTGGTTTTACAAGAAAAAACTATAACAATCGTAAGGTAAAAGGAAAAACTGAGAAAAATAAAACAACCAAAATTAAAACGGATGTAATTCCGGATTTGTCCATGGTTTATTTTTGCAACAAAATATGTAGTACGTAGTACGAATGGCAATGTTGGAAAGTTTAGAGATGAGATACCGTTTTTGTTGTTGATCGATGGAGAGAGAGTCACACATTTTGAAGAAAGAGATGCAGGAATTGCCAAAGATGCCAAGAGAGCTCATAGAAAGATTCACAAAAGAGACACATTTGAACTTTCGCTGTAAGTCAGATAGGAGAGGAGCATACTTGCTGTGTTTTCTTGTTGCATTTGTGTCAAGATTGGATTCAAAACCAACAGTAAGCTCTAAGATGTATAGGTAATTGTTGTTAGTCTTCAAGAGAAGATCTGGGCGAAGGTTTTCTCCAGTTATGTTTGATGGTGAAAGATAGCGTAGATAGCGTAGATGGTAGATTCATTAACAGCTTTAAGAGACGTAGCTAGAAAGTTTAAGATAGAGTTATGACGCCAGGTGTATCGGCCTTGTTCCAAGTATGTTTTGCAGCCAGCAACAACGTGAAGGAGGGTTTCTGGCAGAAAACAGAAAGAACAATCAGAAGTCTGGCTCAAGTTCCACTTTTTCAAGTTTTTCTGTGTAGCAAGGGTATTGTTCAGGTACCTTATGGTGAAATTGAAAATATTCTGAGGCATGCTACTTTGCACCTTGGACCAAAGTTTGTTTATTTGTGAAAGATCCTGGTTAAAAAGATGTGACAATAAAGATCCTTGGGAAGTTAGAATGTTTTGCAGACGATCTTTATGTTCTTGCTGGACAGCCTTTAATGCTTCTTTCGTGTTCCTATATATATCATATTGTATATTTGTGCTACTGCTGGTATTTTTCCATAAAGAGCGAATGTTATCGTTTGGTGAAGATTTCAATGCGTTGCGTAAAATAGTTTGACACTGTAGGAATTTGGCGGATGGTAAAGTTAGGCTGAGTCCAAACTGGTTTTTAGAAAGAATAATGCTACTCAAGGTAGCACTTATTGGGAGGTCGAGCCACTGGCGGATGTATTTGGATACGAGGCTGTCAAGATTCTCGACAACCCACGTCTTTGAAAGATCTGCTACAGTAAGGTTCCAAGAGATTTTAGAAAGAACAAAGTTGTGATAAAGAAGCAACTTATTTTTTGCATGTAGAGGCTGGGAATCAATTTGTTTGAGCATGTTGGACAGTGATGATAAAAGATCAGATTTATGTTCTTGGTTTGTCATTTCAAAGTCAAAATGACGACCGAGGTACTTAAAAGAATTTCCATTCGAGACAGGTGGGATAGATTCGTTGTTTATGAAAAGCTTAGGTTGATACTGAAGAGAACGTGTGGAAAATTTCTTTATTCCAAAAGTGATGCATTTATCGACACGTATGATCATGTTAGCCCATTGGCACCAGCGAGTGAAACAATTCAGTAGAAGTTGGTTTTCTTTCTCGTTGCTGGTGATAACGGCAACATCGTCTGCGAATTGAAACCAATGGACTGGTTGAAACATACGGTCGTTCTGATCATGTGGGGAGAAACCTAACTGTTTGTATTTTTCAGCTTTTATGTACTGTATGAATGTGTTGAAGCATAGATTAAATAGTAGAGGACTGAGGCAGTCGCCTTGAAGAACACCGCGACGGACTGGAATAGCAGGAGTATTATAGTGGCTTGTGATGATAGAGGTTTTAAAATCGGTGTAAAGGCTAGAGATAAGAAGTTGTATGTTGTCAGGGATATGATGGTAAGATAGTACAGTGGGTATCAAATTATGATGTACTTCTCCAAATGCATTTTTAAGATCGAGAAGAGTGACAACTAGTGAACGTTGCTTGATACGAGCTTTGTTTATGACCTGAGCCATCATGGCAGTATGCTCTAAGGTCCCTGAAATATTCGAGGTGAAGCCTTTTTGTATTTCGTGCTCAATGAGACCATTAACTTTAAGAAAATTAAATAGACTGTCACGCAGGCATGATGTGAAGATTTTCAAAGGCACTGGCTCAAGAGTGATTGGCCTGAAGTTTGCTGGATCGTCATTGCTACCCTTTTTGTGAATTAGGATAGTGCATGCCTTTTTCCACTCTAAAGGAACTTTTCCAGAGAGCCAGATATTATGAATGATATTTGTTATCAAAGAGCGTAAATATGGACATCGTTTAAAAACAATGATGGAAATTTGGTCACGGGGACATGGAGTGGCTGAAGATTTCATACGCCGAATTACTGATGTGATCTTTTCATAAGAAGGAGGCTCCAAAGAAAAAGGGTGGTCAGGCTCCCTAAGAGATGGAATCCATGAAGGAATAGAAAAGTTTTTGCATGGCAACAGAGAAGAAAACATTTTAAAGAAATACTGAGAGCATTGATCTTTGGAAAAGGATGGCAGCAGAGTCGAGCTTGTTTGGAGAACGCGTTTGACGTATCCCCAAAAACTCTTTGAAATGAAGTTATCGTGATTTGAGATGTTTTTAACTACGGTAGAAGCAGATGAGTTAAGTCGTTGTCGTAAGAGCCGTGAAACGTATTTAATAATACTAATACTAATAATACTACTAATAATAATACTACTAATAATAATACTACTAATAATAATACTAATAATAATAATAATAATAATAATAATAATAATGAAAACATTTTTTATTTATATTCTTCTACTTACAACAGTAACCTCACTTTACAGGTAGTTACTATCGGCTAGCCTGGTGACAAGTTTACTAATTTTACAAAAGTTATAACATTTAAATAAATCATATGAGTGCAAAGAATCTTTAGAAGGAGAGCAGTTCAGGGTTTGTCCAAGTCTTATTGCGCATACAGAATATATAATAGGATGTCCGTATAATTATTGCTGACAGTTTTTTAATTATAAAATTACGGTGTTGGTAGTCAAGTTTTAGTTCATCACACATATCGATGAAAGAATCACAGGAGTTACCAAAGATACCGAGACAGCTGATGGAAAGATTAACAAAGTTTACTTTTTTGAACTTAGGGCGTAGTTCCTTTAGAAGGGAACGGTACTTCTCAGCTTTACGCGAAGCGTTATTGTCCAGGTTAGTCTCGAACCCAACAGTTAATTCGATGACATACAGACAGTTAGAAGCAGTTTTGATTAGCATGTCGGGACGGAACGAATCGCCAGTTATGATACATGGTGATAAATAAGCGGGAATGTCAGCATATATGAATACATCTCGGATACATTGAAATGATGATGCAATGAAGTGCAGGGCAGAGTCGTGCCTCCAAGTAAAACGCCCTTGCTCAAGGTATTTGTTACATCCAGCTACGACATGAAGAAGTGATTCAGGCTGAAGGCAGAATGAGCAATCTGGAGAAGAGCTAATTTTCCATAAGCAGAGGTTGTTCCTTGTGTTCCTAGTGTGTTGTTGAGATACCTTATCGTAAAGTTGAAGATGTTTTTTGGAAGTTTACTTTGAGCTGCAGACCAGAGTGAGGCTAACTTTGTATAGGAATGCTCAAGCAGGAATGAAATGATGAAGCCTTGAGATGTTAACTGAGTTTTGAGCTTTTCAGTGTGTTCATCCCTTACACATTTCAGTACCGCCTTAGTGTTCTTGTATGCGTCGAACTGTATATTAGGTCCATAATTGGTGTTCATCCATAGGGATTTGATGTTTTCGTTGGGCGAAGATTTGAGTGAGTTTCGAAGAACAATCTGGCACTGTTGAAACTTTACGGAAGGAAGCAGAAGCTCAAGACCAAAGTGTTTACGAGAAAGAACTATGCCACTCAATGTCGAAGATATTGGAAGCTCGAGCCACTGTCGAACGAATTTTGTGACAAGCTGATCTAAGTTTTCGCAAACCCACGTTTTGGAGAGATTAGCAACTGTGAGATCCCAAGAGAGCTTTGAAAGGATGTATTGATTAAACAGTAGAATTTTGTTCCGCGGGTGAATTTTCAAGGAATCGATAACTTTGAGCATCTCACGGAGAGAAGACGTCAAGTGATCCTTGTGTTCCTGGTTCTTCATATCATAATTGAAGAAACGACCCAGGTATTTGAAAGATTCGCCATGTTTCACAAAAGGGACAGGATCGTTGTTAATGAAGAGTTTAGGCTGAAACTGTGCAGATCTAGTTGCAAACTTTTTAATTCCAAAGGTGATGCACTTGTCTACGCGGATGATCATACTTGCCCATTGGCACCATCTTGTAAAACAGTTTAGCAATAATTGATTTTCGCGTTCATCACTTGTGCAACTGCAGCATCATCAGCGAATTGAAACCAGTGAACCGGGTTAAACAAGCGATCATTGCCGTCATGAGGAGAAAATCCAAGTTGTTTATATTTGTCTTGTTTTACCAGCTGAATGAAGGTGTTGAAACATAAATTGAAAATGAGAGGGCTGAGGCAGTCCCCTTGCAGTACTCCTCTTTTGACTGGAATGGCCGGAGACCTGAAATTATCGGTTAAAATTGAAGTGTGGAAATCAGTATAAAGATTAGACACGAGATCTTGAAAGTGAGCAGGGATGTGATGATAGTCCATAGTTTTAATGATTAAGTTATGATGGACCTCTCCAAATGCGTTCTTTAAATCCAAAAGAGTGACAACCACAGAGCGTTGCTTTATGCGTGCTTTATTGATAATATGGGCCATCAGTGAAGTATGTTCCGGCACTCCAGAGATGTTAGGAGTGAACCCTTTCTGGATCTCGTGTTCAATGAAATTATTTTGTTTGAGAAAGGAAAACAGAGCATCACGCAGGCAAGAGGTAAATATTTTTAGCGGTACAGACTCGAGGGTAATAGGTCGAAAGTTTGCCGGATCATCAATGCTGCCTTTTTTATAGACTAAAACTGTACAAGCTTTTTTCCATTCGCTAGGAACGTGGCCCGTGGTCCACATAACACGTATTATTTCAGTCAGAAATGACCGGAGGTAAAGGCATCTCTTGAAACAAATAATAGAAATCTTGTCCAAAGAGCATGGAGATCCTGCTGACTTCATTTTGCGAATAACTTTTGTCACTTTTTCATAAGACGGGGGTTCTGTATCAAATGGAACTGAAGGTTGAGAAAGAGAAGGAATCCATGGAGGTATGACAAATTGCCGGTCTGGGAAGACTGCTGAAAACATTTTAACGAAAAATTGTGTACAACGGTTAACAGAGAATGATGGCAGAACGGCAGATTGTTTTTCGATAACATTTTTTACGAAACTCCAGAGGTTCTTCGAGATGAGCTTATCGTAATCTTAGGATGTTGTTGCAGAGCTGCATATGTTACGATCCTGGCTGAGTTTTGATCGAAGAAGGCGGGATACAAATTTAATTTCAGTAGGTGGAGCACTTGACAATTTCAGACGTTTTAATTCTTTCTTGAGTGATTGTTTGGAGCAGTCCTTATATTTGTTAAGTAGATCATTATCATGAGTTCCGTTGACGGTTCCGTATGAATGTTTAAAATAGTTGTAAATTGAATCGTTCATGAATTTAATCGTGGAATCAAGAGAGACTTTCTCAATTTTGGTGTTAATAAAGATAGATTTAAAATAATTGTTAGCAGTATTCCATTGATCATCAGTCTTAGGCAGACGTACACCAGGTTTGATTTCATAATCACAAAGTGTATCCGTTGTCACTTCCGTATGGCTGATCAGTGATTGGTTGGCGCCAATATTTGAATTTTCAAAATCCAACGGTTGATCCTCTAGGCCTTCAATTACTCTGCATCGTCTTTGGTGCATTTTCAGTCCTTTAGCACCCGAACATTCTTTCCCACAGACACATTTAACTATACCCGACGTCTGGAGGGCATTTTTGTCAGACTCTGATGTGATATTAATCGTGTTGTTTGGTCCAGCTCTCGGGCAATCTTTTTCTGCAGCGCCATGTGTGGCGGCCTAGCACCTTAAAATCCTTTCCGCAGTACGAGCAAACCACTGAAATTATTAGAAGCCATAGTAAGCGAGGTCGCAGCATAACGATTCTGGCTCGGTTGAATACAATATACTAATTCGTATCTTTAAATAAGCGTTGTAGACATCCAGGCTGTTTGAAAAATCGAAGAGAAACGAGATCGTGTACAATGTGCGT
>NW_027019302.1:11437989-11474837 GCF_013076305.1 Rhopilema esculentum
ACAAACAAACTGATCAGTGCTGTTGCATTGTATGTTGCGAGGAAACTAGGCATAGGGAAACCAAAGATAGAAAATAAAACAAGAGAACCATGGTGGAAAAGAAGAATAAGCGAATCTATTAATGAACTTAGAAAGCACATTAACATACTTGAGCGCGAAAAGAGAGGTGAAGTATCGAAGAAAGGGAAATACCATGAACTGTCAAAAAAGTATAACATCACGAGAAAAGGAATCTCTACTGTAATTGAAGAGTTGAAACAGAGAATGCAAGCCAAGGCTTTCAAACTAAGAAGGTACGAGCAAAGGACGCGACAATACCAAATAAATCGAATGTTTCAATATGACCAAAAGAAGGTATATCAACAACTACAGGGTAAAGACAAAAGAGAGAATACAACACCAGATGCAGATGAAAGTAGAAAATTTTGGTCGAACATATGGGACAACGAAACACAGCACAATAAAAAGGCTAAGTGGTTAGAGGAGTTAAAAAACAACAAACCTAATCTATCACAAAATGACATTGAAATAACAACTAGAATGGTAAATCAGCAAGCCAAGAAGATACCTAACTGAAAAGCTCCTGGCCCTGATGGAGTCCAGGGGTTTTGGATAAAGAAACTTACATCTCTACACGAAAGAATTGCTGCCCAACTCAATGATTTGATAAATGATGAAATAGAAATACCCTCGTGGATGACCACCGGCAGAACTGTGCTATGTCAAAAGGATCCAAAAAATGGCAATGCAGTGGATAACTATAGACCCATATCCTGCTTGCCATTAATGTGGAAGCTGTTGACAGGAATCATCTCTGGAAATGTCTACACGTTCTTGGATGAGAATGAGATGTTACCTGAAGAACAAAAAGGCTGTAAAAGAAATAGCAGGGGTACAAAGGATCAGCTTCTGGTGGATAAGACGATTCTTGCTGATTGTAAAAGGAGGCATAAAAACTTAGTCATGGCGTGGGTTGACTATAAGAAAGCCTACGACATGGTTCCCCACAGCTGGATAATAGAATGTCTAAGGCTCTATAGAGTATCAGACAATGTTGTTAACTTTATAGAAAGATCGATGACCAACTGGAAAGTACAACTGACATCGTGTGGGGAAACTCTAGGGCTTGTAAATATTCGCAGAGGAATATTCCAAGGAGACAACCTATCACCACTTTTGTTCGTCATTTGCATGATACCCCTTACCGAAGTCCTCAGAAAAGTCAAAATGGGATATACATTGGATGGTGTTAAGATCAATCACCTGTTGTTCATGGACGACTTGAAGTTGTTCGCGAAAAACGAGAATGAAATTGACAGTCTAACATCTACTGTCAACCTTATTAGTCAAGATATAGGAATGGAATTTGGGATAAAAAAGTGTGGTGTTGTGACCTTAAGAAGGGGAAAATTAACAGGAAGTGCAGGGATTGAACTTGTCAATGGAGAAAAGATCAAGGAGGTTGGTGAAGAAGGATACAAGTATCTGGGAATAACAGAGTTGGATAGAATAAAAGAAGAGGAGATGAAGAAAATATTTCAAAGAGAATATTTCAGAAGGGTTAGACTTATCATGCAGTCAAAACTCAATGGAAGGAATAAGATTAAAGCAACAAATACCTGGGCAATCTCCCTGATGCGCTATGGAGCAGGAATAATTAAATGGAGAAAAGACGAGCTAGAAAGTATGGACAGAAGAACCAGGAAATTAATGACAATGAGTAAAGAACTTCATCCTAGAAGCGATGTAGCAAGAATTTATGTTAGCAGGAAAAAGGGTGGTAGGGGGCTGATAAGTTGTGAGTATTGTATTGAAAATGAGACAAACAACCTGGCTTGGTATGTGAAGCATGCTAGAGGCAATATTATGTCAAAAGTGAGAGACCTTGGGGCAATGAATACTGAGGAGGCAGTAGCACCGAATGAACATAAGAATGAGACAAAAAGGCGCTTGGAGAAACGATGGAAAGATAAGCCGATGTATGGGCAATTTACTAAGAATACTGACGGAATTGATTGGGAAAAAAGCTGGTCATGGTTAAGGAACGGAGATCTGAAAGGGTGCACTGAAGCATTAGTGTGTAGTGCACAGGAGCAGGCGCTGCGCACTAAATATACCAAGCACTACATTGATAAAACAAGTGATACGCCTTTATGTAGAATGTGCGGTGACAAGGGAGAAACAGTTAGCCATCTGGTGAGCGAATGTGCTAAACTGGCACAGACAGAATATAAAAGACGACATGACAATGTGGCAAGGTATATTCATTGGTTGTTAGCGGAAAAGTGCGGATTTGAAAGAGCCACAAAATGGTATGAACAGAAACCTGAAGGAGTTTTAGAGAATCACAAGTTTAAGCTACTGTGGGATTTTATGATTCAATGTGATAGGGTTGTTGAAGCTAGAAGGCCAGACATTGTTGTCGTTGACAAGGAAAAAAAGGATGTGAAGATAATCGATATTGCCATTCCTGGTGATAATAGGGTAAAAGGTAAAGAACAAGAAAAAATTGAGAAATATCAACCATTAAAGGAGCAAATCGGAAATCTGTGGAATATGAAGAAGGTGACAGTCATCCCTGTTGTGATTGGGGCATTAGGGTGTATATCATATTGTTTTGAAGAGCACATGGAAAAGATCGGAATTGATGTAAAGTTACAGGTGATACAAAAGACAGCACTGCTAGGGACAGCCAGGATTTTGAGACAGACATTGTCTATGTAAACTTGAGATGACAGAATGGGACCTTTGTCAGCTTGTTGCTGACTGCTCCCTCCTATATTATCCGGACCAATTAACATCTAGGTGTCTGTGAATCACTTAATTAGCCATAATAATAATAATAATAATAATAATGAAAACATTTTTTATTTATATTCTTCTACTTACAACAGTAACCTCACTTTACAGGTAGTTAGCAGTTAACAGGTAGAGAGCAGTTCAGGGTTTGTCCAAGTCTTATTGCGCATACAGAATATATAATAGGATGTGCATATAATTATTGCTGACAGTTTTTTAATTATAAAATTACGGTGTTGGTAGTCAAGTTTTTGTTCATCACACATATCGATGAAAGAATCACAGGAGTTACCAAAGATACCGAGACAGCTGATAGATAGATTAACAAAGTTTACTTTTTTGAACTTAGGGCGTAGTTCCTTTAGAAGGGAACGGTACTTCTCAGCTTTACGCGAAGAGTTATTGTCCAGGTTAGTCTCGAACCCAACAGTTAATTCGATGACATACAGACAGTTAGAAGCAGTTTTGATTAGCATGTCGGGACGGAACGAATCGCCAGTTATGATACATGGTGATAAATAAGCGGGAATGTCAGCATAAATGAATACATCTCGGATACATTGAAATGATGATGCAATGAAGTGCAGGGCAGAGTCGTGCCTCCAAGTAAAACGCCCTTGCTCAAGGTATTTGTTACATCCAGCTACGACATGAAGAAGTGATTCAGGCTGAAGGCAGAATGAGCAATCTGGAGAAGAGCTAATTTTCCATAAGCAGAGGTTGTTCCTTGTGTTCCTAGTGTGTTGTTGAGATACCTTATCGTAAAGTTGAAGATGTTTTTTGGAAGTTTACTTTGAGCTGCAGACCAGAGTGAGGCTAACTTTGTATAGGAATGCTCAAGCAGGAATGAAATGATGAAGCCTTGAGATGTTAACTGAGTTTTGAGCTTTTCAGTGTGTTCATCCCTTACACATTTCAGTACCGCCTTAGTGTTCTTGTATGCGTCGAACTGTATATTAGGTCCATAATTGGTGTTCATCCATAGGGATTTGATGTTTTCGTTGAGCGAAGATTTGAGTGAGTTTCGAAGAACAATCTGGCACTGTTGAAACTTTACGGAAGGAAGCAGAAGCTCAAGACCAAAGTGTTTACGAGAAAGAACTATGCCACTCAATGTCGAAGATATTGGAAGCTCGAGCCACTGTCGAACGAATTTTGTGACAAGCTGATCTAAGTTTTCGCAAACCCACGTTTTGGAGAGATTAGCAACTGTGAGATCCCAAGAGAGCTTTGAAAGGATGTATTGATTAAACAGTAGAATTTTGTTCCGCGGGTGAATTTTCAAGGAATTGATAACTTTGAGCATCTCACGGAGAGAAGAGGTCAAGTGATCCTTGTGTTCCTGGTTCTTCATATCATAATTGAAGAAACGACCCAGGTATTTGAAAGATTCGCCATGTTTCACAAAAGGGACAGGATCGTTGTTAATGAAGAGTTTAGGCTGAAACTGTGCAGATCTAGTTGCAAACTTTTTAATTCCAAAGGTGATGCACTTGTCTACGCGGATGATCATATTTGCCCATTGGCACCATCTTGTAAAACAGTTTAGCAATAATTGATTTTCGCGTTCATCACTTGTGCAACTGCAGCATCATCAGCGAATTGAAACCAGTGAACCGGGTTAAACAAGCGATCATTGCCGTCATGAGGAGAAAATCCAAGTTGTTTATATTTGTCTTGTTTTACCAGCTGAATAAAGGTGTTGAAACATAAATTGAAAATGAGAGGGCTGAGGCAGTCCCCTTGCAGTACTCCTCTTTTGACTGGAATGGCCGGAGACCTGAAATTATCTGTTATAATTGAAGTGTGGAAATCAGTATAAAGATTAGACACGAGATCTTGAAAGTGAGCAGGGATGTGATGATAGTCCATAGCTTTAATGATTAAATTATGATGGACCTCTCCAAATGCGTTCTTTAAATCCAAAAGAGTGACAACCACAGAGCGTTGCTTTATGCGTGCTTTATTGATAATATGGGCCATCAGTGAAGTATGTTCCAGCACTCCAGAGATGTTAGGAGTGAACCCTTTCTGGATCTCGTGTTCAATGAAATTATTTTGTTTGAGAAAGGAAAACAGAGCATCACGCAGGCAAGAGGTAAATATTTTTAGCGGTACAGACTCGAGGGTAATAGGTCGAAAGTTTGCCGGATCATCAATGCTGCCTTTTTTATAGACTAAAACTGTACAAGCTTTTTTCCATTCGCTAGGAACGTGGCCCGTGGTCCACATAACACGTATTATTTCAGTCAGAAATGACCAGAGGTAAGGGCATTTCTTGAAACAAATAATAGAAATCTTGTCCAAAGGGCATGGAGATCCTGCTGACTTCATTTTGCGAATAACTTTTGTCACTTTGTCATAAGACGGGGGTTCTGTATCAAATGGAACTGAAGGTTGAGAAAGAGAAGGAATACATGGAGGTATGACAAATTGCCGGTCTGGGAAGACTGCTGAAAACATTTTAACGAAAAATTGTGTACAACGGTTAACAGAGAATGATGGCAGAACGGCAGATTGTTTTTCGATAACATTTTTTACGAAACTCCAGAGGTTCTTCGAGATGAGCTTATCGTAATCTTAGGATGTTGTTGCAGAGCTGCATATGTTACGATCCTGGCTGAGTTTTGATCGAAGAAGGCGGGATACAAATTTAATTTCAGTAGGTGGAGCACTTAACAATTTCAGACGTTTTAATTCTTTCTTGAGTGATTGTTTGGAGCAGTCCTTATATTTGTTAAGTAGATCATTATCATGAGTTCCGTTGACGGTTCCGTATGAATGTTTAAAATAGTTGTAAATTGAATCGTTCATGAATTTGCTGCATCGTCTTTGGTGCATTTTCAGTCCTTTAGCACCCGAACATTCTTTCCCACAGACACATTTAACTATACCCGACGTCTGGAGGGCATTTTTGTCAGACTCTGATGTTATATTAATCGTGTTGTTTGGTCCAGCACTCTCGGGCAATCTTTTTCTGCAGCGCCATGTGTGGCGGCCTAGCACCTGAAAATCCTTTCCGCAGTACGAGCAAACCACTGAAATTATTAGAAGCCATAGTAAGCGAGGTCGCAGCATAACGATTCTGGCTCGGTTGAATACAATATACTAATTCGTATCTTTAAATAAGCGTTGTAGACATCCAGGCTGTTTGAAAAATCGAAGAAACGAGATCGTGTACAATGTGCGTGTGAACGCCACTGCTCAACGATAATAATGGAAACTTTTCATTTTCAATTCAATTAAAACTACAATTACAAATTTCACTATTACAAAGGTAATTTGCAATTGGCTAGCCTAATAATAATAATAATAATAATAATATTCATACAATATAAATATATCGGCGCATTAATTATGGAAGATAGAGAATGCTTACAGGAAATTAAGAGAGGAATGGAAATAACAGGAGAATCATTCTTAGAATTGAAGGGACTCATGAAAAGCAATGTCAACATGAAAACAAAGAAAAGGTTACTGAAGACATAGATATTTCATATCTAATATACCATTTGAAGCATGGCCTATAAGCAAAGAAAACGCTAGCATGATCAGTGCATTTGAAACATGGTGTTACCGTAGAATTTGCAAAGTTAGCTTGGTCACTACGATCAAAGAAATGTTTGACCTAGTAAAAGAGCGACCGAATCTATTAAAGCAGATCACTCGACGTAAATCGTCATTCTTTGGTCGTATAGCAAAAAGCACAAATCGAAAGTTGTTTGTCAACATCATGCAAGGATTTGTAAATGACAAAAAAAACCAAGGTAGCCCTTGAATAATGTGGATAGATAACATCCAAAGAATGGATCAACATTGAAGAATACGGACAATTGAAAAAGAAAGCACAATGCAGAGAACAGTGGAGATACGTGATTTCGAGGACGCTTTATAGACAGATTGATAGATTCTATAGCAACTCGCTTCTCATTTGACAATTTTCCTCCTATATTTCCTCCTATAGGCGTGGTCTATATGTCTACAAACAAAAACATTTTTGAGTAACTTACACATTGTTTACTACGATTTCTATGGCGACAGGAAATTTTTCAAGAATTTTTTCCGCCAAAACTCCCTATAATGTACGCCTATTTCACTTAATTCTTGCATTCAAATATTTGGTCTTGTCGATAAGTTGTCAAAAGTTCCGCCATTTTGAGCCCGGTGATGCAATACTTCTGAAACGGCAGTGTATAATATGTTCACAAGAGGGATTTCACGTTTAGACCTCACGGCACCTAGAAACAGTAATCGTCGTACTTACAAGATAAAGAGTATAATATTGGTTTATATGAAACACAATTTCAAGCTTTGATTATTTAGAGGAATTAAGAAATTTGCGTCTTTAATTTTTACCAAATGTAAGAGCGTCGCGCCGTTATTGGGAACGTTAAATATTTTCGAAAGAAAAATGCTGCGCCCAATGACAGAAAACGTTTCCATGCCGTATAGCTGGAACAATGAAAAAATTCAACTTGGGTTTAAGACTAAACGGACTTAAAGTGCTTTGCTGTTATCAAATGAAAGGCCCAGCTAACAATACTTAGAAAAGGACATAAAAATGGGCGTTAAACATGGGCGTTAAATATGGGCATTAAACATGGGCGTAAAAGGGGACATAATGAGTTATTTTAAGACACTCGTTAGACTGTGAAACAAACAGAATTTTTCGAAAAACTTAAAAAAAACATTTTGAGCTTTCTCGGGTCTTTTTGCTTCTCAGTTCGACTGGGAAAATGAGCTCGATGAAGAAAAATTCATTAGCAACAAATGCTCATAGGCAAGGTAACGGTGTATGTATCAAAATACCGATAATTGCTGTATTATAAGGTTATGAAAATGAACCTGGTTCTTCAAGTGGATTAAGTCGGCAGTATTTCGTCAAGTCATGCTTCTGGATGCAAGATTTTATTGGCACAAATTTGTACGATTCGGGGCAAAGCAGAAACGAAGGATCGTAGTTTCCCTGCAGTTGGAGCAAAAAATCTGTCAGCAGAAATTTAAATCATGGAATAGAAGATGAAAAGAAATAAGATATCAATGAGTGTCGGGTCCCTAATTCTGTATTTGGCTTCCTGTTTAGGAGTGATAAAAGAATTTAGGTATTTCCATTAATCTAACTTTTAATGGTAATATTTAATTAAAGCTGATAGAAAACTAAAATGGGAAAGAGCATTCTCGAAGAAGAGTGAATTATCTTGATTGGCCATTACCCAAATGTATCACGGTTACGATTGCCACTTATCTATCAAGACTTGGCAACATATGAAATTGAGTTATTTTGAAGGTTCAGGCACTTACTTTATATCGCATCTTTTGACAAGCATGGAGATAGTAGCCAATGTAATAATACTTGAAGGACGGGCAGTTTTTCATTAGACTTCTTACAAAGTAGATTTCTCTAAAAAGAGAAGTAAGATTTATGAATACTGACTTCAAAAAAGCTGTAAATAAAAGAGTAACTTCTTACCATTTTCACAATTTGCTGAATTACATGTGACGTGACAATAGTACATTCCCCTCACAGAAGTATTGCACCACTTCGAAGGAGACAAAATGGCGCAAGAATCATCGAAAGCTATTGTTGCGCGATTTGATTGTGTTTTAAGGGGTGAATGGGAGTGGGTCGGAAATGAAACAACCACCAATCAAATCTTCAATCTTTCTAGAGCACTTTTTTTAAAATAACCGTTTCAAAACGTATTTTAACAGTTTCAAATTTTAATATTTTGACGGGAGCTATGAACTTTTGAAACCGATTTATGCCTTCTTGAATTGGTTGCATAAATTGTGGAATTTCATTCCAAACTTTAAGAATTCTTTATATTAACGATTCTTTGGTTCTCCATGGTTCGTAATGTTTTTCATACGAAGCCAAATATTTCAACGATGTACAAATCTGGACTTAAAGGACGCCACGGAAAAACTTCTTGTTCGGAAATAAATCGTTGTAAAAAATGGTTTCCTTTAATGCAGGTGAATTTTTATTTTATACTTGTGTAAGACACTCATTATTTTTTGTTTGGAAGAATTTTGAGCTGCAAAAAATTGCTCAGTATCGATTTTACTGTTCCCTGGTGTAAACATGGTGAAATAAAACAGACAAATTCGTTCCCCCTTTAACGTCAATTTTTTTTGTTCACCCACTTCTCGGTTTATTACAACTGAAACACTTTCGAGAAACCCTTTTAGATTTATTGAAGCTGTTGTGTGGTTGCATCTAACTTGGTCAACAATTTTTCAAAAATTAAAGACCACTTTCCTGTAAAGATTTTATAGGGATTCGCCTCTCATTTGACAAATTTTCTCCCTTAAGCAAGGTCTACATTTTTCCAAACAATAATATTTTGCGTAATATTTACATTTCTAACTAGATATTCTATGGCGTTAGCAAAATTTGCAAACTTTTCCCGCCGAAATTTGTTTTAAAATATGCCTATTTCACCCAATTCATGCATTCAAATGTTTTGTATAGTAAAAACATTGACAAAAAGTGCGGCCATTTTGAACAAGGTGGTGCAATACTTTTCTGAGGGGAGTGTATGGTAAAACTAGTTTTGAACAATGTATGGATAACAAACGGCACCGGAGAAACCGATCTCAAATCTTTTCAGCACTACGGAGTTAGAGTCTGGAACTCGCTACTTAGATCTATTAGGGACATCAAATCTTATATATTGTAAGTCTGCCTTTATTTACTTTTGGCTTTATCTAAGCCCGGCTGAAAGCAAGCTTACAAGATATTTTTTATACCTTTTTCATACATACATAATCAACACAAAGAATTTAAAAAAATTAAAGAATAATAATAAATATGATAATGGTTATACAGGAAACTCTTATCACCGCTTCTTGATTCTGATAGCAAACATACCTGTGCAATATTCGTTCCAAATATAACATACATTCCAGGTTATAATGGCGATCCAGTCGGTTAACCTGTTGCTAGGGCCTTGCTTGCATAGGGCTTTGATAAAGTGATGGAAACATTAAAGGTAAACCAATAGTCTTTTAAACCAGCCTTTTTTCTATTCACTATGATCAAATACTTTTGCAGCATATAGCTGCTTCAGAGAAATCAGGTACTTACTGGACAACTCAGGAATCATAGTAAGATATTTGCGTTTGAATCTATGTGTTCCCAGGCATTGCTCCAAGAGGACAGCTGAATAAAAATGGGAAGAGCTGTGATCGACTCACCTCAAAGCAGAGAATGTCCCAAGTGATAAAAAGTCAAATTCTGGATCATAAAAGAAGTACTTTGATGACAGGCAATGCGGTAAAATGTCAATCACACCAACGGCAATGAGTTTACCTAAAAAGTGACATATGTGTGTGACTATGAAAAAATTTATGCACAGAGCGATGGTCGCTTTGTTAAGATATGACAACATTAATTTCATTTAATTTCATTTTAAATATTTAAGGAGCGTTTCCCTTAAGCATAGCTGATTTTAAGTGGCGCTTAGTTCAGAATTTATAACTACAATTGAAATTTTTGTCAAAAAAGACAATAAATCTACTACTAAAATATTTACAATTAACAGATTACAAATAAAACTAGTGTATGAAAGATTTGGATGCATATGACTTCAAGCTCGTGATTCCTAACTTTTAATGAAAGGTCCTCCTTTTGATCTCTAAAAATTTTACGTGTCTGCTTTGTAGTAAGGACCATTTACTGTGTTTCCATATTTTAGGAAAGTTTGTTGTAAAGAGCAATTTTCAGATCAATCTTACTGACGTTGAAAAAGAACACTAGGATAAATGAACGCATTTTAAGGAAAGGCATATTTATGGGCAATACAGAGACTAAAGGAGGTCTACCCAATCTGAATGTATGCGTCCACTTTTCATTAGAAATAGGGGTCCACATTGAGTACTCTAACTTCTTAGCAGTGCAGCAATTTTTAGCACCCATTTTTCTTTACTTTTTTAATTTGGGGTCCTGTGTGTAACTTTTTGTGCTGAGAAATGAGTAACTTTTGTTTTTCTAAGTATCTTTAAAATTTTCTAAAAATTCTTTTGTTTTTTCATTTTTCTGGTTTGAGTACTGAAATTTCTTGATTTTGTTTCAGAATCTCTGGTTCTAGTTTGTTATAGCATGTTGCAAAGGATTACCGAAAGTCTTGAATATAACAAGCACTATGAATGGACAATTACTTTCTCAGCAATAGAATGCTGAACTGGAAGAAGCTCCCTTTGGCATCATTCCCGCTTTACAATGAATGCAATGCACGAAAATTACAACAACAATCAATGCCACCTGCTCTTTATATAAAATGACATTGAACAGACTTTGAAGATGAGGGAGGCAATACTCTACTTCTAGGAAAGTGACAACGTGACGCCAACATAATCCATGGCGTAATCCAGGATCCATGACGCAAGCAGCGTAATCCAGCAGCTTACACAGAAAATGAATAAAATATCAGGTTTGATTTGAGGGATGGAATCCAACCAGCATAAATGCAAACAATTTGAAGACGGTATTTGTGACTCCAACTTGCTTGCATTCAGGACCGGTGTCAGGTTTCAGGACAGAATGACCAAAGACCCTGGTAAAGACACTGTCACAAAGACTGCGGCAAGGAAAGCAAAAATGATCCCCCCTCCTTAAAGCTGAAATACACTATGCATTTCAATGGATTCAATTAAATGGACAGTGTTGTTTTTCATTAAACTGGAGTTGTGTCTAATCAAATAAGCAAATATTGAAAGGAGGATAAAACTTCGGACCTAAAAGTGATACATTCAAAAGCCAAGCAGCTTACCATCCATGAAATATTGCTGATGAAATGCACCAAGACCAGTTGATGGCCATCCGGTTGCTGCCTCCCTTTCCTAAATGTTAGAAAAACTAATACTCTAGAGTTATTAGGCTTAGAAAGGAATTGCTGATACCAGGTATAATTAGAAAAAAATTGCTGAAACCTAATACACCTTCATTAATGTTCACAAATGCATATAATGAAACGACATGATACAATGACAAAGCCGCTGGGAAGCCAGAATGCTCGGCTAGGTGCATGTTTTCTTGGACAGCAACACCTAACAATTAAACAGTTTTCGTCAATTGCTGAACACAGCTCGATACAGTCCTTGTTTCCATTCTTTCAATTTTCAAGTAGGATCTTTTTATCGTTGGTAACATTTCTTTAAAGATTCAAAAATGGCTTTGAAAAAAGCAAACATTTAGCAAACTAAAGCTTTTCGTTTGCACTTTTCGTTTCGTCCGACACACTTCTCGATGGAGTTCGTTTTGCCCAAAACAAAGAAAAATCAGCCTCATCAAAACGTTTACACATAGGGCACTGATGATTTGTTCCAAGCCTAAACTCGACTCGGAACTTGAAAAACTAACTAAGATCTTTCTGAAGAACGGCTATCCAGCAGAGGAAGTCATTTCAGTTTACATTAAGGAGAAGATAGGAAATTTCTCGGCTGACGTAAAATTTAGTCCTCGAAAGTGCCCGGTCTATCTAAAACTACCCTGGTTCGGTGACAGTTCCCTACGTTTTGAAAGTCAAATAAAACAGGCCATTACAAATTGTTTCTTTGCAGTCGACCCACGTCTTGTTTATAGTACGAAAAAGGCTCTTCCGTCCATTCAAAAGGACTGCGTTCCTGCCACACAAAAAAGTTCCGTTGTTTATGAATTTACGTGCCAGTGCGATTCTGGCTACGTAGAACGCACTACCCAAAGATTGGAGGATAGAATAAAACAACATGTTTCGCCTAGTATTAGAAACAAAACTCGTCCCCAAAGAGAACAGCCACCTCGGTCTTGCAAATCTAAAATTACAACTAAAACCTGCGATTCTGCTATCGGGCAGCATTTACTAGAAAACCCAGGTTGTGCAAAAAACTATAATGGCGACATGATTCGGATTATTGTTAAAGCCCGATCGTCGTTCCACCTAGCAGTTTTGGAATCTATCTGCATAAGCACGAAAAAACCGCTACTGTGTAGACAAAAAGAGGTCGTTTTCCCCTTAGGACTCCATTGGTAACATTCTCAATAGGCAAGCGGCACTGATTGGTCAACCTCAACAGTCATGTGCTTGTGCTTCTGATTGGCCAATTTCGATCCACAACTGGGTATATATATTTTCTAGCGTAGAGTTTTCGGTCTATGTTCTGACGTTTTAAACTCTGAAGAGTGACAGACGAAAAGCTTTAGTTTACTGAATGTTTGCTTTTTCAAAGCCATTTTCAAGTTTTGTACTACCCAAAGATTGTTTGCATGCTTTAAAGATTCCTTGTTTGTCACTTGCAACGCTGATAAAGAAAGCATGCATTCTGGATGTTAACGCATATGTGTTCAATTTATTGATTACTAAGTGCATTAAAAAAAATGCAAAAGTCTTATGATATACTTCAGTCTACTCACCATAAGCGGACAGTCAACAAGAAACCTTTTGAACTGCAAGGGAAAAACATTTATGAAAGCGCCTTACAAAAACTATTTAGAATAGAATACTAAAACGCAAACGTAAAATAGAATACTAGCATCGTAAAGCATCGCAAAGTAGCCTATCTGCTGTCGGCCATCTTTGGTGTTTGGGAAATACATATTTTCAACTTCAGCGCTAATAAAGAACAATACTCTTTATCAAATATTCAGAGAGAAAATTTCATGACACAGATAAGCAGAAAGTAAGAAACTGCTATAAAAAATTTGTTTAGAAAGCAGAGGTTCAAGATTAAATAGCACTTCATTTCTACTTGAAAATTATGACGAATTCATAGCAGAAAATGGTACTTGTTTATTACAGCCTACAGTTGTACACATTTCACATCCTTGAATCTTTGAATAGGCATAAAAAAGCAGAAACTCGCGTATAATTTGAAACCGGTCCTCACTCGTATGAATGCAAAAATAATACAAAAATTTAAAGTAGCGAAGCAAGAAACTACTTTCAAGGACAAGAGCGTCAACAGTACCTGTGAAATTGGGTTTTCAGACGGTGTTTCCTTATGGATCGCCACTTGATATTTTAAGAAGAGTTCATACTCTGACTGAAAACTTTCCAAAAATTCTTTGGATTGAGGATGCGAGCGTACCGTTCTAACCTAACAAATTGAAAGAAAATCGTTGATTGATCACTTTCTTACCCGTTTTACAGTAAGTTTCTCCTTTGGATCATTGTGTATCACTCTCTGATACTTGCAAAACAATTCGAAAGATTCTTCGAAATGTATCTTGAATTCAATATTTGATAAATCTACTCTGCAGCTTTTGACCTACGACAATAGGAATATTTGGCTTTCGTCAGCAATCTCATTTCATAATAACAGGACCCATCTCATGCTAAGCAACCAACGTTCGTAGAGATAAGTTGGTATACATAACCAAGCCAACATCAAATTGAACATTATAATATCATTTTATAGCTGTGGTAAATAACTAATTAACTTTCTCCGTGTTCACCTTTACCATCCGCATGCAAATATGACACTGTAATGGATATAGAAAAGATATGGAGATGAATCAAAGTCTGAAAGAAGCACAAGAAAAGTCGCTTTAATAGGGAATCGAAGGAGCCAAGGAGACAGAGCCTTTCTCAATATACCAACGTTAAAAGGAAGAGTAGGAACAAACACGTGCTCTTTGTCAGGTAGAACAGTCATAACGGACAAGGATAGGGTACTACAAATTGTAAATAGGTATTGTTCAGCTCTTCGTCAACAAATCTGTTATCAAAAAGAGCATAGACAGTCCCAAAATATTGAAATCCGACGTGAGGGACGAGGGCATTACCACTTCTAAAAAAGGTACGATTCCAAAAAGATTTGACAAGATTTGACAAGGATTTCATGTGGATTTATACAATTCCGGATTTCCTGTGGATTTTTCAGGAATGTTTAATGGATTTCGAAAGTTTTCAGATGTGCTTGAAGCCATTAAATCGCTCTAAATGTCAGGCGCGAAGCACTGAAAGGTTGGGCGGGCAACAAAGGCGAAGCAAAGACTTAAGTAGCGGCATTGAAGATTTTCATTTCATTTCAAACTTATTTACATAGGGTAACAATTCAGTGTAGAAACCTGTTTTGCAATTGGCCCTGTGAAAAAAATACCTAATAATACCAAGTTATTTTAATTGAATACAAAAATACAATATAATACAAGCTAAAAGAATAAAACGAAAGACCGGGAAACGAAAAGAAGGACGGATTTGTCCATGTTAGAGACCCTTGTAAGTTTTAAGTCTCAATTTGAAGAAATGGATGGAGAATGCCAATTTCTATTCTAAGTCAAGATCATTCCAAAATTTAGCACCATGACAAGCGAAAAAACCTTTAAAATTTTTAAATCTTGCAATTGATACAGAGTTTGCTATAGATTTATCATCTTGCCCCGGATAAAGATATTTTGCAATTTAATGAACTTTTTGTAGAGTTAATCATCCTTAAGCAATAAATCTGGCATAGTACGAAATCTAGCATAATTCTGGCATAATTTGAATATTTAATAAGAAAGTCAACCTTTCCATTGATAAGTGATTCGCTGTCTATAGTAAATGCGTGGCTATAATTATGCGAGTAAAACACATTACACCCACAAATGTGGCTATAATTATGTGAGTAAATTGTGGGGCAGTCTTATCATAACATACCAGTACAAGACAGCAAGGGTTAATAATGGCGTCTGCATTTAGAGGTAGTTGATTGGCTACTATCTGAGTTTGCAATGCTGATTTCAAGAAATAGCTCTGTAAGTAAAAAATATTGGCCAGCTAGATTTACATAAATACAACTATATATACACATATTTCATATTTGATGATTAATATTTGGTTTTTTTGGTATATTCAGTATTCTGACCACAATTTCATTTAGCATGCGCTAGCCTGTTTTTCATAAAGGAAAGCCTTGATTTGAAATTTGGCATAATATTTGTAAACTTAGCATAATTTTATGAACATTTTGGCATAATTTCTAAATGCGATCTGGTCACACTGATTAGAAACGGAAAAACTGAAGAAAAGTCTTGTTTTTAATTACTTTTTTACAGAATAAATAAAAAAATCAACTGTAAAAGGGAATTAGGCCATAATGATAGGTGCAACAAAGCCTTGTAATTTCGTCTATTTGAAAGAGAGTTTTCAGGGTTTTAGCTCCCAAAATAAAATATTATCAAACCGCAATGACATCAACGATTATCGTTCAAAATGAACATAGCCTTTTCCAAGGGAAATTAGCTGCGGGGGCAAACCTTTGTTTATGAAAAAAGGGAAAATAGCCTATTGTTTAAACAACGGAAAGCCACTTGGGCTGCAGGGGCAATTGCTCCCTAGCAAGTATGTTAAAAAGGCCTCGATTTGCAGATTGGTGTCTTCGTTGGGAGCATCTACGTCGCTTAGTGCCGAATACAAGCATTCAACGCAGGCTGCTTGATATAGAATTGTGTGGACTGGTGCACAGTCGATATTGGCTTTACCATAAATGCACAGATGCACAGACTTTGTTGATACCAATTTTTCGACAGTCATGTAAACAAAACATGCTTTTTCTAAATTTTGAGAAAAAAACATTTTTTGATTCTAAAATTTTTGGACGGGCACAGAGGGGCAAAAAATTATAGTTGGGCGGGCAATACCCCCGGGGCCCTCTGGGTTTGTGCCTGCTGATATGTCAAAGCAAATCTGTTGGAGCATGTTAGATGCTACCTGGCAAGTTCTACATAAAATGAGCATGCACTACGATATTCTAAAATATAAATTTGCCTAAAAGCAATAAAAGAAAGTCATATCTGTGATTCTGCCTTTTTTACTTTATTTGCTTTTCGCTTTTTCATTTTTATAGATTGGATTAAACAATGGTAAACAAACTGCAAGTGTAGTTTCGTCCGCATCTAATCCTATAAGTGAAACACCACTTTTCATCACAAAAAATTTCATGTCGTGCTTCTGTAATATTGCTTGAACATGAAAAACTTGGGCCCTGATCATGGCTTAACAAAACAATGTTCATGTCTCGAATTAAAAATAATTACGAAATATCATATGTAATCCTATTTTCCCACTGTGGAAGGACATGTGGTAACAAACCAACCGGAACTTAAATGATAGGTCGATAATTGAAACTAAGAATAGGTCACTGCAAAAGTAATTTTCCAACAAACTGCAAAAGTTACTTTCCATGACCAACATTACCCAAGATAGGCAGGGAATTCCATGTAAGTGACTGAATTTTTGCCTAACCTCGAATGTTATTACTAATTTCCACTAAATCGACCCTGCAGATTACAAATCCAAGATGGTTCACTTTCGATTTTGACCGGAAGTGCCTTAATTTGATGACGTCAGAAAACAAGAAATTAATCCATTCTACCTGCAATTTCTCGGTATCCTTACACCCATTTTCAAGAATATTTGCATATTTTGATTCAGCACCACAAGGGCTATCGATTGGTATATATTTTATTAATTTTACTGACAAATTTATTTTTAGAAATGACGTCATCATGACATAAAGCGATGTTTTGCTTGGACTTCACTAATTTGTTGTTACCAACATGTGTTTTATGATACAAAAATGCATTCCTTTGCAGGGCAATTCTTAGTATACCAAATTGGGGGCAATTTACCCCTCACCCTCTCGTTCTATTAATTACTGAAACAATAGTTTATCTTGTTCTTCAAGAAGAGACTTGTTGTGGGACTGGGATATATTGTATGTTTAAGAGACTGTCAAGCTCGGTCATATAGAAAAGGAAGTCAAACATTTTTTATAATAAATTGTCTGTAAGGGACTCAGTACTCAATATTCATGACAATTAAGTAACTTTCAGTACTTAGACATGTCTAATGTTCGCCTATGTTTCTCATAAAAAAACTGTGTATTTAGTCTTCGAAAGACTTTTGAATTACAGCTAAGACAAATTCATTGTTACACAAATGAAAAACAGTTATTTTGCGTTAATTGACTGCTTTTTCCGGAAATGGCAAAATTTCCAATCCTCTGAAATATCAGAGAACATTCAACACAGAAATTTTTGTGTTGTCAGTTCAAAAAGCAATAAACCTGCTTGTAAACTGTGACTGACTAAAGCAGAACAGTTTTGGCAAGAAACATGGCCTCAAGTAGGTCTTTTCTTGCTTTGCACGATGAAGAAGAAAGAAAATGTTTGCTTTGTGGATATTTGATTAAAGGAGGAAAAGTGACTGAATTTAAGAGTGCAGGTTGGGCGGCTTTGAAGGAAAAGGCCTAAAGATGGTCTATGATAAACATTACCTTTGACGATCAAGAATACTGCTTTACGAAAGTTCATGAAAAGACAAAGGACTGTGATACCGCTTTTGGCAAAGCTCATACGAACTGCAGAACATCTGTTCGAACCATGATAGAACGGCGTGAAGCAAAGCATGGTGCTATTCAGGAAGGGATTGATGCTGGTGGTAGCGAGGACAATGCTGACGAATGTGGCACTGGAGGGATTTCACGTAGATCTGTTAGGCAACATCTGAAGAACAAACGCTTGTGTTTTGTTTGCAACAGCCAAAGAGAAATTGATGACAAAAATGCTTACAATGAAGGTGGACTAGGCCGGTGTACAGAAGGCAGAGCTGCAAAGCGAATTCTTGAAAGAAAGGATGAATTTTTGAAGTGTCCAGAGCATCGATTTTACGCAGCTGTTAACCGCTTACAGCTGTTAACAAGTGGTGAGTCACATGACGTGTTTGCAGCAGACATCTTTTACCATCAATAATGTTACTAGAAGTTCGTTACTTAATCAATGGTGATGCTGCACAAAATGGGCAACTGCATATCATACAACGATATTAGAATGCAAAACCAAGCGTGGGCGAGAATGGTTTCAGCCAACAGTCAGATATCTCACAATATGGCCAAGGGAATAGCAACTCATGCTACCATCGACAATAATGACGGATGCCATCGACAATAATGACGGATGCCAAGATACTATTACTGGTGAAGGGACCACTCAAGACACCAATTGCACTTTGTTTCAGCCAGTGCTGCAGGTTGGTGTCAATTAGATTTAATTTTTCATTCCCTGTGCTCTTTACAAGAAGCAGATATAAATTCACAACTTATACTTTTGAATGTTGATACAGAGTAAAAACAAAATGCTTTAAGTGAACAGTCAGAAAGTAAATGTCGTTGGAGGATGTTCAGAAAGGAAGACTAAAAATTTTGTAGCCCTTTTTAAACCTACGAAAAGATTTCTCAATCATTTGAAATATTAATCTATCACACTTTTTGATATTTTTAGATGAGGCGATTGCACCAGAAACAACAATTGAAATTTTTAACTTGTTGCCGATGAGGACGAGCTAGAAACAATACCGGAGTTAATTTTGGTGTCAGGAAACCTCCCCAACTGTTCCCTAATCATGAAGATGACGATGAATTTGATCTTCTCGAACTTTGTTTGAAAAGAGATGTTATGTGGGCACTTCTTGAAGGTACTAAAATGCGTGCGGTACAATATGATGAATTTAAATAACGATCAATGTAGGTAAATTGTACCAGGAAAACTTTTTTTTTTAAAAATAATTAACATTTTATTTTTTTACGTTTCGAGCATAGCCCGTTATCAAGTGAGATAGAAAAGCGACGTTAGAACTAAAAACCGTTAAAAGAATATGGAATTCGACGAATGGAATAGGAGGACGAATGTGAGAGCATGGAAAAGAAATATATGGAAAAGGCTAATAAAAATGAATATATATACATATACATATACGCAAATACAGAATATATGCACACTTATATGAAGAAAAAAAAAAAGAAAAAGGGAGGGGAGGGAGGGGGGTTTAATGAAGATACGTAAATTGTTTATTGAGTCCAGAAGGATATAAAGTTCCAAGTTTAAAAATTATCCGTTTTTCCAGTGACTTTCTCTTAGCACTGTCCGTTGGGGCAAACAAAAGGCCAAGAACTACCATGTCATCTTCTGTGTGATTCGCCAGGTTAAATGTTTGGAAATGTTGCTATCAGGATCACTGTCGTGTTTGTTGTTGAGGTGGATTTTGTTCCTGACATTACGTAAATGCTCACCAAACCTGTTGTTAATCTGGCGTGATGTTTCACCAATATACAGAACATTACATTTGGTGCAAGAGATGCAGTATATGACACATGAGGAAGAACAGGTGAAACTTGATTTAACAGAAAATGACCTGTTACCATTATTGTTAATTATTTTAAAAAAAATTTCCTGGTACACTTCTTGAAGGTCTCCGGGACAAGGCGAAGAAACTGATTTGATTGGTTCATGGACGGTTTTTAATAGAGCAGTAACAGAGTTAAGTACGAGAAAATCTCTTTTAGAGTACATGCCAGTTATTCCAGAACCACCGGAATACCCGGTGTGCAAAGCCTTTTTGACAAACTGTTTGATCTGATGAAGGAGTTGGAAATCGGTCATGTATTTGCGCATGCAGACGAACAGGTGTATGCTCGTCTTGCGCATATTTTATGGAAATATCCAGAGGTGTATCAAAAAGTCATCATTCTGATGGGAGGATTTCACCAGCTGAGAGTGAGGCAAAGAATACTCTATAAACGACAGGCATGCAAAGGCTACAAATCTTTGTGGGTGGATGCTGGGACAATTGCTGCAGGATCTGCAGACAAAGCGGCGGAAGGGGGGCATTACTACCGCAACATGCGACTTCACAAGGAGACTTTCAATGCTTTAGTTCAATTTCGTGCCCAAAGCTTAACTGCAAATTACGAAAAGATGGATCACACTTTGATTCAGCTGCTACAGAAATTGAGGTCTGAACCGGATTCCGAGACAGTCAACATGGTCCTTGAAGATCAAAAGTATAACCTGTTGTACAGTAAGATTATTCATTGTAGCGAAGGTACAGAGTGCCAAATGACTGTGGCATATCTAAAAGATGTTTCATCTTTGCTTGCTCTAGTTTCTGCTGTCCGTGAGAGCAATTTGGAACAACATTTACAAGCAGAACGGGAAATATTGAAGCAGTGCTTCGCATTTGATCATATCAATTATGCAAGATATATGTCGTTCCAGCACGTTTATTTACGAGATTTGGAGAGAAAAAATGATCCAGCTTTTACAGATTTAAAGCTCGGAGGATTTGGAGGCAGTTTTTCCGGTGCAAAATTTTCAAATATTCACGGGGATATGATCACAGAAGTATTCAACGGAGAAACAAAAAAAAGCTGGTCCTTTTAGAGCTGGATTTAGCACTAGTCCAAGCCAAATTACAGTTAGCGTTAAGAGAAAAGATCAATATATCTACTTCTTCAGTTCACAAGGAACAAACACCATCTGGAAAGAAGATGCATGTTGCTCATGTTAACGCTCTCAAAGACAAACTGATAAGCTATCAAATTGATCCATTTGCAGATGGTTCAGCCAGGCATCTAACGACTGGCTCAGAAATTGACAAAAAAGTCATTGCAGGTTTGCTAAATGCACCTTTATTGGAAAATGACAAGTATTTGCAGTTCTTTGATGAAAGACTTGTAAAAGGAACTGTAGATTTCTTTCAGCCGATAAAGAAGGTTATGCTACCAATAGGGTTAAAGAAGGAAAAGAAAGTTCCTAAAGTAATGGCCGCATTAAAGCAAGATAGACAAGCGTTTGGGACAATCTGAGCAATTCAGTGGATCTTCACATCGCCTTCGAGTATCCGCTAACTGCTGTTCCACTTAGCATTGCAACACCGGAAGGGGAACTCCGCCAGTCCCCTAAAAATGTTTTCAGAAACTTTATGGTGGAGGAATCAAAGTCAGTGACAAATGAATGTCCAAAAAAAGCACGATGGTTAATTGATGGTATGGCGGCAGTACGTTCTGTTAAGGCAAAGGAGACCTACCGTGAATGGCTTATTTTATTACTAAACTTTGTTACGCCATCTGCAGCTGCCAGCCCCTTGTCGATGAAATCATCAATGATACCTACTAAAGTATAAGTGCGAAAAACGGGAAAAGGCTTAAAAGAGGTAATACACTACAGCGTGCTCACATACAAGCGATCGACCAAAAAATTGCTCCAAGGTAATTCATGGTCAAGCTTTTTCAACCATATCGAGAATAAAAAGGACTTGATATGATTAGCTAGTAAATTTTTCCGAAGTGAAGAGGGTAGGCGACATTTGAAAATGCCATTGGTTTTCACGGAGCAGGAACAGCAATGGGAAATAACTCGTGATGGTGCTTCAGAGTCTTTTGAATGCAACCATGAAGAAGCCGACTCTAGACTTGTTTTACAGGCATGTGAAAAAGATACAGTCGTAGTGGTAGTTGCCAAGGACACAGATGTACTAGCAATACTTGTGCATGCTTATGCCATTGTCAAGCCATCTTCAAAGTGGTTTATGAAAATAGATCACGGGAAATATGTCGACGTTGGAAAAGTGTACGACTTTTTGGGTGAAAATGTTTCAATGCATTTACCCCACATTCACGCAATCTCATGGTGTGACACAACCTCCTTTTTTTATGGTGTTGGGAAAGTCAAGCTCCTAAAGAAAGTAATGAAGAATCAAGATTCACTAGATCTCTTAAGTTCATTGGGAGAGTCTAAAGAGTTGGATTTGCAGAGTATCAAGAATATCATGGTTTTCGTCCAAACTGTTATGTATTCTGGGAGAAGGGATGAGTCGTCTGTGGACACAAGAGTTCGCTTGTATAAAGCCATGAAAACGAAATCATCGCAGTCATTGCCTCCAGACCCCGACTCAATTCATCAAGCAGTTAGACGTGTCCATTATCAAGTCTATTATTGGTTAAGATTTGCAGAAAAATCTATTCAATCCATATCTCTCGAGGATAACGGTTGGACTATTGACGTTGCAAAAAGTCTGTAGGAGCCTGTTTGGTTCACGGGTGAGTTGTTGTTTTTTTGAATCAACGCGTCTCTGTGTTAATGGACCACTCCTATTCGACATATAAAAAAAAATCATTTGTACCTTACAGAGCCATTATATTTTAGGTGAACAAATTCCATCAACATTTGCAGCGTCTTCAGCCTCATCATTATCATCTGAAAATGAAGAAACAGGACAAACAAGCTCCTCCTGCTCCGAAACGGCGACGAACAAGGAAAAAAGGCAGCAATAAGCACAAGCACCCGTGAGTGTACCGCGAAATATTCAAATAACGAAGAAGAACTCGGTACTGAGATATCTACAGAGAGCAAAGAGCTGGATTATATATTTTTGGTGACTCCTCGAGCAGTGATAGCGAGTTGGAAAGCGATGAGTTTGTCTGGACGTCTCAAACCACAATTCTTGTACATACGGATTGGTATGGTCATAGATAATGGAGGGAGGTCGTCCTTCTATTATCTATAGTATGGTAGATTTAGAAAAATTTAAATATAATTTGCTGTGATTTCCATTGCTGTGACCTCGAACTTGACACAGTTTTCACAAGGACAGGCCTAGTTGCACAAAAACAAGCTTCAACAACGCTTCTACATGAAGGAATGCGTTTTTGTATCATAAAACACATGGTGGTAACAAAAAATAAGTGAAGTCCAAGCAATACATCGTTTTATATCATGATGACGTCATTTCTAAAAATAAATTTGTCAGTAAAAATTAATAAACTATATATTAATCGATAGCCCTTGTGGTGCTGAATCAAAATATGCAAATATTTTTGAAAATGGGTGTAAGGGTACCGAGAAATTGCAGGTAGAATGGATTAATTTCTTGTTTTCTGACGTCATCAAATTAAGGCACTTCCGGTCAAAATCGAAAGTGTAAATATTGTATAAAAGAACGTCTTAGCTTTTGATGGAATAAAAGGAATTAATTTTGTGTGTCAAAACGAATCATTTATTCGCTCGGACAATCGCTCAAACATTGAATGGTGTCAGGAATTTTACAAGAATGTATCAGCAAATTTTACACAGCAATCACCCCAACATCGCAAGAGTAGCTGCAGGCTCTATTTACAAAAGTAAAAGATGAAAGCAGGAAAATGGGTCTCACAAAAAACTTGAAACCAACCAAATATATGTTTGTTGATAAGAAAATGCAACACTTAAGACAAGTCAAGAATTGTAGTTACTTTGGAAGCATGATAACCGATAAAGGAAATTGCGAGAGAGAAATCTAAGACGAGTCGGTTTGAGAAAAGCTTCGTTTCAGAAAATGCAAAGACTGGAAAAGCAAAACAAAATTCAGCGCTCTGCAAAGCTAGATCTATACCACACTGACCTATGGCAGTGAGTACTTGAATATGTTCCATTCATAAGTAGAAAGTCTGCATGCTGAAGGAGCAGCGTTGGTAGCGCTCGGGGTCAAATAGGGAACGGGGTCAAATAGGGAAATCGGGGTCATATAGGGACATCGTTGATAACTCCAAAAATTGGACAGATATCTCAAAACAAACCTCAGAATCAGATTCGGCATGCCTCAATCTACCTTTTAGATGCTTATTTAATTCAACTACGGAAATTTTAACAGATTAAATGATAATGTTTTTCTTCTACGTTAGCTTGATGCGTGTCTCCTCCGTAGCGACGGGAGCAAATAGGCAAAACACGTTGAAAAGCATCGATTTAACCAAAAATAAATAGCAAAAGGTAGAAATAACAATATAAAATACATATTCTCTTCATATTCATCCAAATTTCACACATCCTGCAACGAGGGTTACATGATTTCTCAAAATAAATCGACGCGCTCGGGTGATCGACGCGCTCGGGGTCAAATAGGGAAATCGCTGTTTGGGGTCAAATAGGGAAATCTTCAAAAACAGCAAGGAAAAAACACGAAACAGGGAACTAACCTCATTTCAGCACGTAAAATCGTCCAATCTATTGTTAACACCATTTAGCATGTTAGAAATCAAGGTATATCATTTGATAAATTCATATCAAGTCAATGCATCACATAAATTTAGGCCCTTGTTTACAGAGAGATCTCCTTCGCAGTTTCGGGGTCAAATAGGAAAGCAGTTGAATTTGCATTATCAAATCCGTTTTTTTGCCGGAAATCATTATTCCAATAACCTTTTTGATTCAGGAGAATGTCCTCAACTAAAGATTATTGCAAATTAATCACTCTGGGTCTTTGAAAATGATGAACAGATTTTTCTATTGACAATGATGTTTTTCAATACATTTTTATTTTATTTTCAATTAAGAACTAGTTAACAGTTACCATGCAATAATATATAAAAATACAAATAAAAACACTGCTCAAGAGTTAGACCAAATCTAGTAGATATTACAACAGTGAAAAAGTTATATAGCAGAAAAGTTACTTTCTAACGAAAACCCCCAAAAATCAGGCAGCAGTACATGGACCCCAGAATGGCCAAGGGGCAAGGGGGCAGGCTTCAGTAAAAAGGCATCTGAAAAATTCCCAGCTTCTATTGATTCTGTTGTAACTGTATTTTCATTTTGGTTTCGTATAGGTATCTTGGAAATGAGTTAACTGCTCTTATTAACAAGGCTTTTATATGAATTTAATTAGTGATTAGAAAGGGCTGCTGTCAAGGGCACGTTTTTGAAAAGGGCATATTTGCTCCCTTTGTCCCTCTTAGGAATTTGCAGGTGAGGTTGTTACCCACCCGACCCCCCATTATGCTTTCCCTGCAGCAGTAACTGAATAGGGCTCTGCCGTGATTCTATACAGTTCTTTTTCTAAGAAAGAAAGGTAGTGTAGAGATTGTTCTGTAAACCTTAAAATGCCAATACCTCTTTAAGTCTTTTTTGGGGTCTTTTCCATTTGAGTTCTTGATCCTCTAAAACTCTTAGGCATTTGACGTTGTTCACAAGTTTGATATCTCAATTTGGAAACAATCGTTGAGAGACAAGTTCAGGTATTGATAATTTCCGTAACTGTATTAGACAAAAGGACCTTGAGGCCTTACTAAAAGACAACTCATGCAATGGACATTGTAGGATCTTTAACCTTTCTTGAAATTCTCAACATTTCACTTTTTGTAGATTACGTTTTTTACTAAATTGTATGTAAAAAGTGTCCCCAATTAGCAGAAATGCTAAATTAATTTGACACTGAAATAAAGTTATAATAATTATTATTATTATGAAGATATGTGGCTACAACATCTGTTGTACTTTTTGCAAGTTTGCAATGTACTCAGGGACGGATTTCGCAGGAGATGTGTAGAAGGTGTGACACCCCCCCCCCCAATATCTCTGTGTCCTTTTTGGCAGCGAGTAGTAACAAAGTAACGCAAAGATTTTACTTTTTATCTTCTTATCAGTAGCTTAGCAATGGAGGGGGGGGGGACGAGGCTCGGAAAGTTGGTGTATGGGTTAAGTGCGAATATGCAATAAAATTAGTACCTCAGTGAGGGGGAATTTATATTTCAGACAACATTAAAACGTCTTTGACGACTTCAAGCAAACGATTGTAAGAAATATTCTGAAATGTATTTCAAGCTAATCTAATGGGTGTATCGCAAAATGTTTTGTTCAAATTGCTTGCAGGAGACCCTCCTTTGCACCTCTACAGAATATTTGACAATTTCCCCTAGTTATAGGTTTTGGAACTTTCAGCTGAAAATTGCAGATTGTTTAAATATTATCATGAAAGTACAGGGCCGCCGGAGCCAGGGGGCCACGGGGGCACAGGCCCCCCTGTTTGCGAAAAGTATAAACAAGTGCCCCTTTTCGAAAAATATATTGCGTGTATTTTTTCACTGCCAGATATTCTGCCTTTAGAAACTAAGTAAAATAACATAACTCCGGACATTGTTGGAGGACCATTCACTGAAAATTCCTTAAATTTTTACTTGGTCTTGATGCAAGAAGCGCAAGCTCCTGTGATGAACAATATCAACTGCGAAGGAGACTGCCAGTTTCGCGAGAAAATTTCCTTAGTATGTCTTCAGCAACAAAATCATTAGTGAAAGGTCCGATCAAGTCCCCGGTGGGCACAGTCAGTCGGTCAAATGTATATCGTCTGTGTTCTTGAAAGTAAAAACTGGACCCCTATCTCTGATTCTGGGTTGAGTTAAATGTACCCTATTCTGTGCCTTTGCCAAAATTGTGTAACTCCTCTTACTGAGAATATTCAAGCTTGAGCAGGAATTTTTGTTAAAATCAAATTTAGTGAACTCTGCTTTTCACTGAGCATGTTAGAGCCATTCTTTTTCTTAAACTTATGACCAGGCAATTTAAAAAGCTCACTTATGACAAGGCAATCAGAGTTCACTAAATTTGATTTTAACAACAATCCCTTATGGTTCTTGACATATTTATTAAAAAAATCAGACATCTGTAAAACTATAGCTGCGACATATTGCTTGCTTCACAACATTGTGTTCAATGTTTTTATGAAGAAATGGAAAAGTTATGTCCCTGAAATGAGTACCTGCTAACAAAGACTTAAACAAAGACTTGAATTTCTTATCTAGGATTAGAACAATATACAAGGCTAGACGTACTGCAAAATTTGTTGTACTTCAATATGCCATTGATTTACCTAAACAATTATCTGTAACATCATATCAGTAAATTCCTGCCCTTTTTGTGCTTCCTCTGACTGATTAAGAATGTAACTCTATTTTCAAGATTCTATGTCCCAGAATTCTAGCTTTTTTTAAATCTTCTGAACTCATATGTTATACGTTTGACCAACTGACTGAGCCGCCCGGGATCAATTTTAAAGAAATTTAAAAATTTGTTTTGTTCATAAGACTGATGAGATAAATCTAATCAATGTTACAAATTGAATTTGCTATGGCAGTGAAGAATGTGCCCGCACCTTCAGCCGATTGTGTGAAGATGACTTAACCATAAAATTTGTAGCTTTTAAAAAATATTCCATAGAGACGAACAAATGTGTGTTTAAGTGGGGATGGGGGGTGCGAATACCAAGGGGGACTAAATTGTTTAAATATATAGGTAAGAAAATTAAAATCATTATTCGAATGGGGCTGAAACTTTGTTTAGAAAGAGATAGGGACTGGAACTCGCTTTGAAGTATATAAAGACTAAGAATTCAAAAATTCCATTCAGTTCTTATTTTGGCACTTACTAATGTTTCGGGGAAAAAATATTCGTGCCTTTTTCATTCGTTTTGGCCCCTCCCCCCTGTTCAAACCTGCGTCCGGCGGCCCTGAAGTAGGAAAAAGCTGCAATTCTGAAAACTGTCGTATATTGATGGGACTTATTGAAAATGTCAATGTAAGTAAACAAATTTTGTGAAAAGATTTTCATCGTCACGTCAATGTAAGTAAAAAAATACCGCCCAGCATACATCAAAGTCTTCAAATTTATCTTTAGAATATTTCTGATTTCGGGCAAAAAAGCGAATTTTAAAGATGTTTACTGAATTTTTCCTATTTATCCCAGCTATGACAAGGTGTCTCTCCCTCTCTCGCCGGTAGCTGTTTTCCTATTTGTACCCGAAACTGTGAAGGAGATCTCTCTGTAAACAAGGGCCTAAATTCATGTGATGCATTGACTTGATATGAATTTATCAAATGATTTACCTTGATTTCTAACATGCTAAATGGTGTTAACAATAGATTGGACGATTTTACGTGCTGAAATGAGGTTAGTTCCCTGTTTCGTGTTTTTTCCTTGCTGTTTTTGAAGATTTCCTTATTTGACCCCAAACAGCGATTTCCCTATTTGACCCCGAGCGCGTCGATCACACAGCTGATTTATTTTGAGAAATCTTGTAACCTTGGTGCAGGATGTTTGAAATTTGGATTGATATGAAGAGAGTGTGTATTTATCTTTGCGATTACTACCTTTTGCTATTTATTTTGAATTAAAACGGTGCTTTTTTAACGAGTTTTGTCTATTTGCTCCCGTAGCTACGGAGGAGCCAAGCGTCAAGCTAACGTAGAAGCAAAACATTGCAATTTATACTGCTAAAATTACCGTAGTTGAATTAAAAACGCATCTTTAAGGTAGTTTGAAGCATGCCGAATCCGATTCTGAGGTTTGTTTTGAGATATCAGTCCAATATTTGGAGTAATTAACGATTTCCCTATATGACCCCGATTTCCCTATTTGACCCCGTTCCCTATTTGACCCCGAGCGCTACCAACATGATTGGGCTGAAGGGATGCAGTTCACGAGTATGATGCTAATAATATCGTGGTCAGAACATGTCAGCAACAACGAGATTCCGGAAAAAAGCGGTACGAAAAGAAAATGTTTCTATGAAGGGAAGATACCAGATCTTGTAGACAAAGAATGCTATTTCACGGGATATCCATCGTTACAAAAAGGTTGTCAGTTGATCGTCTTTTGTATTCCGATGAATATGATGAATATAGAATATGATTAATTGTATTTTGATGAAAGGAACTACCCCTAGATGAAAATAAAAATATTTATTGAATTGTTGGTCTTGCTATCCACTTTTAAGCCAACCATCTTTGAATATGAAACTTTTCATAAAAGCCTTATTGCACATATTCGGCAAAAAGATGTTGTACTTGGCACTTGATAACGAAATCGTTTACCTCTAGCCTGTGTAACATTTTGGCATCGTCTATATCTGACATATGGTCTTCAATAGTCTTCGCAGGGTTTTCTTTTTGCTCTGTGTGACACTCAGTCATTTCTTGTTGATCCTGCAAAAAGTTAACTTCATCAGATAAAGTCGATCGGAATCTAATACAATTAAATACAAATCCAATCAACAAAAACAAAACATTACCTCTGCCTTCTTCCATCCTATTTGTTTCTGTCGCGTTTCATTCTTCAATCCACTCTCCCCCTTTGTAGCATCTGAAGTGAAAAGCAAAATGTTTCATATGAAGAAAGAATAGGAAAAAAATCTCTAAAGTCATTAATTCAGGTTCTTTAAATTTAATATTTACGTAAATCTATCTATAAAGCTGCATCACACTGGATGCGTCATGGTGCGGCGCGTCATCTAGCGTCACGTCATGCTTTTCTTCACGAAGAGTGACGAAGCGCCATCTGTTTTCCAATGCTGTTCACAGCGAACTTGCAAAACTCTTGACAAGTTGTACTTTTTTCCTACATTGCAAAATCAAGCTGGAAATTTAGCTTTATTTCAGAAAAGGACGAAAGGGTGATCTGAAGCTAATCTATGAAAAACAGCATCTTGACCAAAGAAACGAGGCGTTCTGTAAATTTGTGTATTTCAACTACTCTTATGTGGTTTCTTTGACATTTCGGCACTTTGGTTCGAATGGTTGGCCTATGTTTTCATAGGAAGAATAATTTTTTTTGCAAGCATCCAATGGAGAACCTAAATTTTCATTTTTTTTTTAAGATTTGGAAGGTCTACTACATTTTGGAAAATGCCCAACTAAAGAAAAGAAAAGTGATGGCAAGGAAAACTTTGACACTGGCTTTACAAATTGATGGGGTTTTCCTTCCTGCCCAAATTCGAAAGAATATTAAACAGCCTAACTTTATCAACAATCCTCATGTTTACATGAATTAAAGCCTACGCTTCAAAGCTTAACGGGAAGTGACTGAAATCCAGAACGGAACGTACTTTAACTCATCGACGAGGCAACTTTATCGACAGAGACTCAAAACACTTATCGACAGATAAATGTGATTTGTTTTTAATTGCATTATGAATTACAATTTACATTAAATTATAACATGGTTGTCTTCGCTTAAATCCTTCCCGATGCTTTAATTAGAGAAATTCATTAAAATTTATATTTCATATTTATATATATATTTCATACTTGATTTGTTTAGGGAGGGGTTGCCCTTCAACGGAAGTTGTTTTTCAAGAGGCCCTCCAATAAAAACTAATTACAATATATAATTAAAAGACTAGAAAATAAAAAACCATAATATTAAAAACCTATTTACAATTACATGGTATTATACAAATAAAAGATTTACTTCATCGTACGAGCAACGCAGTTTTAGAATGGCCTATATCAGAAGCTCTCTAAGTTTTCTATTGTTCTGAAGCGTCACTGAGCGTCAAAGTTAAATATATTTTGGGCTAACGGGTGGGCTAAAAGAACGCGCTGTGTGCGCGTAATTGCGAAAAATGTTAACTATAATTGGTCAGTGTCATGACTCGCCGCGCCTTGACTCGTGCAGTGTGAAGCTAGCTCAAGGGAATCCAGATTGTTTTACCAGGATATTGAGGGTTGCCTTGGCATTCCAGGTGAGTACTCGTTCTCGAGGGTTTGACAGCATTGTCATTTGATCTCTCTTCAGTTGAACTAGAATCCTTCCCAGCTGAAAATTGATAAAAACTACCAAGTCATTCTTGAAAATCTATGGAAAATAAACTGGCTTGAAATTTTAGGACAGAAAACAGTCGCTTAAGCAACCATA
Organism: Rhopilema esculentum; assembly: GCF_013076305.1. The sequence goes on from NW_027019302.1 coordinate 11,469,032, forward strand.
TTGATACTTCTTTACCCAAATCAAAGCTACTTACTCAATTTAGCAAACTTCCAAAATGCTTACAACCCATCGAAACAATATTTAGTTAAAAAATTGCGTACTTGTTTGATCTAATTTCAATATATTTAAAAAAATTCACAGCTAAAATGGGATAATGTCAAGGGGCATTGGTTGTAATACCGTTCCACAACTAAAAAAAGGAACTAACTTCATTGTGTACAGCAGACAAGACAATAGAAGCTGACAAGCCATAAACCACAACCAACAGATTGACATCAGAAGCAGACAAGAATGGAGGGCCTACCGAGACCACAACTAAAAGACCGAGAGTCCTAAAAACTAAGAAACAGATGAGCGTATCTCCAAGGGTATGTGCCAAAGCAACGATACTATATGAACATAAGAATGCAAGATGCTGCTTGAGTCGTTATACTTTTGCTTTGAAAAATTGCAAATATACACGAAGAGGAGCTAAATTGCCACATGAAAAATCTAGATGCGTGTTCTTGTTATTTTTTATTGCTTTTGTTGTTGCCATTTGTAAACCGTAGGCCAGTTAGGCGGTAGGATTCTTTTTTCCAAACTTCATCTTGCAACAACTATGTTCCCTTCCAGCTTTGCTGCCTATCCACGCAGCAGCCTTTTCCGAGCTCGAAATTTCCTATTTCACCCTGTATCGTGGCTAGAACAAGATGGTCTCCATTCCTCAATCCTGTAACGTGGCTTGATTCCGGGTAAAGTACTAATTGTTGCTCCATCGCAGGGTACTTAGAAAAATTCGCTGTTGTTTCGTTCATGTTCTCCAGCCTGTGTTTGCAGATTTTCGAACGTGTTTATAAAAAATGTGAAAAGCGTGAAAAAGACATTCTAATCATTTCATTTTTTCAATAACTTAACCATAAAAGAGGGTTCGAGAGCGTACATGACTTTAAGCAGTGATTTACCCTTCGTGGGCGACAATATCTGGACAAGGAAGATCAAAGGTTTACAACACGTGCTTGTGTTCATAAATGACGATGCACACAATTGGATTTGCTGTTGAATGAGTATTTAGGTATCTGATAGAAAATTCTGATAGAGGCAACAATAATGAGTGGAAAAGTCACAGAAAACGAATATTAATTACAATGCAGAGGATGGTTAGGATGGAAGGGTGAGGTCAAATTATGATCCGTGATATGGATATTCATGTCAAGGTCAAAAAATGACATCCATTAGTGAAAAAATGAGTCATTATCAAATGGTCTGCATGCTTACTTTACACGACTTTAAAACATGCAAAAAAGTGGACAGTAATTGACATTAAGACAGAGCAGTGTAAAAGTAAACATGTTAGCACAATAGGTTTGTTTACCTGACACTACCTGGTGCGATATGATCAACAATATGAAAATTTAATTCTTATGACCAAGCTATCAGAGCATTAAAAAAAATGAGGTGCGTAGTGATCATTGTCTAAACGTTATCATGCCCTCCATTGTTTCACTGTAATTAACACTTTCCATTGTCTTCGTATCCACGTAACGTAATAAACAACACATGTGTAGCGTCCCCTCGTTTTATATGTATACGCCCAGTATTGTATTTATTTAATTAGTCAGTAAATTCATCAAGACGCAACGGTCACGCAACAACGTATCTTGCTGGCTCCGTGTTTTCTGCACTTTAAACTAGATCATAAAACGACAGCATGCCCATAAAAGAACTTACAAAGGAATTAATAAAGGAACCATTCATCACCAACATCCGTTCTTATAGGTGTTTTTTAAAAACAGAAGCAACAATAGAATTTTTGAAGAAATCGCTTTTGTAACACCACATACCTTTCCCATCTTGGAGGAACTTTTTCATTTTCTTCAGGACTTTCTTCTGTGATTTTGATAGCTTAAAGTTTGTAACGTCACATCTGGTTAAAAAATAACGATTTGCAGCTGAATATCCTCATTTTAAATAATCTTTGAAAATAAATGATAACTTAGGTCTACTGTTAAATTTGTACGAGATAGTGCGGTAGCATATGCGAACCAGAATATAGAGCATTCAAACATATTAGTGACGAACAAGTATGGTGGAGGACCAGTAAAGGAAAGTTCTTTAAAATAAAACCAAGATGCCTAACAATATTACATTGCCGAACAGCAAGTGCTTAGCAGTCCAAATCAGAAATATTGTAGTTAAGATGCATTTCTTGTATGCCTACAATGGTTTATACCTGTCCTAGATAGGTAATAAGGCCAACTTGCGCAGTCCTTTATCCGCAGAATTAGCCGCAGACACCAATAATGTCAAGATTTAATGATTGACACACGGGTGAAAAAATTTTTCAGTCATGTCTTTCTGTTCTGCTGGATTCTACTCAGATGGGAATGGTGAAAAAGTATGTCGGAACGGTATTCAGACATTGATTGGTCGTTGTACTCGTAGTAGGGTGACATTTGTTTCTCCTGTGCTGGATTCAACTCAGATGGGAATGGTGAAAAAGTATGACGAAACGGTGTTCAGACATTGATTGGTCGTTGTGTGCTAATATTCTGTGCTGGATCCAATTCAGATTGGAATGGTGTTCAGACATTGATTGGTCGTTGTACTGGTAGAAGGGCGACATGTGTTTCTCCTGTGCTGGATTCAACTCAGATGGGAATGGTGAAAAAGTATGCCGATACGGTGTTCAGACATTGATTGGTCGTGGTGTGCTGATATTCTGTGCTGGATCGAATTCAGCTTGGAATGGTGTTCAGACATTGATTGGTCGTTGTACTGGTAGTGGGGTGACATGTGTTTCTCCTGTGCTGGATTCAACTCAGATGGGAATGGTGAAAAAGTATGACGAAACGGTGTTCAGACATTGATTCGTCGTTGTGTGCTAATATTCTGTGCTGGATCCAATTCAGATTGGAATGGTGTTCAGACATTGATTGGTCGTTGTACTGGTAGAAGGGTGACATGTGTTTCTCCTGTGCTGGATTCAACTCAGATGGGAATGGTGAAAAAGTATGCCGAAACGGTGTTCAGACATTGATTGGTGTTGTGTGCTAATATTCTGTGCTGGATCCAATTCAGCTTGGAATGGTGTTCAGACATTGATTGGTCGTTGTACTGGTAGTAAGGTGACATGTGTTTCTCCTGTGCTGGATTCAACTCAGATGGGAATGGTGAAAAAGTATGCAGAAACGGTGTTCAGACATTGATTGGTCGTTGTACTGGTAGAAGGGTAACATTTGTTTTTCCTGTGCTGGATTGAACTCAGATAGGAATGGTGAAAAAGTATGCCGAAACGGTGTTCAGACATTGATTGGTCGTTGTCTGCTAATATTCTGTGCTGGATCCAATTCAGCTTGGAATGGTGTTCAGACATTGATTGGTCGTTGTACTGGTAGAAGGGTGACATGTGTTTTTCCTGTGCTGGATTCAACTCAGATAGGAATGGTGAAAAAGTATGCCGAAACGGCGTTTAGACATTGATTGGTCGTTGTGTGCTAATATTCTGTGCTGGATCGAATTCAGCTTGGAATGGTGTTCAGACATTGATTGGTCGTTGTACTGGTAGAAGGGTAACATTTGTTTTCTCCTGTGCTGGATTCAACTCAATAGTCGAATGTGAAAAAGTATTGGAAACGGTGTTCAGACATTGATTGTGTCGGTTGATTAACTTGGCTGATCAGCAAAGGGTAACATTATTGTCTTAAGTAGCTGTCCTGTGCTGATCAACTCAGATAGGAATGGTTGAAAAAGTATGCCGAAAACGGTGTCAGAACATTGGATTGGTCGTTGTACTGGTAGAAGAGGTAACATTTGTTTTCTTCTCGTGCTGGATTAACTCAGATAGTAAATGTGAGAAAAGGTATGCCAGAATACGGTGTTCAGACATTGATTGGTCGTTGTGTGCTAATATTCTGTGCTGGATCAAATTCAGCTTGGAATGGTGTTTCAGACATTGATTGGTCGTAGTACTGGTAGAAGGGTGACATGTGTTTTCTCCTCGTGCTGGAATTCATACTCAGATAGTGAATCAGTGAAAAAGTATGCCGGGGATGAACAGCGTGGTTGGTCAGACCATTGATGGTACATTGAACTGGTAGAAGGGTAACATTTGTTTCTCCTGTGCTGGATTCACTACCAGATAGGAATGGTGAAAAAAGTATGCCGAAACGGTGTTCAGACAATTGATTGGTCGTTGTGTGCTATATTTTGTGCTGGATCCAGAACTTCAGCTTGGGAATGGTGTTCAGCGAATATTGATTGGTGTCTTGTACCTGGTAGAAGGGATAAACATTTGTTTCTTTTGTGCTGGATTCAACCCCAAATAGAATATGGTGAAAAAAGTATGCGAAACGGTGTTCTCAGACATTGATTGGTCGTTGTGTGCTAATATTCGTGCTGGCTCAATTCAAGCTTGGAATGGTTTCAGGCAATTGATTGGTCGTTGTACCTGGTAGAAGGGTGAACATTTGTTTCTCCTGTGTGGATTCAACTCAGATAGAATGGTGGAAAAAGTATGCCGAAACGGTGTTCAGACATTGTTTGGTCGTTGTACTGGTGAGAAGGGTAACATTTGTTTCTCTGTGCTGGATTCAACTCAGATAGGAATGGTGAAAAGTATGCCAAAACGGTGTTTCAGAATTGATTGGTCGTTGTAACTGGTAGAAAGGGTAACATTTGTATTCTCCTGTGCTGGATTCAACTCAGATAGGAAATGGTGAAAAAGTATGGGCGATACGGTGTTCCAGACATTGATTGGTCGTTGTGTGCTAATATTTCTGTGCTGGTAATTCAATTCAATTTGGAATGGTTTCAGACATTGATTGGTCGTTGTACTGGTAGAGGTGAATGTGTTTCTCCTGTGCTGGATTCAACTCAGATAGTAATAGTGAAAAAGTAATGCCGAAACCGGTGTTCAGACATTGATTTGGTCATTGTAAGCTGGTAGAAGGGTAACATTTGTTCTTCCTGTGCTGGATTCAACTCAGATAGTGAATGGTGAAAAGTATGCCGAAACGGTGGTCAGAAATTGATTGGTCGTGTGTGCTAATATTTTGTGCTGGATGAATTCAGCTTGGAATGGTGTTCAGCATTTGAATTGCGTTGATACTGGTAGAAGGGTAACAATTTTGTTATCTCTGTGCTTGAGATCAACTGCAAGATTAGGAATGGTGAAAAGTATGCCGAAACGGTTGTTCAGAACATTGATGTGGTTCGTGTGTGCTAATATTCTGCTGCTGGAATTCGAATTCAGCTTGGAATGATGTTCAGACATTGATTGGTCGTTGTCTGGGTAGAAGGTGACATTGTTTCTCCTGGCTGGATTCAACTCAGATAGGAATGGTGAAAAAAGTATTGCGAAACGGATGTTTCAGGACATTGATTGGGTCGTTGTGTGCAATATTTCCCTGGGCTTTGGGCTGGCGGGGATTTTCCATTCAGCTTGGAATGGTGTTTCCAGAGCATTGATTGGTCGTTTAACTGGCTAGACTAGGTGACATGTGTTTCTCCTGTGCTGGATTCAACGTCAGATGGGAATGGTGAAAAAAGTATGCCGAAACGGTGTTCAGACATTGATTGGATCGTGTTTGTGCAATATTCTGTGCTTGGATCCAAATTCAGCTTGAAATGGTGTTTCAGACACTTGATTGGTCGTCTGACTGTGTAGAAAGCGGTAACATTGTTTTTCCTGTGCTGGATCAACTCAGATAGTCATAGTGGTGAACAAGTTAATGCCGAAAACGGTGTTCAGACATTGATTGGTCCGTGATGTGTGCAAAATTCCTGTGCTGGATCAGATTCAGCTTGGAATGGTGTTCAGGACATT
>NW_027019302.1:11474937-11517334 GCF_013076305.1 Rhopilema esculentum
ACGGACGAATCAATGTCTGAACACCGTTTCGCATACTTTTTCACCATTCCCATCTGAGTTGAATCCAGCACAGGAGAAACAGATTACCCTCTACCAGTACAACGCCAATCAATGTCTGAACACCATTCCAAGCTGAATTCGATCCAGCACAAGATATCTAGCACACAGACAATCATTGTTTGAACACCGTTCGGCATACTTTTTCACCATTCCATCTGAGTTGAATCCAGCACAGGAGAAACAATGTCCCCTTCTACCAGTAAAAGACCAATCATGTCTGAACACCATTCCAACTGAATTGATCCAGCACAGAATATTAGCACACAACGACCAATCAATGTCTGAACACCGTTTCCATACTTTTCACCATTCCCACTGAGTTGAATCCAGCACAGGAGAACAATGTTCACCTACTCAAGTACAACGACCAATCAATGTCTGAAACCGTTCCGACATACTTTTTCACCATTCCTGATAGGGTGTGGGTAGACGTGATTAGCTCGCTCTATCGTTCCATATATGCAGATGGGATCTGATTTGAATGTAGTAGGAGTACCTCATTCACGCGATAGTGTTATTCCAGCTCAACTTGCAACAAATCGCAGGAGAGAGGCTCCGTGCTCGAATGCCATAAAGAACGTATGACCGTGATGCTACAGATGGACCTCGGGTAATCGGGGTCGTTGTGTGTTAATATTCTGTGCTGAATCCAATTCAGCTTGGAATGGTGTTCAGACATTGATTGGTCGTTGTACTTGTAGAAGGGTGACATGTGTTTCTCCTGTGCTGGATTCAACTCAGATAGGAATGGTGAAAAAGTATGCCGAAACGGTGTTCAGACATTGATTGGTGGTTGTGTGCTAATCTCCTGTGCTGGATCCAATTCAGCTTGGAATGGTGTTCAGACATTGATTGGTCGTTGTACTGGTAGAAGGGTAACATTTGTTTCTCCTGTGCTGGATTCAACTCAGATAGGAATGGTGAAAAAGTATGCCGAAACGGTGTTCAGACATTGATTGGTCGTTGTACTGGTAGAAGGGTAACATTTGTTTCTCCTGTGCTGGATTCAACTCAGATAGGAATGGTGAAAAAGTATGCCGAAACGGTGTTCAGACATTGATTGGTCGTTGTGTGTTAATATTCTGTGCTGAATCCAATTCAGCTTGGAATGGTGTTCAGACATTGATTGGTCGTTGTACTTGTAGAAGGGTGACATGTGTTTCTCCTGTGCTGGATTCAACTCAGATAGGAATGGTGAAAAAGTATGCCGAAACGGTGTTCAGACATTGATTGGTGGTTGTGTGCTAATCTCCTGTGCTGGATCCAATTCAGCTTGGAATGGTGTTCAGACATTGATTGGTCGTTGTACTGGTAGAAGGGTAACATTTGTTTCTCCTGTGCTGGATTCAACTCAGATAGGAATGGTGAAAAAGTATGCCGAAACGGTGTTCAGACATTGATTGGTCGTTGTACTGGTAGAAGGGTAACATTTGTTTCTCCTGTGCTGGATTCAACTCAGATAGGAATGGTGAAAAAGTATGCCAAAACGGTGTTCAGACATTGATTGGTCGTTGTACTGGTAGAAGGGTAACATTTGTTTCTCCTGTGCTGGATTCATCTCAGATAGGAATGGTGAAAAAGTATGCCGATACGGTGTTCAGACATTGATTGGTCGTTGTGTGCTAATATTCTGTGCTGGATTCAATTCAGCTTGGAATGGTGTTCAGACATTGATTGGTCGTTGTACTGGTAGAAGGGTGACATGTGTTTCTCCTGTGCTGGATTCAACTCAGATAGTAATAGTGAAAAAGTATGCCGAAACGGTGTTCAGACATTGATTGGTCATTGTACTGGTAGAAGGGTAACATTTGTTTCTCCTGTGCTGGATTCAACTCAGATAGGAATGGTGAAAAAGTATGCCGAAACGGTGTTCAGAAATTGATTGGTCGTTGTGTGCTAATATTTTGTGCTGGATCGAATTCAGCTTGGAATGGTGTTCAGACATTGATTGGTCGTTGTACTGGTAGAAGGGTAACATTTGTTTCTTCTGTGCTGGATTCAACCCAAATAGGAATGGTGAAAAAGTATGCCGAAACGGTGTTCAGACATTGATTGGTCGTTGTGTGCTAATATTCTGTGCTGGCTCGAATTCAGCTTGGAATGATGTTCAGATATTGATTGGTCGTTGTACTGGTAGAAGGGTAACATTTGTTTCTCCTGTGGTGGATTCAACTCAGATAGAAGTGGTGAAAAAGTATGCCGAAACGGTGTTCAGACATTGATTGGTCGTTGTACTGGTAGAAGGGTAACATTTGTTTCTCTTGTGCTGGATTCAACTCAGATAGGAATGGTGAAAAAGTATGCCAAAACGGTGTTCAGACATTGATTGGTCGTTGTACTGGTAGAAGGGTAACATTTGTTTCTCCTGTGCTGGATTCAACTCAGATAGGAATGGTGAAAAAGTATGGCGATACGGTGTTCAGACATTGATTGGTCGTTGTGTGCTAATATTCTGTGCTGGATTCAATTCAGTTTGGAATGGTGTTCAGACATTGATTGGTCGTTGTACTGGTAGAAGGGTGATATGTGTTTCTCCTGTGCTGGATTCAACTCAGATAGTAATAGTGAAAAAGTATGCCGAAACGGTGTTCAGACATTGATTGGTCATTGTACTGGTAGAAGGGTAACATTTGTTTCTCCTGTGCTGGATTCAACTCAGATAGGAATGGTGAAAAAGTATGCCAAAACGGTGTTCAGAAATTGATTGGTCGTTGTGTGCTAATATTTTGTGCTGGATCGAATTCAGCTTGGAATGGTGTTCAGACATTGATTGGTCGTTGTACTGGTAGAAGGGTAACATTTGTTTCTTCTGTGCTGGATTCAACTCAAATAGGAATGGTGAAAAAGTATGCCGAAACGGTGTTCAGACATTAATTGGTCGTTGTGTGCTAATATTCTGTGCTGGATCGAATTCAGCTTGGAATGATGTTCAGACATTGATTGGTCGTTGTACTGGTAGAAGGGTGACATTTGTTTCTCCTGTGCTGGATTCAACTCAGATAGGAGTGGTGAAAAAGTATGCCGAAACGGTGTTCAGACATTGATTGGTCGTTGTGTGCAAATATTCTGTGCTGGATCCATTTCAGCTTGGAATGTTGTTCAGACATTGATTGGTCGTTGTACTGGTAGAAGGGTAACATTTGTTTCTCCTGTGGTGGATTCAACTCAGATAGGAGTGGTGAAAAAGTATGCCGAAACGGTGTTCAGACATTGATTGGTCGTTGTGTGCAAATATTCTGTGCTGGATCCAATTCAGCTTGGAATGGTGTTCAGACATTGATTGGTCGTTGAACTGGTAGAAGGGTAACATTTGTTTCTCCTGTGCTGGATTCAACTCAGATAGGAGTGGTGAAAAAGTATGCCGAAACGGTGTTCAGACATTGATTGGTCGTTGTGTGCAAATATTCTGTGCTGGATCCAATTCAGCTTGGAATGGTGTTCAGACATTGATTGGTCGTTGTACAGGTAGAAGGGTGACATGTGTTTCTCCTGTGCTGGATTCAACTCAGATGGGAATGGTGAAAAAGTATGCCAAAACGGTATTCAGACATTGATTGGTCGTTTTGTGCTGATATTCTGTGCTGGATCGAATTCAGCTTGGAATGGTGTTCAGACATTGATTGGTCGTTGTACTGGTAGAAGGGTAACATTTGTTTCTCCTGTGCTGGATTCAACTCAGATAGGAATGGTGAAAAAGTATGCCGAAACGGTGTTCAGAAATTGATTGGTCGTTGTGTGCTAATATTTTGTGCTGGATCGAATTCAGCTTGGAATGGTGTTCAGACATTGATTGGTCGTTGTACTGGTAGACGGGTGACATGTGTTTCTCCTGTGCTTGATTCAACTCAGATAGTAATAGTGAAAAAGTATGCCGAAACGGTGTTCAGACATTGATTGGTCGTTGTACTGGTAGAAGGGTAACATTTGTTTCTCCTGTGCTGGATTGAACTCAGATAGGAATGGTGAAAAAGTATGCCGAAACGGTGTTCAGACATTGATTGGTCGTGGTGTGCTAATATTCTGTGCTGGATCCAACTCAGCTTGGAATGGTGTTCAGACATTGATTGGTCGTTGTACTGGTAGAAGGGTAACATTTGTTTTTGCTGTGCTGGATTCAACTCAGATAGGAATGGTGAAAAAGTATGCCGAAAGGGTGTTCAGACATTGATCGGTCGTTGTGTGCTAATATTCTGTGCTGGATCCAACTCAGCTTGGAATGGTGTTCAGACATTGATTGGTCGTTGTACTGGTAGAAGGGTAACATTTGTTTCTCCTGTGCTGAATTCAACTCAGATAGGAATGGTGAAAAAGTATGCCGAAACGGTGTTCAGACATTGATTGGTCGTGGTGTGCTAATATTCTGTGCTGGATCCAACTCAGCTTGGAATGGTGTTCAGACATTGATTGGTCGTTGTACTGGTAGAAGGGTAACATTTGTTTCTCCTGTGCTGGATTCAACTCAGATAGGAATGGTGAAAAAGTATGCCGAAACGGTGTTCAGACATTGATTGGTCGCTGTGTGCTAATATTCTGTGCTGGATCCAACTCAGCTTGGAATGGTGTTCAGACATTGATTGGTCGTTGTACTGGTAGTAGGGTGACATGTGTTTCTCCTGTGCTGGATTCAACTCAGATAGGAATGGTGAAAAAGTATGCCGAAACGGTCTTCAGACATTGATTGGTCGTTGTGTGCTAATATTCTGTGCTGGATCCAAATCAGCTTGGAATGGTTTTCAGACATTGATTGGTCGTTGCACTGGTAGAAGGGTGACATGTGATTCTCCTATGCTGGATTCAACTCAGATGAGAATGGTGAAAAAATAAATCGGAACGGTGTTCAGATATTGATTGGTCGCTGTGTGCTAATCTTCTGTGCTGGATCCGATTCAGTTTGGAATGGTGTTCAGACATTGAGTGGTCGTTGTGTGCTAATCTTCTGTGCTGGATCAGATTCAGCTTGGCATGGTGAAAAACGTTTGTTGGAATGGTGTTCAGACATTGATTGGGCGTTGCACTGGTAGAAGGTAGACATGTGATTCTCCTATGCTGGATTCAACTCAGATGAGAATGGTGAAAAAATAAATCGGAACGGTGTTCAGACATTGATTGGTCGTTGTGTGCTAATCTTCTGTGCTGGATCCAATTTAGTTTGGAATGGTGTTCAGACATTGATTGGTCTCTGTGTGCTAATCATCTGTGCTGGATCCAATTCAGTTTGGAATGGTGTTCAAACATTGATTGGTCGCTGTGTGCTAATCTTCTGTGCTGGATCAAATTCAGCTTGGCATGGTGAAAAACGTTTGTTGGAATGGTGTTCAGACATTGGTTGGTCGTTGCACTGGCAGAAGGGTGACATGTGATTCTCCTATGCTGGATTCAACTCAGCTTGGAATGGTGAAAAAGATTGTACTGGTGGAAGGTTGGTTGAGATGTGCTAATCTTTATAAGGATAGCTTGATACAACTATGCCTTGAGGTAGCTGCTTTGAAATGTAATAGTCTGCATACACAGTGGAACAATATCATACTGCTTCAAAGGGTACTTGACAAAATGACCAAAAAGAACTCATAGTTGATAAAATGTCAAATAAATGTCAAGAAATGCAAAATTACACAATTTTTCCCTTCTGACTAACAATTCCGTAAAATGCATTATTGAAATACATATGATAGGAGGCTCTACTTGCAACAAGCACCAACAAAGTATACATTCAAATTTGCAATGAAAAACTTAGATTGCCAGCTTGAATAATTGAAATTTTGAAAGATGATGACAGTACACATAAAAAAACAAAACGGGAAACCCTTTCTATTTTCTCTGAGAAAATGCTACGAAAAAGCAGTCTTTGTTTATTTCAATAGAATGTGTTATGACTCTGAAATTCAAACTGAACAAAGAGCAGCCTTTTTAACAAGAAAGGGAAATTTTGGATTACCTGATGGTAAATAGTTTGCAGCAGGTGTTTTCCATAAGTGGTTTGTAGACATATTTACCACTTCTAAAAGGAAAAATTTACATTAAGAAAATTCAAATGAACAGTGTTTAAGTCGCTATTTGAATTACAGTGTCATTTTATCAAAATTTACTTTTGCTTTGATGAAAATATAGGCAATTTTACGAAATCGGGAGTCTTTCGTAGAAGTAATAAAAAGGGCGAGCATGTGTAAATCTGTTTCACGTGTGTGACCAAAGCTGCCTTTATCTTGGGGAAAATGCCTGCATACACCAGAATTTCTGACCAGTTCATTGAAAAACGAGCTGCTCTGAACGAGCAATGAAATGCAGATGATAGACCACAACTAAATTCATTACATGCATTGCCATGGTTTGCCCACCATTCATTCTATGTTACAATTGACGTCATTTGAAAGACCTTAGCGAATGTAAAAAATATGGTTTTCGGAAACAAGGTCATGGTCAAATATTTGCCTTACGAGCCAGAGTGATACATTTTTAACACTTCTGAAAGTATATACATCATGGCAGGTCCAGATACCCCTGCTGCAATGGTGGGGAGTGAAATGAATTACATAATTGCTCAGAGAACAAACATTACTTGAACTTTTGCAACGCCAATGCAGGGCCAGGAAACAATCAGAGACGTGCATAAATACAAAAACACATACTTACAAACATTTGTTACTATTTTGAGCAAGATAAAACTACGGCAACGCTAGCTGTTGCAAAAGTCAGTGCATGGCAGAAACGTTCTTGACAGACTACCAGTTTGATCCTCAAATCAGACTCTTTAGCCATTAATATTTTACAGGAGCAATTTTTCATCATATACTCAGAAAAATTATTTGGGAAATGGTAGTATTATTTCAACAGCAAGGTCAGTATCAAGCAAACACGAATTTAAAATTCAAAAGGTAAAACATTTTTCAGTTTCGAACGCATAGGTTTTATTATTAATACATGAAAAAATAGTTAATATTCAAGAAATTCTTCTTTCCGATTGCAATGCTGTTTGGTTCTAGTTCAAGTTTGTGTTCGTAAGAGTACGGTCATAGCAGCACAGAACCAAGCCCTATGTACAAGCAACACAAGGAAAGTGGTATTTGGGAAAAAGTTGCTTCATTATGTCGTATATGTGATTTTGTGAAATTGTCATGTGGTGTGAGGTAGGGGTTCCTAGAGAGAAAGTGTTTTCGAAACTATCGAGGGTTAGAAGGCAAAACTTTAATAGCAAAGACATTCAAAGAGAGATATAATTCATTTGAAATAACCATTTTGGGCATGGCAAGGGCAAGGGGGACTGACAAGCATAGAAAAATTCTAACCATTAGGGTGTTTTTTGTAGTAAAAAGTGTCGTGACATCGTAAAAAATAGTTGCTCAAAGCAGCATCAAGCTCAATAAGAAAATTGTTGATTTGCCAACATGACTTGATTAAGCTAAATTTGAACATGAAACAGAAATCAATTAATCGATCATTAGTTGATCTAGGTAATATCTTTAGGAAGAACAGCCTACCGCCTCCAACCTCTGTTTACCAAATCCTCATAGTCAGTGCATGTCAAACGGTGAGCCCACATACCTAAAATCGAAACATCAAAGATGAGTTGCATTCTTTATATGTGTTGTTTAAGTTGCAACCCTTCTTGGCTTTTTCACCTTCTAACCCTGCTAACAAAAGTTAACGGACCTGGTTTAAATACTCCAATTGAATCATCTCAACTTGACTTCTTGACTACCTGGTCATAGATTGGGACACCAAAATGATAATGCAAACCTCTACATTTATTTTCTTGCTTGGTCAGCGATTGATTGCTCCACTTTTTCATCAAAAATAAATATTGAATGGGGTCGATTTCATGTTACAGATATTATGCTTTGAAGAAATTATGGTATACTTTTTATCAAATATTAATACGACAAAAGAAGAACAAGAAAGATCAAGAAAAATGTCCAGCAAAAAAGCAATAAAATCTTGTTGAATAAACTAAACTTCCAGTAACATTATTTAGGAATATTTCGAAAATTCTGTTTTGTTGCAGAAGAAGCAGGGAAAAGGACATGCCTATCAACTTTTTGAAAAAAATTAAAATTTCGTATCATGTGTCAGTATTTACTATAAGTAGTTTATAAAATAGGAATTGGAGAGTTAGAAAATATGCTGATATCTTTAAAAAGCTATCTCAGAAATTTCACTTTTGAACCAATTGATTAGCAGGTGATTATAGATCGTATTGGTCACTTGATATGGACCAATATGACCAATCATATCTAACAACAAAACTTTTCACACTCAATGGCTACCAAGTGAAACACATGTAAGCATAGCAAAATATATTTTACCAAAATGTTATTTAATTGCTGAGTTTTGCTTTGCTTTTATGTTTCTGATGCAATAACATGTGTACACATGTATAGACCACAAAAAGACGCTGGACATTCAAAACACTTCTACAAAACTACTAAAGATAATCTAAAAACAATATCAATCAAAGGGGCATAGAGGGAACTTTCTTAATAATCTCAAAGTGCCAATGATTTGAAAAATTGACATTTTTTTAAATCTTGTTTTATGTCAATGCAGTATCTCTGAATCTGTTGGTGAGATTTTTTCTCGAAATTATTACTTTTTTGTTTGTCACTTGACGTGAATTATGACGTGTTACGATGGGTGGTGCTGGTTTTTTTGTTGCCTCGTTCGAAATCTGTCGAATATGGTTGACTGCTACTGCTTGTTGACTAGAGGCTTCTGGTTTCCTTGTTTCATCGCATGTTTGCTTTTCAGTGGTTTTTCATACCCTAATTATGTAGCAACTTTCTGTGTGTTTCTTGACAACCATGAATAGTACAACCCCTGCTTCGAGTACAGCTGTGATCATCCCCAAGGCAAGGAAACCACAACTTCAATTTCTTTGTCACATTCCATCACTGACAAATTTCCCTGTTTTGAAAGATGTCATATGCCTACACACCATGTTTACCATTGCATACTTTGCAAAATCGCTGCTCACCATACCTCTCACCAGTGGCAACTTAGTAACTCACTTGAAAGCGCTTCGCTTGAAATCTACCGTCAGTAACACCAAAAATTGTGGTTTTCTTTTCTCCTGGAAGGCTTTTTGATCCACTACTTCTATTTTCACTGCATTCTACATGATCAGTGTCTCAACGCATTTCCTTCTTCGATTTTCAAAGATCCACCGATTTTACTGGTCAGCGGTGTTTCTTGAAGATTATTCAACAGCTTGACGAAGAAGAAGAAGAACAAATTCCCAATTCTTCTTGATGTCGTCCGTCTTGTAGATTCAATTACTTTCTTTTTCTATTTAACATCCTACTAGAGCTTCTCTACAGAGCATCAAACATCGATGGCACATACACAAATGGCACCGATGCTAACATAACAAGTGGCAATATACTAACGGAAATTGCATACCATTTTCCTCCGTTTTTTATCTTGAAAAGTACTCAGATTGGTCATAATAAATCTGTATCTTTTAAACATGATTATTCCATATTCAAGGAAGGAAATTTTTAAAGGAATTTGACCAGCTTGGTTTTACTTTTGGAAAACAGAGACATCGATTTAAACAATCAATTTGATAGATTTTGGTATGATCTTACATCTTTGACCAACAAATATGCTTCAATTAAAATAGGGAGCAAAAAGGAAGTGAAGCTCAAAGATAAACCATAGATCAACAATAGATTCGAAAGATGACGAGAGTCAGAATCAGAGTTCTGCAGAAATAAAAGAGAAAGAAAACCGATGATAAAATCAATTGTACAAAAAGTTTAGAAGTCGTGTATACAATATATTTTCATGTTTACTTTTCAACTAATAGTCAACTTCAACTAAAGTATGAAAAATTTATGGTCAGGCATCAATTCGCTCTTGTAAACACATGAATCATCTAGCTCTTTTTCAATCAACAAAATCCAAGGCAAAAATGGGAATGTAATGCCCGATTACTTTAAAATATAAATATTTTCATTGAATTTTTATGTTCACATTTTTAGTAATATAACCAAGAAAATCTCAGTGAGTCTTAAATCTCCTTCTAAGTTCTTGTCAAACAGAACTTCTAACTCACATTTTCTCTCTCCATTAATTCAGACGGTTAACATTTTAAACCCATCAAATCCTGTAGGTTCAAAAAGGATTCCTAGAAATTACTCAAAATCATGCGATACTAGGATTCCCCAAATTATACTAGCCTTGTGAACTAGAATTCTTACTTACTAGAATGTTTGGGTTCACATACTGTTTTGCATGCTTGATTCCACTATTCGTTTTGGTTTCCTATTTAGTAAATGCTGAGCACATTTTTGCATAAATAAAATTGCCATGCCTTTGTGTACTTGGCCCATTTCGAATGCTAGATTCAAACATTCTTTTTGGTTCCCTATTGTTCAAAGGTTTGGTTACGTTTCTGTAAAACAGAAATTGTCATGCGTATGCATATGCAAATGCATACGGTTACGGGAATGCATATGGCACCGGCAAAAAACAGTCTTACAACTGACTGACTTAAAAGTAAGATTCTACAGGGAAACTCGCGAAATGAATATATGAAATTGCCAATAAAAAGGGAAGTTCCCAGAAGAGTAACGTAAAATATATTTCAGGCCTTCCTGGAAATGGCGTGCGATTGCACTCACACGTGTTGGAACTTAGTGCGTTTAATCGCACACCTGTTTTTTTATCATTCGTTTGTTTTAACCAACGCGCTGGAAACTAATAAGGTGACAAAAAGCAATAATTCTTATTTATTTCAAGTTATGTAATGTGTTTCATTGCTCTGGTCCACCGTGCTGGGTCACCTTACTTTACAACTTTGTACGACATCAACATCACCGTCCAACAGATAGCGTTCACAAAATCCTCTACCTATCTTGTAATACTGACACCTTAGTGATATATGAGTGTACTAGGTTTCTACTCAGTGATCTTCTTTGCCCACTGTCTTGTTTCCATTCGGGCAATACAACCTGCCCATTGCAAATTTAACTTTTTTGAATTTGCTACACCATCAACAATTTTGGTGTGTGACCTTAAACTTTCATTGTCCACTTGTCTAGGCATTTGATGCTCCTCTTCCTTTGTTACTCTATGTCACCACCAAATTATGTTAGTGTTCATGTTTAAGCACAACTGCATTGCTGCTGGAATTAGTAATACATATCTAACATCAATAGTCAACTCACTTTCAAGTTTAGGAATTTTTTCAAAAATCCAAAACCTTACAAACTTATCTGGTTATGACATTAATGAGAATTTTGAGCCTGAAATTCATTCCAGCTTTCATAACTGAAGGCTATCCAAATCTCATCAAAAGGTCACTCACTTTTTCATATGAGTATCAGCAGTCTTACCCTTCGTTTCGATGAACTACATACACTGACTAGTAGGAAACACATACTAGGAAATACTGGCATTGACTTTCAGCTGATAGGCTTGTCAGAAATCAAGATATTCCACTCCATAAAAAATTTCGATCAATTTACTTTATTTATTTATAGCAATTTTCTGTTTTTTTATCTTTTGTAACTTTGTTATATAATCTTTGTTAATTGTTGCATATACAATGATTTTTGTATGTAGTGGAATTCTAGAATCAAATTAAATGAAATGAATGAAATCAAGATATCTGTAGATCCACCTCTTCTATCAAAAACTGACACTTGCCGATACCAATTTCATCATTCACTTTCACTTACTTCTGCTGATGGTGTTGGTTTTTATGTTAAATCAAAACCTTATAGCAAATTAGCGGTTTGACCTTTGCACTAGAGCTCACAACTTTGAGCTAAGGTTATTTCAATTCACAAAAAGATGATATAACAATTAAAGCAAATTATAGGCTGATCTCTCTATTATCAGTTTTTGGCAAAATCTTGGAAAAACTTTTGCATTAGCGACTAAAAAAATGTTTTAGAACTCCATGATGAAATTTGGCTTTCGCAGTGGCCACTCTATTGACTATGCTTTGATAAGCTTAACTGAGAAAATGAAATGTACTCTTGACTCTAATAGAATTGAATGTGAAATCTTCATAGACTTATAGAAAGCTTTTGATGCTGTGAATCACCAAGTTCTACTGCAAAAACTGAATCACTATGCTATGCTATAAGAGGTTTTACATTAAAGTGGCTTTCGAGAGACTTGCCTGACTGACAGATTCCAAATCGTTCCAGTAAATGGATATTCTTCTAATAATAGAATAATAACCTGTTGCATTCCTCAAGGCTCTGTACTTGGACCTTTACTTTCTTTGGTATATATAAATTACTGGCCCAATGAATCTAAAATTTCCTTCTTTTTTCTACTTGCAAATGATACAAATATCTATTAATATTAGAACAGACTAAAACAAACTAATCAGAAAAATTAATAGAGGGCTTCTGAAAGTAAAGTCCTGGCTTGAAATAAGCAAACTAGCGCTTAACATTCTGCTAACCTTGGAAGAAACTCATTGAAAGCTTTGATATAAGATTTGGCAAGAATTCACATACCCTGTCTCTAGATCTGGGTATGTTAGGTTCTGAGGCCCTCTGATGAATGAAAATCTTTTCTGGAAATATCATATTTCAGAACTAGCTAAAAAACTTTTCAAGAACATTTAGTATCTTCATTAAGATAAAACATCTTCTTCCATTTACATTTTAAGTCTTCAATGTTGCATTTTCTCCTCAATTTTTTGCTACAGCTCCAATGCTTGGTCTTTCGTAAAAAAACCTTTCTCGAGTCCTTTTTCTTATTGCAAAAAAATTATCTCCTATCACCCCTTGGAGCTTCTTCAACACCAAAATTTGCTTCATCTGAAATTCTCAAGTTGAAGGATGTGATTCACCAACAATAGGATAGTCTCAAATTTGTTTTAAAAGTCACTCAATCATCTTTCACCTTCTCTTTTTCACAACTATTTTCAGCTAAGTATCACAGTTCATAGTTATGGAACGTGTCAGGCAATTAAAGGTACCTTTTTCCAACCTTCAAGTTGATCAGTCTGCGTCGTTTAATGCGTGCGATCGCACGCGCACGCATCGGCACACGCATGGAGCCAATTAAGCGAGCGATTGATCGCACGCATGAGTTGTATATTTGACCGTCGTTTTTGACCTGAATAAAATTGTTTTCTTCAACGAAACCTTGGAACTTTTGGTTTTTCATAAGCTGAGCAACATCGGCTTATTCTTTAAATAGTGGTTATTTTGCTTTCTATCGTGGCTTATCGCTTTGCTATGTTCAAATTTCCCGGAAACATGGCGATCGTCAAGTAGTGCCCAAAACTTTTACCTTCCCGTTTTCGCCATTATCGGGGTAAATATTCGTAAAAGTAAACGTAATCACTATAAGAACTATTTTGAGAATTTTAAAAATAATTCGAAAAAGATATGGAAAGGCATAAACGAACTAATAAATAAGTCTAAAACTAAAAACACAGACAAGATTCAATTAAGAATAAATAATAGAATAACCAATGATAATAAAATTATTTCCAACCATTTTAACAGATACTTTACAAGTATAGCAAGTAACCTTGTGGACAAGCTTGGAACTACAACAGCAATTTACAATAAATACTTAAAAAATCCAACTTCAAAATCATTTTTCATTACTCCAGTTGTTTCAACGGAGGTACAATCAATGATCAATAATTTAGATGAAACAAAATCTGCAGACTCATATGATCTGCCTCCTAAACTAATTAAATTCAGCTCAGAGTCTATATTAACTCCGCTAACCAATCTTATAAATGCCTCTTTTAGCTCTGGCTATTATCCTAAACTTCTTAAATATGCTAAGGTAATTCCTATATACAAATCGAAATGTCCATATGAAGTTTCAAATTATAGGCCCATCTCATTATTGCCTTATTTTAACAAAATATGTGAAAAATTAATGTACAAAAGACTCATAAGCTTTATAGAGGAAAACAAAATTATTTATGAGCATCAATTTGGCTTTCAAAAAGGAAAATCAACTTCTCAGGCAATTCTAGATATGTCTACAAAAATAGTAAACGCAATTGAAAAAAAAAGAATTATCTTGCTGCGTCTTTTTGGATTTTGCTAAAGCGTTTGACACTGTGGACCACAAAATACTGATTAAGAAACTAGATTACTACGGTATCAGAGGAACTGCACTAAAGTGGTTCAAATCATACTTAAGTGACAGAACGCAAAGTGTAAGCACTAATGGAGAACTGTCGGAAGACCGTGAAATAAAATATGGTGTTCCTCAAGGCAGCGTTCTCGGACCTCTGTTATTCTTACTTTTTATAAATGATATCCAATTCTCTTCCAGTACCTTAAACTTTCATTTATTTGCTGATGATACTAGTATCTTTCTTTCTGATAAAGACGCCGATAACTTAGAAAATATAATAAATTAAAAATTAAAAAACGTCTCAGATTGGCTGATTGTTAATAAGCTGACATTAAACCTCAACAAGTCTAATTTTTTGTTCATCAACCCTTCTCGAAGAAAATCAAACAAAAAATTGAACTAAAAATAAATAATGAACCAATAAAAGAAGTAGAAGAAGCTAAATATCTTGGTGTTCTTATTGATAGAAATTAAAGTTGGAAATCTCACATTCAAAATGTAAATACAAAAATCTCAAAAAGCATTGGCATCCTAAGTAAAGTAAGACATTCTGCACCGCAAAAAATATTGCTTGACATATATAATGCTTTTGTATTACCAAACATTCTTAATGAGCTCTTCAACTGGGGAAGTGCCTCTAAAACTGCCCTAAATCCACTACATAAAAAGTTAAAAAAAGCTGTACGTCTTATAACATTTAAAAATAAAGCCAAACATAGTAAACCAATTTTTAAATGCAATTTTTAAAAACCTATTTTGAAGACTGTTACAAACTCGAGTGTGCTAAATTTATATATAATATTAACAAAAGTATAGCCAAAACTTCTATCAGTAAACTCTTCAAAAAAGCCAAAAATACTCATAATTGCAAAACAAGATATGCTAGCTCAGGGAATTATATTAAACCAAGTTTTAGAACAGAATTTGGTAAAAATTTCATAAAAAATGTTGGTGTAGATGTTTGGAACTCCATTCCACAAGACATCAGACAATCAGGATCAAAAACAACTTTTGCTAAAGCCTAAAAAAATTTATGATTTCAATATACTAGTACCCCCTTCCACTACATATACTATATTATTGGCACACAAAGAACAACAAGAACTCTAACAAAGTTTAAAAGCACTCCACCACCTTTTTTTATCCCCTTTTTAATTTCCCCCCCTTTCCCACAAACAAATAGATTAGAGTAACATTTCAACTATCATATTCGAAACCAACTTTTCTATTTTTCAAAATTTTTGTTCAAAGTTTTATAAAAATGTTATTGTTGTTTATTAATATTGTCTATTGATCTATAATTACTTCAGGCAAAATTCACGTAAGATGGCACATGGCTCGAAAGCCCCTATGGGTTATTTCCATGTGTCATTCAGCTATAACTTTATAGATACGAATAATTATTTTAAATATCTTAACCTTGTGCGTATTGAAGTATAACTGAAATTGTATCGTGATAAATTGTTTGACTAGATCAGTATATTGTAATTAAGCTGAGAATACACATGAAAATTGAAATTGAATTGAAAAATATCGACAAAATTGCTCAAAAGAAAATGGGCTTTTTTACCATAGATGCAAGAGGCAGGCGGCAAATAGACCGGCAAAAAGAAGATCTCCTGACAATCAAGGTTAATATTAATCTAGTGATGTAGATGGGAAAATTCATAAAAGGGGCGAGAAATTTATATTTTCCGACAAAAATTTTACAAGAGCTTTTATTTTTCCAAAATTTTGTACATAACTTCACGTAAGTCACGTGTCAGAAATCATACTACTCGAAGATTAGCTGTACAGGGTGGGGGGGGGGGGGTTCGCCCTGCCAATTTTGTACCATCGCGGTTCCGTTTTTGAACAGGACTGTGTAAACGGGGTCCGAAATAGCCTGATTGTTAAGAGTGTGAATCGCACGCATGAAAGAACTAATGCGTGTGGTATAGGTCTTAAATCAATTATCTTGGTGTTAAATTCTGGAATTATATTCAATTTTACATTAAAAATCAGCTAGAAATTTTCAAATCAAAATTGAAAGAATTTCTCATGAATGATTATATTCTTTGACAATAATGAAGAAATTCCTAAGAATCTCCATACTTGAATTCCTTGCTTCTTCTAATGTAAATTGTTCTTTAGAGGCTTTCTGGTTTTTTCTTGATTTAAAAAAGTTATCTTAGCTGAACTGAACTGAGCTGAACTCAGTTTTCAGTGTCATATTTCAAAATTCCTCTACATACAATACAGTCAAAATATTAAACATCAAAAGCTACAGCATACCAGCTGAATAAAATTAGAGACAAAATAAGACAAATTAGGAACTCTCCCAGTAGCTAGGCTAATCAAGGAGATGATTAACTATTTTACAGATGATTAATGGACTTGGTACAACTAATTTATGACATAAAGTCAGCTCCATAATCTGGCAAAGTGTACTGGCTCTGAACTTAGGACTTCTATGTTTAATGATTATTTTCAAAGAAGAAGGCTTTGGGTTTATGACAAAAGCTACAAGGAGATGGCGAATTTTTTATATCAATGGGAATTTCATTCCAACACTTAGCACCAAAGTAGCGTATAGACCTGAGACCATACTGCACTGTGTCTTTATGAGTTACAAAAATATTGTTCTTGCCAACTTGTCATGTACCATATTGATGAAAAGATCCAACTAATGTAAAGAAAGATCAAAAAAAGGATGGAGAAATCTTATTAAAGAATTGTTGCTAACAATGAGCCATTGCAATGAGACAGTCTGAAATCAATTTTGGTTAATCCTGTGAAGTTTACTCCCATTGTTTGGACGGTTGCCAAGCTCGCAAAGGCCCATTGTTAGCAATGAGGCTTTAACACAGTTCTATACAAAACTAAGCAGTTTCAGCTTAAAGAGATCATGCAGCTTCAAAATCTTTAAGTTAGAGAAAATAGGTGTAGATGGAGAAGTAAAACGTTCAAATGAAATTGCCATTACGACCGTTCTCTGCAACAAGAACACTGGATCTATACAAGTTTCATACATAATACTCCAAACTTAGATACTGTATCGAAGAAATGGCGAGAATAATGAATTGTAGAGAAAAATTAAAACATTATTGGGTAAAAAGTGTCTTACTTTGAAAAACAAACCACAAGTTCTAGAAAGTTTTTTGAAAGCTCTGTCAAGTGATATTTCCAAGAAAGATTTTCATCAAAAAGGACACCAAGGAATTTGACATAACAAGGCAGTGCCTGATTTAGTGTGGTCTTATACACTAATAGTGGTTTTGAAAATCCAAATTGTGGTCATGAAATCAAGAATAAGTGGGAGGATTGTCTCTCTATGCGTTATGTTTATTAAAAAATCTTAAAAGTAAATGTAAATCATAGGTGTAGTGTTCATTCCTCCATGGGGTATTTTTTCATATGATATTCTAATCATTTTATGTCGCGAAAATGCATTTTTTGCCAATTGAGGGTATTCAGTTTTAAAAATTTTCTGGGCCCCCCTAGAGGGGCCTAAACATTTTTAGGCATAATTAGTGGTATTGTAAAAGTCCCTTAAATTAGGCACTGTAACAAGGTTTTTTCACATGGAGGTTTCCAACCTTTACATTAACTGTATCAGAGACAGGATTTTGAAGTGGTTTTACATTAATTGGTTTTATCAAAATTCAATGATAGTTTATTCACTTTGAGCCACATTTTCACTTTTCTAGTTCTTTGTTTACTGTCCTGTGAGGTAGGTCAAGATTGCCAGCGTCATAGTAACTGTTAGAGTGATCTGCTAATAGGTAAAAGGTTAGTTTTGAAGATGAGAAAGCAGTGGCGGATCTAGACAAAAATTTGAGTGGGTTTCTGTATGGGCGTGGTCCCATATTTTTCTGGCAACGCCTTTGACTTTTGTCCAAAATTTGGCGACACCCATTCTTGCTTTTTGATAAGATTCACAATTGCAAGATTTAATTTTAACAAAATATATTATTTCGCAGTGACAATTTCATTATTATTCCAAAGCAAACCAGGAATTGTCATCATGAAATCTAAAAGAATGGTTTCAATTTCTTGCCAAACAGGGGACCTTAATAAATTCCTTACCAAATAATAAACAAGACAAATTTGACAAATAGTCATCAAGATTGTCAAAAATGGATAACGATGGACAAAGCCTCTCATCATATATAGCAAACAAACCCAATTATTAAAAAGTGCAAATTAGGACAAATAAAATCATCTCATCCCATTCTCTACAGCCTTTCATTATACCTTGATAAAGTTGAGGGGCAATTCACTCTTTCAAATAGCGTACAAGATTTTTCGAAAAGGATTTTTGGGGATTTCCAGATGAAGCAATAGGATTTCCACCAAAGGTGTACTGGATTTTTTGGAGTGATTTGCCCCTCAGATAAAGTTCTCACTTTATAGATAAATATATTATGTATAGGGCTTCAAGAGTTCTATAAACTTTGCATGTCAAAGAGAAAATGACTTCAACATTCTTCAGCTTCCTGCCAAGAATTCTCAACTGCTTATTGCAAAATCTCGTGATCGTCCCTTTACAGCTATCTTAAATGGACTTGATCCATGAGCAAAAAAGCAGTGATCAGTCTTCTCCGGGTTAGCTAGCCTTTTGCAAATCAATGAATATACCACAACCAAATTTTCTGTTATCTAACGAGTTCTTGATAGCTTCTATTAGACTAACCAGGGCATGGTTTATGGAATAGCTAGTATGAAAACCAAATTGCAAATTATATAAGATTTCATGTTTTACAAAAAAATTATAAAGATGCTCATACATAACTCTTTCTGAGATTTAACTAGAAGAGAAATAGGTCTATAATTGGATGTTGTCAGTGGGCAACCTTTCATTAAAAGTGGGATTACCTTAGCTAACTTCATCTTTTCAGGAAATACCCCAGACAGAAATGATTAATTTATAATTAGAGAAAGAGGAGTAGATATCACTGGGGAGAAAAATTTCATAATTTTCATAGGTATGCCTAATTTTGCTACACCGAACCAAAACCCTCGGAATGTGTAAACGAGACTGCGAATGTCTAATCGAATGTGTAAACGAATGTCGCATTGTAAATTGCAGACCGGTATGCTGTTAGGTTGCAGAGATTTTCCAGACTTCAGAAGTGAAATCATATCTTATAATAATGAAACAAGTGCAGTAAAGAAGGAATTTCCAATTCTATCAGTCATGAAATCCAAAAGTGATTTATTAGATCATGGTATATTCCTAGTGTTATTGTGAGAAACATTGACAAAGTACTTGTTAAAAATGTTAGCAATAAAGGCAGAATCAGATGAAATGTTACCATTTGAATCTTTAAGCATATTTATCTCATTTACGTTACTCAACTTTCTTATGTCTATGACTGATTTGATGTCTGACCATAATTCTTTGAAAATAGTTATAGAAATAATTAGCTTTACTTTCCTTTGAGCATTCTGAAACCTGATTTCTAAACTTTTTGTAAAGATCTCTTTGCGAGAGACATCATTGTTCATTTTGAGCTTACCAAGCAGCAGCCTATTCCTAATTAATGCGCATCAATTTTTTTATTTTACTATTGTTTATTTAATTTTTTTAACTTAATAACTTAATGTCTCTTAATTTCATAATGAAAGTTCCTCCAAAGGAGCATGACTTTTAACTAAAGTATCAAGGTTGGATAAGAACCTATTGAATTTAATATTGAGATAAACTGAAATACGACTTAGAACTTTCCTGTTCTCAACACCAGAGTGTGTCCAGCTCTGCCTGCACAGCATTAGATACTATATGAAAGACCGCTAAAACAGAAGTTTTCATTATATGCTTACATACATGTCACATCATACATATGAAAACAAAAATGGGACTTAACATATCGGAAACTTTAAACTCTTGGCCAACTTTAAGTACCTATAGGAACTTGACCAAATTACAAGAAATTGGAAAACTTTGAGCATACCATGAGATATACTGGTGTCACTGTTACCACAATATCCACATCTATGCCCTTCACCTTTCCCAAAGTATTCGACGATACTTCCCTCCATTCTTGTTTTCCTTCTTAAAACACAACACAGAACTTCCTTACGCTCCTCCGTTGGAGGTGGACGCTGCGCGGGATGCGGGGTGGTGGACGATGTGCCGCAATTTCTTTTCTCCATCCTTGCATTTTTATTTCATTTCATTGTTTTATTGAAATTCATTCAAGCAGCATCTATATACCAACGTACACATATCATCTTGATTTTCGCCACTTTGCCTTGACACCAGTATTCTATTCGCTGATAAAACCTGATTTTTTAAGAAAAATATCTCAATTAGCGAATGTATCTGAATTTCAAGATGGCTTGAAAAAGTCAGAAATTTGGCAAAATGCAGAAGATTTTCGTTCGACACTCTTTAGAGTATAAAATGTCAGATGGTAGTGTAAAATGGACGTTTAAATTGAGAAGAATGAAACTTTGAAGAAGTGATTTCCGCGAGCGACTGGACTTTTCTTTCCATTTCCATCTTCTAACATTCCAAGACCAATCTTTAATTCAAACGGCTATCATATATATATTTTTATTTGGAATTCTTCCCTGCTCTCCTGATACGTCTAGCTATCTGAATGAGAATTTCGAATAATAATTTGATGATTTACAGGACACTGCCTTATCTGAGGAGAAGGAAACTATAATTATGGGTGACATAAACTGCAATTACCTGAAAGATGCAGATCATCAAAGCATAAGTAATGTTGTAGCTAGCTATGGACTAAAACAGCAGAGTAAGGAAACCCACACGAATAATGTTGTGATCGGTAGTTACGACTAGTAACACACGTGTAGGTAGGCCATCTTTTAATCCACTCACAAACAACTAAAGTCCCATAAGTGGGGAACTGGGTCTAGTATATTATGATACTTATATAGTAATAGGTTATGACATCTCCTTTTCTTGCCGATTCAAATAAGTTGATAGTAACTACGATAACAACAAAATAATAGCAACAACATGATGTGTGCTATTGTTCCTGATCGTGAGTTTGGTATTTTGGAATGTAGTCTTGTAAATATGCTGGTCTTTTTTTCTGTCTTTTGGGTCTCTCTTTGCTTAGTTGGGAGCAACTTGGTGGTGGTCTGCAGTCTGTTCTGGTTGGTGTCTCTGTATGTGAAGTCTGTTGGTTGGTTTCTGTAGGTTTCTATAGGACTTCAGTCTGATCACTGTAGCTTGTTGGTTCTGCTTCTTCTGTAATAGAGTTCTTTAATAGTTCTTCTATCCAACCAATGTCTGGTACACTATACTGGTACTCTTCTTCCGGTCACACATCTCTGTCTTTTTGCATGACAGCATTTGCAAGTTTTATGTGGCTTGCGTTCCTCATCAGTTCTCGTCCATCTAGTAGACATCTCACCGTAACTCTAGATCCTTGAATTTTGGTAATTACAAAGAATGCGGGTTTATATGGTCTGGACCACTTGTTGGTTTTCCTCTGTTTCAGGATTCTATATTAACCTTTTATGAAACTGTGAGCCTTTGCTGATCAATTGTTGTTCATCCTAGCCTTGTACCGTTCATCTCGTTCATTGGTTAGCGGACCCTGTCTGTTCGGTTCGTCGTTGATAGTCCGTATTGTTCGGCTGTTCATAGCTTCGTAAGGTGACACACCGGTGGCTGGGTGTGGCGTGCTCCGGTATGCAATTAGCATGTCTTGTGTTGCTATGTTCTTCTCCAGTTTGTCTTTGCCTTGGAGTTGGGCTATCTGTTCTGTTTTGTTTAGGAACTGCATAACGCGTTCCGACTCTCCGTTGGCCCTCGGATGGAAGGGTGTTGTGTTAACCCTTCGTTCTCAGCAAACTCTGTAAATTCTTTCGTCATTGGTATCCCAAAATTCACACTTCTTAGCTTTTTTTTCAGTCGTGCCGTGTAACCTGTGATTGATTCGCCGTGGTTTGGTCTCTCTTTAAGAAACTGATATCGAGCGTGGTGTTTGTTTTGTCTTGGTACAAAATAGTTGTCCAATTTGGTTTTTCAGCTTTTCATAAACATATCCGTCCGCTGTGACTGGTAAACTCTTCTCCAACCTTGCAACGTCCTTTCCCCCGTAGATGATTAGAGCGTCTTTCTTTTCAATCGGGTCAGCAATTTTGAAGTAACGGAATGCTCTTTCGATGCCGTCGAACCAATCTTCCTACTCGCGTGTTTCCCAGTCGCCTTTTGTGATGATGGTTCGAGCTTTAGGAGTGATACATCTTATCTTGTTTTTTCCTTTATCTTGCTTAGGAGTACTGATGGTCTATCATTGATGATAGCTTTCACTGTATGTTCTGCATCTTCATCATTTGTGATTAGTAAAGGATTACGTGACCAAAAGTCCAAAGTCCCTTGTTCATCTTTTCCGGCAACGTACTTCATCTCAATATCAACGTCTTGCATGGCCATTACCCATTTCTCTATGCGGGGTGGTAGGTTAGCTGTTGCTTTGTTAAAGAGTGTTGACAGTGGTTTGTATGTTGTGATGATATTAAATGTGGTGCTCCAAGTAGGTAGATGCTGAATCTTTCTTTGGCCCATTTTACGCATAGTGCATTTTTGTCTGTCTGGCTATATTTCTTCTCAGTGTCTGTCAGCGTTTTACTTATAAAGTGAACTGGTTGTCATCCTTTCTCGGTCGTCTGGAATAGTTCGGCTGATAGTCTTTTGTTGTTAATGGCTTCTGTCCTGACCATTATCTGTAGCTTTGGGTTGAAAAATGCAATCACATCCTGGCTGGATATGCTGCCTTTAAGCTTCTGAAAAGCTTCCTCCTCGTCTTCATTCCAGTGAAATTGTGTTTCTTTTAATGTCAAGTCTCTCAGTGGCGTATCGAGGGATAAACGTGAATAAGTATCCGGTCATGCCGAGGAAACTTCTGGTCTTGTGCATTTCTTCGAAGCTTTAACCTTCTCTTCTGTAGACCTTGTGAAGAGAATTTGTATCCATAGAATTCAATCTCACTTCTTCCAAACTGGCACTTTTCACGGTTTAGAGATATACCGAAGTCGTCAGCTCTCTGAAAAACTTCTTTCCAGTCTTTTGCTCCAATGAGTTTATCAGCCCTTTCGTTTAAGCAGCGTGGGATGTCGCCGTATATCGGAAAGGGGGAAATCTTTGAAATGCCCTCGTCTGTTGCACATGAAGCTACTGTTAAATGTCGCTGAAAATTTGAATCATCATAAGAAAAATAAACTGGACGTAGAGGCAGTGGTCCATGATGCAAGCATGCTTTTAGGCCTAAGTGATGAGGTGACATAATGCCTGTGTTAATTAAAGAATAAAATGGATCTCTCAAGTTGTCTGGTAGCAAAATTCATGGAAAAAACTCCAGAGACTTCGACAGATTGCTTGGATTCAGAACATCATCAGCCGCATACCCCAAGCTTTACTACTACCTCGCCCCAAACATTCCCAGTTTCCAAGGAAATTTGCAGCTCCTTTCTCCATCTGGCTTCCTCCTTTGTAGAGGTTCAGAAAGTTGTCGAAAAGGAGAGGGAAATAAATCGATGTTTACTAATTGAGAACGCTAAATTTATATCGCAACTAGGAGATTCTGCCGTAACGGTTGAAAGCCCAAGCAGGTGTGAAAGTCATTCAAACCCCGACAATAAAGCTATTGAGAACAAACAAAAACAATTGTCCTTGAAGATATCAGATCGAAAAAAACGAATGAAACTGCTGAAAACAGAGCTAGAACCAACAGAAAAGGGAAATTGAAGAAAAAATTTTTAACTCTTCGCAAGAAGAGATAAGTACATCTTCAGACAGTAAAACAGACCTAGAAATTGCCAATGAAACCGTCAACTCCTCTGCCACTGCCTCTAGGTCAAGGAAAAACAAACAATCGGTGAAAGACAAGGAAAACACAGATGATAACAACATCGAATCTAGCCAAAAATCAGCGAAGAAAACTCCCAGCGTTGGATCAAATTCGCAGCAAACAGATGTGTTGCTAGCCAACCACAGTCATCGACATCCAGCACAGATAACCAAGGAGCAAGGCCAAAAAACACGGTTCTTATCGCAGGAGATAGTATGTTGTCAAACATTCACAAAAACACCCTAAGTCAGCGATACCACACAAAGGTGCGATGCTTCAAAGGTTCTACGATCGCTGATTTGTATGACTATTTGAAACCGTTGATCAAAAAGAAGCCCGCAAAAATCATCCTAATGGTTGGAGCAAATGATTTGGTGAACCCTATCAGCCGCTGAAATGACGAAAAGCATCAAGTCCCTCTGTGATTGGATACTTTCATCCATTCTAGACTGCAATATTATCGTTTCTGAAGTTGTAAGGCGTGAAGATAAAAAGTTCCTTAATGGAAAGATTAGTGAATTCAACCGTGCTTTGAAGATGATGAACATGGACATTCTGCGCCAACAAAACATCACAAGTACGTATCTGGGTAAAAAAGGGTTACACCTTCATTTTGAAGGCAACAGACGACTTGCCAAGAACATCATAGAAAAACTTCGAACAATATCTTTATAGCAAAGAGTATATTCATGTAATGACGGGGAGGGTCTGGTCCCTAATTTCGCTATAAACACAAGTTCCATTTCAAACTCAGATCCTGTCAACAATTTTAGTAGTGTCGATGCAAATTCCGTTCAAGGGCCTGTTATTTGCCTTTCGAGGAGAAGAATGGGTCTGACCATGGCATCATTAAATGTAAATAGCTTCATCGCAAAGATTGATGAAATGCGGTCGCTTGCAAAAAACGAAAACATTGATATTTTGGCTATAAATGAAACCAAAATCGATCACAAAATTATGACAGGCTTATCTCATTAGATGATTTTTCTCTTTGTAGATATGACAGGAGGAGGCAAGGAGGTGGCGTTGCTCTCTATGTCAGAAATATAGTCAGGTTTAAACCCTGGATAGATCTTCCTTATAAATCGCTTGAATTGATTTGCATAGAGTTAGAACCCCCGAATTCAAATCCATTCATTGTCATAGCTTAAGTGAGCCTATTTCTTGCTTTGACAGCCTTCATAAAAACCTGAGTTTTCTTGATGAAGAGGGGAAAGAAATTTCTGTCATAGAGACATTACTCCGAGCCATATTATGCAGTTACGTGAGCTGTACGACCATTTTGATATGAAGCAGATAATTAAAGAGCCTACTAGGGTCACACTAAACAGTTCAACTTTGATTAATCATATAGCTACCACAAACTGTAGCAATATTACAGAGAGTGGAGTGCTTAAGGTTAGTCTTAGTGACTATTATCTTGTATATTGTGTTAGAAAGCTGCGTGGTGGTGTTAAAGACCAGCACAAATATATTACATCTCGTCAGTTGAAGAATTTCAATCAAGAGGCTTTCCTCTCAGATCACTCGTAGCAGATGCTCAAGACATTGATGATGCAGTACGCAAGTGGACCCAAATATTTTCGCTTATTCTAGAAAAGCATGCGCCTACATTAAGAAGACGCGTGTCTGATAGATATACGCTTTGGCTCAATGCTGATTATTTCAAATTGGCTAAAGCGAGAGATAAGTTAAAAACTCGAGCTGTAAAAAGCAACTCACAATTGTTGATGGAATCCTACAGGCAAATTCGTAACATGTTAAATGACTTAAACTTAAACGTGAGTATTTTTCTGAAAAAATCACGCAGTTTTGAGGTGACCTCAACAAAACATGGAAAACCATCAACCAAGTCATTAACCAAAAGTCGAGCACTACGCACTACAGCTGTGCCTAACCTTACTGTAGACGGGCAAACAATTAGGAGTAGCAAAGCAATTGCATCATCAATGAATGAGTACTTCTGCAGCATTGGGAATAAACCTAGTGAGAAAATTCCAAATAAGGGCAATCCACTCTTTTCTAGCGAATACCTGTTTGAAACTCCTCCATTAAGTTTCTCTTTTTCTGCCATCATGACCGATAAATTATCATCAACCTTGAATAAGATGAAGACATCGCATGTTTCAGGTCACGATGGCATTGTGAGGTTATTTTTGAAGATTGCTTTGTCAGTTGTTGGCGGGTCCTTGTGTATTGCACCTATCTTCAAGAGTGCTGCAAAGGAAGACAGGTTGAGCTGTAGACCGACATCAGTTCTTCCTTTCATATCTAAGCTATTTTAGAAATTAATTTTCAATCAGTTTTATGAATACCTGGATGCAAATGAATCACTATATGCTCTAATCTTTATTGACTTGAAGAATGCTTTCGACACGGTTGATCATAAAATCCTACTGAAAAAACTGAAAATGTACAGAGTGACCGGCCTGGAACATGACTGGTTCACATCATACTTGTATAACCGTAAACAATTCTGCAGGGTAAATGGCACTTCCTCTGATGTGAGGGAATAAATTATGGAGTTCCTCAAGGCTCTTGTCGTGGTCCACTCTTATTCTTGATTTACATCAATGATTTGCCTTTTTCATTGCAAAAATCTAATGTCAGCATGTATGCTGATGACACGGCCATTTCCCTCTCTTCAAAAAGTATTGATAACTCGCAAAATGACCTAAACTTAGATCTTTTGTAGCTACAGGATTGAATGCATGCAAGCAAACATTTCCTGAACGTTGTGTAAACGCAATCACTTGTTATTAGCTCTGGTCCAAACATCCGTAAGATCGAAAGCCAGCCTGATGCTCCACCATCTTTTTCAATAGATGATCAGGACATTGAAATGATTACCAACACAATATACTTAGGTGTTCAGATAGACAGTAAACTTAACTGGGACAAGCATATCGATACTGGTGACAACTTTTATTCCATCTTTACGTTCTCTTTTTATAGCCTCAGTTTTATATGATATTGTAAATTAGGTTAGAATAGTAAATTTATTTTGTTATTTTGTTAGTATTAGTGCTTATTTTAATCTTTTAAACAGGTCAGATTGAAAAACATACATATGTATGAACCCTCAAGCTGTATAAATATTATAAAATGTAAAATTAGATGAAATCCTGTGTTAAGATGTGAAGGAGATAGAACAACGCATGGGTTGAACAAAAACAAAACGATATCTTTATATTAACTTCAAACGGCCTACACACATAACTGCAATACTGTCAACTGTAATCTGAAACTATATAAACATGGGTCACATAAAGTAATGCTCCTGCGCATAGTCAATTAGGTTACTACATCACTCCTCCTTTTAAAGAAGTTTTTTTTCGTATACTGTTTACAAAGTGTCCAATGGTATTGGTTCACCATATCGTACTGGTGCATAACGTTTTCTAACTAGTCTTTCAGCAGGTCTAGGAACCTCTTGTTCACAAGCGTATGTGGCTCGATTTGATTGATTGGCATCTTCGGAATCCGACATCTGAGCGCGTAATTTTTTAAAAAATGATACGTTGCGAGTTACACGACGATGATTACTGTCTTCTGCAGTTATCTGCGTACCTTTACGGTTTACGACTTTGTATTGCGTTTTGCTGAATCGTGTCGTTAGTTTGTCCCTTTTTTGTTGGCGGACAAGAACAGTATCTCCAACTTGAAGGTTGCTCTTCCTTGCTTTTCTGCGTTTGTTTGCATATGTTTCTTGGTATGATCGACTGCGTTCCTCGTTTATTCTAGCTTCTTTGTGTCGATTTATTACGCGATGCTTCTCTAAAGTAGGGAATTTTCCTTGCACTTTCCTGTTGAATAACAACTCTGATGGCGCAATTTTCGTTGTGCTGTGAGGTGTATTACGATACTGGAACAAGAAACGGTTCAGTTCTTGTTGCCATACCTTACCATCTGCCACTGCGCTTTGTACGGCTTTGATGAGAGGCTGATTAAAGCGTTCGACTTCTCCATTTGCCTGCGGCCAGTAAGGTGTGACAGGTTTATGGTTTATACCGAGGATATTTACATATCGTGCAAACTCTTCACTCGAGAATGGTGGACCGTTATCTGTCTTTAATTCACGTGGTATGCCGTGTACCGAAAATATTTTGTCCAGCTTCGGAATGACAGTTGATGCTTTCGTGGATCGCACAATTTCGGTTTCCGGAAATCGCGAATAACGATCAATGACGACTAAAAGATGATCTCCTGAAGGAAGCGGTCCACAGAAATCGATATGAACAGTTTCCCATGGTCCTTTAGGAAAATCAGTTTGTTGCAGAGGTTCTGGTGGCGATGGTTTGCCGACAATTTG
Source organism: Rhopilema esculentum (assembly GCF_013076305.1). The sequence goes on from NW_027019302.1 coordinate 11,503,195, forward strand.
ACAAGTCAGGCACGAATCTAGGGTATGCTGAACTAGGTTGTCCATACCTGGGAACCATACTTTTTCTCGTAATAGACTTTTTGTTTTGGAAAGACCTTGGTGAGCTTCATGGGCAATATCTATAGCTCGTTGCTGAAGTGACTCTGGTATAACTAAACGTGTTCCTCTCAAAACAATTCCCTTCGCACCAACAGTGAGCTCATCGTTGATTGCACAATAAGGCTTTAAACGATCAGATGCTTGCCATCTATTTGTTCGTATAGCGGCTCGCAATGCTTGCAATGTCTTGTCAGTGTTGGTAGCACTCGCTATTTCGTCTAGCGACATAGCTTTAGGCACAGAGTGACTCGTAATCATGTTTACGTACTCCTCCGCAATTCTTTCTTGTTTTCGCGATTGTTGACTGGAGGGGTGTCTGGATAGATAATCAGCAGAGTTCTCGCTTCCTGCCTTGTACTGCACTTTAAACGAATAAGGTTGTAGTCGCGTGTAGCCAAACGATGGCTAGAGCCTCTTTTTCCGTTTGCGAGTATCGTTTCTCAGTATCGGACAGTCCACGACTGGCGTAAGCAACAACCTTGTAATCATCTCTGTTCTTGGTTGCTTGACTCAAAAATGCAGATACACCTACGGGACTTGCGTCCACCGTAACGAAAGTTTCTTTATTGGTATCGAAATACGACATTACGGGAGCTTCAGACAGAGCCAATTTTATGTTTTCAAATGCTTTCTGTTGAACTGCTTGCCATACGAATGGTGTATTCTTTTTTGTCAACTCTCGAAGTGGTGCAGTGAGCGTCGCAAAATCTTGGATGTACTTAGCACTATAGTTTGCCATTCCGAGCAGGCTTCGTACCTCTTTGATGCTGGTAGGTATTGGTGCATTCTGAAGATCGCTTATGCGTGCTGGATCTGGCTGCGTACCATGTTCTGTGAAAATTTGCCCATAAAACTGAATTGATTTCTGTAGAAAGTTACATTTCTTGAGATTTAGCGTAAGGCATTTTGAATGCAGACGTTGCAAACAATTTTGCAAAGCTAAATCGTGTTCCTTGCGAGTTTTGCCAAAAACTACGATGTCATCTGCGATGTTCAGCACTCCATTTATACCTTGTAAAGTTTCTTGTAAAACATGCTGGAAAATTTCCATAGCAGCATTTGTCCCATAATTGAGACAAGTGTATCGATAAAGTCCTACGTGTGTGCTGAAGGTAGTGATAAAACGACTGTCTATGTGTAATGGTAGCTGGTGGTAAGCTTGGTTTAGATCCAATTTACTGAAATATTTGGCACCATTGAGTTGAATGCTGATATCATTCAATGTAGGGATCGGATAACGTACACGTTTTATTGCAGTATTTGGCACACGCATATCTACGCAAAGACGAACAGATCCATCCTTTTTCGGTACTACGACGATTGGAGATACCCACTGCGAAGGCGCGTTTTCTGGTACAGCTTCAATGATCCCCTCTTTTTCCAGCTGGGTGACAGCTTCTTTAACTTTCTTTCTCAAATGAAAAGGAATTCTCCTTTGCGGTTGTGCACGTGGTATTGCCTTTTCGTCGATGTTTAGCTTCACCGAGTACCCCTTCAGTTTACCAGTTCCTTCAAAGACTTTGTTGAAACGTTGAATAATGGCATCAATTTGCGGATCAATATGTTTTGTAGGGGTTGCTGAAACTGAAAGTTTGTTCAATTTCAGCGTTATGACTCCAAGTTCTTGTGCTGTATTGGCTGAAAGTAAACAACCAGCATTACGATCTTTTAGGACATAAAATGTTGCAACTCCATAGCGAGATTTTGTTGTGATCATCGATTCAAATTTTCCTATAAAACAAACTGGTTTCGAAGAGTTGAATGGAAAAGCTTTTATTTTGGTTTGTTGTAACTTGACTCCGTGCATCTTTTCGAAAGTATTTCTATCGATAACGTTGATTGTGGATCCGGTATCCAATATCATGTTGAACTTGTGACCCTCGACCACAACATTAACCACAGGGCTGCGTTTTGATAATTTGTCGTTGCCATTTGAGACCGTGTACAGGTATTCCTCGTCACTAGAATTATCCTCATGCTGCAAAGGTCTCACCGCTGCATGTGATTTGCGAGAATGTGCAGGACGTCTTTGTTTCTGCTTCGAGAATTTTGAGCTCCTACAAACTGATTGAAAGTGGTTCGGTTTGTTGCACTTGCGACATGTTTTCCCTTGTGCGGGGCACTGATTTTTGTGCGGCCATTCTCCTCCACAATTGCTGCAAGTCTTGTTATCAGACTTCGATTGCAAGCGGTTCGTTGTTTCTGTGTGTACGTGGGTGGTTTCTATATCTCGGGCTTGATACGAACTGGTTTCATTCCGTCTTCCATCGATTAGCATGTCTTTAAGGGTATACGTAGGGTCACGCAAAGCTCGGCGTCTTATACGGGAAGATCGACCCCCTATAATTATTTGTTCCTCGATTTCAAAGTCTACATCTTCGAATTCGCATGTACTGGATATCTGCCTGAGTCGTGTATGAAAAGTATCGAGCGATTCTTGATCTCCCTGACGAGTTTCACGAAAACGATAAACTTCATACCGTCGATTTTTCTGAGGCTCGAAGTACTCAATGAGCTTGGCTTTTGTTGTCGCAAAGTTGTCTTCATCCCCTTCTCCGTTGACATCACTCAACTGGTTAAAAATTTCTCGAACTTAGGGTCCAGCTTGGTAAAGTAACAAAGCTTTCTGGCGCTTAGCGTCTCGAATTCCGCTAGCCACAAGAAAAGTATCAAAATCACGTAGCCAAAGTTTCCATCTGGCAGCAACACTCGCTCCAAGTTCTGCATTCGGGTCGAACGGTGGTAATGGATTGAGTTGTACAGACATTCTCGTCGCCAATGTTAAGATGTGAAGGAGATAGAACAACGCATGGGTTGAACAGAAACAAAACGATAACTTTATATTAACTTCAAACGGCCTACACACATAACTGCAATACTGTCAACTGTAATCTGAAACTATATAAACATGGGTCACATAAAGTAATGCTCCTGCGCATAGTCAATTAGGTTACTACATCCTGCATATCATGATCGAAAAGGTCTTGCAACGCTTTTGCTCCGAATACCATTCTTTTTGGTCTGTAATTACCCCCACGTTGTGCTGAAGGTTGCCATGGATCTGGATTCGCGATCAATTCAAGCTGGTGATATCCTTGGCGTAAGTCTAACTTTGACCATATGGTGCAATCATGGAACTTGTTTACAAAGTCTTCTTCTGTTCTTAGTTGTGTTATTCTGCTCAGCTGTTTATAGCTTTGTAAGGTGACACATTGGTATGGCGTGTTCCGGTATGCAATTAGCATGATTGCTAACCTACACGAAAAGCACCTGAATCTTGTACCCTTATTGACGTTATTGTCTCCACCCACCCAGGGAATGTAAAATCATTGATAGTTATTGGTTCATCCTTCAGCGATCATGACGTAGTTGCATTAGTCAGGAAAATAAATTGTTAACGGACAAATCCAAGGGAAACTCTTTGCAGAAATGTTAATAGATACTGCCGTTAGACCATTCAGAGGGACCTAAAATCAGTCTCGCGGGATGATATAATGATGCAAGATGATGTGTAAACCCCTATAACAAGAGATTCCAATTTAAGCCAGTAACAATAGGCGAAGTCATGAAAGTGATCATGTCCTTAAAACGTTCGAAGTCCCTTGGAATATATCACTTTCACCCAGGAAAGGTAAAGAATGCAGCAAAGGAAATTATCCACCCTCTCCTCCACTTAATAAATCTTTCTTTGACAATGTTAACCGTATCCTTAGAATGAAAATTAGCGCGATATGTTCCCATATTCAAAGGTGGAGATGCAAAGGAATTTGACAACTACAGTCCAGTCTCATTGCTCTTTGTTTTCTCAAAAATCCTAGAAAGGGCTGTTTCCAATCAGCTTTATGAGTACCTAGCGATTAACAGATTTCTTTCATCTCAACAGTTTGGATTTAGGAAAACATCGATCAAAATCTTCCGCAGTTGTCTACTTCACTGATATTGTGAGAAAAAACATGGACAATTGCCCTGTTTATAGACCTAAGACAAGCTTTTGACACTGTTGACCACTGCCTCTTTGAAAGCTTCCTCTCTACGGAATTGAGAAAGCAGAGAGAAGATGGGTTCAAAATTATCTTGCACAGAGATCACAAATTGCCTGTTTTGAAGGATTGATATATTCAAGAATAGATCGCTGTCGATTATTAGGCCACTTCCTAACTCTGTTTTCTGCATCTATGAATCACGAGGGCGTTTTTTTTATTAACTCAACTTAGGGTAGGATTGAGCAAACTAAAGTTTCACAAATTCAGTCATAATTTTAGTGAAACAATCAACCCGATGTGTCTGATGAACGATGGTCTCGAGGATTCGGAGCACTTTATACTGTCGTGCCATTCTTTTGAAGAACACAGATATGACCTCCTGAACCTTTCTGAACTGGCGTCTTGGAGTTCTAATACTAACTAACTCTCAATCCTACGTACTAACATAAGAAGTCTGTCTCGTCATTGCGATTATTTGGTAACTGTGCGTGCAAGCTAAAAAGTCTTTTGATATCATTGGAGTTTCGGAGACATGGAGCTCTTTACAAAGCAAAATACTTACTAATGTTGATATAAATGGCTATAAGCTTTATGATACAGTATTAAAGAGCCAAAACGGAGGTGTTGGTTTATATGTTGAAACACCTCTTAATTCTTGCACTCGTGAGGGTCTAAGCTGAAGTTGTGATGGCTTTGAAACTGTATGGGTTGAAGTTGAAAATAAGAATAAAAATAATTTCTTATTCTGTTGTGTATACAGACACCCGAATTAGACATGCTACTTTCTCATCTTAATTTCGTTTTGCCAAAATTAATTAATAAAGAAGTTTTCATTATGGGTGATTTCAATGTTAATCTACTAAATTATGACTTGCATACGCCTACGTTTGACTTCATTAATACTTTCTTCTCAAATAACGTTTTACCACGCTTAAATCAGTCAAAAAGGAATTCCAATGTTTCATCGACAATCATTGACAATATATTTATTAACTTAACTCATGCTCAAATTACTAGTGGCACTTTATTTTGACACATATATCGGATCATTTCCCTCAGGTTCTAATAGTCATCATCAGGTACAATCTTCTATCAGACCCTCCATGACCCTCCAGCTATCCCAAAATCTGAGTTTTGGTTCGTTGTCCTGGTCATAAATAGTAGTAGAAAGTAGAAAATGTAGTGAATATAATAGTAGAAAATGTCAAAACTTCCAAAGAAAAAGACGAAATTTTATAACATGACTATTCATCTTTTAATGAGAGAGATTCTATAAATGATTTAATCGGACTTGATCTGAACTATCTTAACTCTGTCTCTGATATTGATAAGGTTCATGATCAATTTCTCAATGACGTTACTTCACTAGCCGAGAAGCATGTTCCTATTAAAAAATGCTCTAAAAAATCAAAACTTATGGAAAAACCTTGGATTAACAACAGATTACAAAAAATGATGAGAATTCGCGATCGACTCCTAAGGAAGTTAAAAAAACATAGCTCAGAAAACATTACAAAACTTTATAAAAAATTTCAGAATCACGTAGAAAGTGAACTAAAGAAAAGTAAAATTCACTAGTTTGAAGACTTCTTTGCAGCAAATTGTATGAATATGAAGAAGATTTGGAAAGTCAAAAATTTCAAATAAAGGTTCTGTTCAGTCAAATATTTCTCAATTATAGATGAATATGGAAACTAAATATCTGTTCCTACCCAAATGTCGAATAAACTTAATGAATTTTTTTTAAATGTCGCAGAAATCATAACTAAAAGCATCCCAAAAACACCCAAGTCTCCCCTTCAATATCTTAATAACAGAATTGCATATTCTTTGTTTCTCTCTCCAGTCACTCATTTAGAAGTTGAAGATATAATATCAAATTTTCACTTTTCAAAATCTGTAGGTCCTCATAGTGTTCCAATAAATTTAATAAAAATTCTTAAACAACGCGTCTCCCATCCACGGGCTAAGCTCATTAATCAATCTATCTTAACGGAATTTCCTCACAGAAATTAAAGTTAGCTACAATAGTCCCTCTTTTTAAACATAGGTATCCTGTCGCTGTGTACGAAGAATGCCGGTACTGTTTTGATGCTTTGTAGGTAGTTTCATAGCATCCGCTTCACCCATGGGTAGTTATACTTTATACTTGAGTTGCTTTTTGGAATGGAAACCGTTATAAAGCTTTCAATATTAACTGATGCGATGATCTTCGAACCTTTCACCTACAGCATCTGAGGGCAGAAACGCTGAGCCGCGAAATTTAGTTGTTTATTGCGACAAAGATGGTTATTCTTTGCTTACTTGCTTTTTGGATTTGAAATTGCTTTAATTGGAAATTGTGGTGCTATTACGTTGCAAAGTATTAGTTTAGGCGACACGATTTGTAAGAACTTTATCAGTCGCGAAGTGCACAGCTCCATGCACGTTGGAGCGCTAGAGTACATGCTGAGGTATCTTCATGGTAGGAGCACAGGGCTCTGATATGCGAAGAAAAACAATGGCAAAATTGACAATAGCAATACACTTTTACCAATCAAAACTTTTATTGCCACTATATCCGGTTCTTAAATCACGTCATGCCACAAATAGACCAGAGGTGAGAGGGGGAGCATTATCACCTGAGCTGGCAATTAACCAGACTAACTTTTTCTGACTCAAATTTTTGTGTAGATTACGAATCCGGATGTTGCTTTGGCGTTTAGGGGGGCCTTTTCTAGATATAGAGGGTCAAAGACCAAAAAACACAAATTGTCCCAATTTGACCGTATTTAATTATTGCACTTTAGAAAAAGTTTAATTTTATTAAGAATTGGTGTCTTAATCAATGCTCTGTCAAAATTGGCCTTTCCTGGCATTGATGGGGGGGGGGGGGGCAGGAAATTGCAGGGACGGGAAATTTCACTACTATTGTATTCCTAAAGCGTTAACTTTATTCGCTTTCTCCTTCTGATTCACTTTCTTTTCCTTCGCTTGCGAACAATAGCTCCGCAATGTCCTCAGGATAGTATAGTAGGGCTCCGTGAACCAATCAATTAACAAATGTTCTAACCAGCCGTGATTGGCTGGTTCTTCTTTGTTGATTATGCTTTGTCAAGATTGTCTCTATACCCTTGCTACAAAGTTTGCACGCTTTAAGTGTTTTTCGAGGTTGCTTTTACATGGGGGCCGCAGTAACCGACCAGTTACTTTGTTTTCCTTTTGAAAGGTCCACCAGAATATAGCATATCTTGCTTCATTCACTGACAGCAATCGTTTCTCTCCATACAGTGTGCAAACAAACCTTTCCAAGCCAAATAACAAATTACCACTTGCACAATTTGTCTTACCAAGCTCTGAGAATATTTTTTGGAATTATTCATCGCCTCTAAAAAGCGCTTCCAAAATGCACGCTTTCCTGTTCGCAAGAAGAATGAGATAAAGAAATTTCCTGAAAATGCATACAGGCCAAGGAGCGCTTGCTTCCACAATAAAGATAGCGCAAAAGCATTTAGATCCAGTAGTCTCCTGTATTTTCCTCTTCCGTACTCCATAAAGACATGCAAGTTTTTAGCCTCGTTGGCTAAAAGGATAACAAGAATATCAACATCTCAAGAGCGCACAATGCAAACTGTCTCCTGTCCATTATTCATCCGTAGGGCATGGTGAAGTAGGTAGCAGATTTTGGTATATGCTTTTTCATGCTTTGTGTTTAACTTCCCCACCTGAGTTACCCTTTGCTGTCAAGAGTCTTTTCTTGCAAAGTATATTACTCGATCGTTTAGTTGAAACTGCTAGTGGTGGCGCTAGAAATTCTCCGACGGAGGGGCTTGACCTTCCGACAGGGGGACTATGCAATTGGAGAGAAAACATGGAATCCCAATTGCAAGAAGACGCACAGGACATGAATGTAACAATCAAAAAGAACAGCTACTTAGAGCGTGATTAATATTCTCTTGTGGGGAACTCGCTTTTATAACAAAATATCCCTAAAAAAAGACATATTTTAAGAAAATTCTTTGTAGATATTTTTCCATGATTTTTCTATATTCACAACGCTGTAAACTTTTTTGAGTAATAAAAAAAGACTTCATGTAATCATTAAACAGAATAGGAACCATTACACGAAAGTTACTATCTAAGGAAATTTTCAAACTTTGATGCTTCCAGTTTGCTGGAAAATTCACTCATTAAAGACGTTTTTACTACCTTACAATACAATCTTATTCTTAGAACCTTATAATACAATTTTATTCTTAGAATAAATTTCCGCGGGTTGAACGCTGTTTGACGGTTTTTATCGATTTTCTGGTAGTCATTCTCATCATTCGCGCACCTAACGCTGAAAAATTGTTATGTGGAGTTTAGCTCCCACTGGTTTCAGTTTGCAAATTAACGGTTGAAATATTAACGTGCCGACGAGCAGAGAAGAACAAATCGAAATGAAAACAAAAACAATCAAATGCCACCGCCAAGTTTGCTGAGTAAGCACCAAGAATGCCGAATCTGCCGAGTAAAGAACAGATTCAGAACTCTTTGGGGAGGGGTATTACCCATGTGTCCCCATGTGTGGGTTATTTTATGTCAATTGTTTTTTATGTCTTTTCAATGCTATCCCTTTATCTTTTAAAATTATGTCCCAGAGATCTTTTAGAATTTTCCTTATATTGATATTTCAATTGTCTCTTGGTATGCATCAAAGTATTCGATTTTTGTAACTTTTATGATTGTGCTCCAGATAATTCTATGTTGAAGATAGAAAATAACTTGCAGAAAGTTTTTCATTTCTTTACTTATCGAAATCGTTTTTCCGAAGATTTTTCAAGTTTTCACTGAAATTTCACCGATTATTTTTCCACCGAAATTTTTGGCACCGGGTTTTTGGTACTATGATTGATTTTAATGCATTATGTAGTAGCACACATTATGTAACAGCTCTTGGCTGTTTGGCGTCTGTATCCGTCAGTTGTTGCAAGGGCAAGAGGATTAGTAAGAGCTTTGTCTATATCAACGGATCCCCTTTCTTTGAACGATGTTTAACTACAAGTTTTCAAAACTTCTTATATTTCAAGAACATTTTAAAACTATTATCACTGTCGTAAGATTACTACATCACCAGATAATAACAAAAATTACCAATTTTCAAAGTGTGATAGCGAAAAACAGTCAAATTAGGTCACATCGCGTGTTTTTTGGCTTTGACCCCCTATATCTAGAAACGCCCCCCTAAACGTGAAAGCAACATCCGGACTCGTAATCTACACAAAAAATTCCCCCTCTCACGCAAGCAATAGAAATCGGTACCTTAACTACAGAAAAACGAGCATGCCTCGCATAGCAAAAAAGTTACGGAAAAGCGTCTCTATATATATAGTTGCATGTTTTCTCGTTGGTAGTGGTCGGATTGGTGTTGATAATTTTCTTGTTGTGTTTGTTGATGATGGTTTGCATATTATGCATGCAACTGTAGCTGACTTTCACGTTGTTCTTGTTGAAAATCTTATGGAATTTGTGACTCTTGGGGAAGTGTATGTGTATGAGCTTGAGGAAAGTTCTGCCGATGTTAGTTTGTACATTCTTGCTGTATGGTGGGTTGTACCAGATTATTTTGCGCTGTCTGTATTTGGAGCGTAAAATAAGGAATACAAAACAATAGGACAAAAGAACACATTTTACAAGCAAGGACAATAATGGCTAATTATACGACACAAGTAAACTTTCTAGGCCCAGCTGAAGGTGAGAAAAGCGGAATATATACAATAGATAAAAGAACAAAAGAGAAGCGTGAAGGCAGATGGTTAACTACCCAGGAATGCACAAAAACGAGAAAGGGTGAATGCTGTCTGTCCCTACCATGAAGATTAGAAAATAATATTATGTGGAAATAATAAATAGCTGTGAAAAGAAGAAAATAATCCAAGAGATTGGAAATAAAAATAAAACTATGTTTCAACTAACCTAATATAAAGGCCCCGGGGCGCGAAAGTTTCTAACTTATACTGCCAGAAACTTTCACGTATCCTACCATTCCCATTAAGTCTATCTATAATAGTTACTTTAATATCTTCGAGAAACCCATGATGATCCTTCCCTGCAAAATGCCGAAAAAAATCAGCCTGAGGTATACCCGAAGAGCCCCCGATAAACTTACGATTGCACGCCTTGTAGTTATTAAACCTAAGCCTAAACGGCATGCAGGTGCTACCCACATACTGTACACCACATACTTTACATTCCATAAGATACACAACATTGGACGAATCACAGTTAAACGGAAAATTTATCTTATATTTTCCTTATCAGTTATAAGGGAAAAAAAAGTATCACTGTCACACATAACATTACACAATTGACATCGAGACTTGCCACATGGAGTACAACCCCTATTATGCGTGGTCCCTGCTCCCTCATTATAAAGTTTCGCCCTAACTAGTAAATCTTTAAGGTTCTTACATCGTTTAAATGATATCAAAGGTGGCTGAGGAAACACCTTCCTATGCTCTTACGATATCGTCAGCATAGAATGGAGTCTCCCGGCCACCTTGCTCAAATTATTCAAGGCTGGATGGTAAGTGGTAACCAACGGAACCCGCCCATTCCCATTGTGATCTTGTTTCCCATTAGCCCTATCTAGTAATGTGACCCTATCCTGCTTACGTGCCTTATCTATCTGTTCTGTTATAAGTGATTCCTCATACCCCCTTGCCTTTAACCATCCAGCCAAATCCCTTAACCTATCCCGTAACTGGCGATCATCTGAGCAAATCCTACGTTACCTAAGAGCCTGACTATAGGGTATCGCCTTCTTGGTATGCCATGGGTGACGAGACTTCTTATCTAAATACTGATGTGTATCAGTAGGTTTACAAACAAGTCTGTCGTTAGGACTCCCCCCTCACTTACACTAACCTTAACGTCTAGAAAACTTATACTCTCCCTGGAGTGCTCCCCTGTAAAATTAATGGTATCGTGGCTACTGTTAAGAAAGTTGATGAAGGTCTCAAGCTTCTCCTCGCCATGTGTCCAGATAAAGAAAACATCATCGATGAATCTCATCCAGCAATGGGTGTGTGTCCACTGATTCCTTCAACAATCTTTCTTCCAACCCAGTCATAAAGAGGTTTGCATAAGCTGGAGCGAACTTAGTTCCTATAGCGGTGCCTAACTTCTGTCTATAAAACCTATCATTAAATTCAAAGTAGTTGCTTTCGAGAACCAGAGATGACAATCCCACTAGGGTATCAGTAGCCACTTTTGGGCTTTCCCTTCTATCCAGCGCTTCCCTGATGGCTTCCAGACCCTCCCCATGTGGAATGCTAGGATAGAGTCCCACAACATCAACTGTGCACAGTATAGCCCCCTCTGGTATCCTAACTATTTCACCTAACTTAGACAAGAAATGATTAGTATCCTTAATGTAAGACCTACCGAGGCTAACCAGTGGATTGAGGTGGTGATCTAGATATTCCGATATATTTTCTGTAACGGTGCCACAATTGGAAATGACTGGTCGACCCTTAACCCCACTTAATCCCTTATGAATCTTAGGTAACAAATAGAGCCTACCTAGTTTCCCCTCATTAACTTTAAGAAAATCAGTCACTTCCTTTAACCCGGGATCCTCCACCCTTAACTCATTAATCCTATTGTTAACGGCCTTACCCAATTCTATCGTGGGGTCCACCTCAATCTCCTCGTAAACTTGCCTATCACCTAATTGCCGGTTAGCCTCTTCTAAGTAATCCCCCCTGTCCCAAACTACAACCACTGAACCCTTGTCCGCTTCTTTGATAACTATATTCCTATCACATTTAAGATTATTTAACGCAGTAAGTTCAGAAGAGGAAAGGTTACTGTGATACTTACCCTCCGCCTGGACAGACAGCACCTCCTTTTCGAATTGAGCAAGATAGGATTCTAGCAAAGGATCAGTATTAGAAAGTCTCCAGCTGGACTTACATTTAAATTTAAGACTATTCTTAACCTAAAGAACCCTAAAAAACCACTGTCCCTAAAAAACCAACGTAGACGCATCCTTCTCTTAAAGATGTCCAAATCGGCCTTGAGCTGCGCCTTGTTTAGGTCAGTTGGTGTCGGTGAAAATTTCAAACCCTTTGAAACAAGACTTACTTCCCCTTCCGAAAGGAACCGATATGACAGATTCGGCACATTTTCACTGACAAACCGCCCAGTTACTCTGCCAGTGGATCCATTGCATTCCATAAAAGCTGATTGACACCCATGCTTCTCCGATTTCACTGTTTCTGCTGGACGTTCTCCTGGACGCAGACCTTCTTCGCTAAACAATTCCTTATCGATGTGTGTCTGAGTCAGTAGCCATTTCCAACCTTCAGAGTTTTGTCGATCAGCCCCAGGAATCTTTAAAGCCTTACGAAGTCTCCACTCCCTCAACAAATCATAAACCTCTCCCAACTGTTGCTTGACATGTTCCATCTCCTCTCTGGTCAAGTGCTCCCGAAAACCCGCCTTTTGATCATAAGCCATCTTTTCCATCATTTGATCATGTCGTATCTATACTTGAGGAGCATGAAAGAAAGAAGTTGTCTCTCTGCTACTCTTAAAATGCCTTTCCAAGAATCCTCGAATTCGTCTTTCTTCTCGCCAGGGTATGAACAAGCTTTCTTCAATCGCAATCCAGCAGGAATTTATCTTATATATATGTAGATATAGAATTCTGATTCTAATATTCTGATATATATAGAATTCTGATATATATAGATATAGATTCTGAAGAAGCTTATAGCGAAACGTCAACCAAGTTGTTTTTTTATTGAGTATCTATTTATATTTTTGAAAAACTTTAAAGTTAGGAGCTATTGAATACATATATATAGATATAGATATAGATTTACGTTGATATTCCGCAAAAAGCAGTTGATAGATACTTGCAATATAGATTTAATCGCAGAAATAACACTTTGTTGGTACCGGTTTCATCTGATCGTGCAGAATCTTCATCCAAGTATATATATATATATATATATTATAAAATTTTCAATAGCTCCTAACTTTAAAGTTCTTTAAAAATATAAATAGATACTAATAAAAAACAACTTGGTTGATGTTCGCTATAAGCTTCTTCAGAATAACTAACACATACATCTGGAGCGTAAATAAGGATAACGAAAGAAAAAGTAAACATTTTACAGCAAGAACAATAATAGTAATTTAACAACATAATGATAGTTTCTAAGCACAGCCGGAGTGAGAAAAGATGGATAAATACAATATGATCAAAGAACAATAGAAACAAGTGTGATAGCAGATGGTATGTGCAGAAAGGTCCAAGGAGGAACGGTAAATGCTGTCTGTCCCAAAAAAAAATAAGAAACTAGGTAAATAATTATAATATAGAATGCAAAGAAAGAAAGAAAGTAGATAGAAAACGTGGAAAAAAATAAAAATAAACAAAGTAAAAGGAGAAAATAAAACAAGATAGGAATAAAATAAAACTATGTGTCAACTAACCTAATATAAGGCCCGGGCGCAAAGTTTCTAACTTATACTGCCAGAAACTTCACGTATCCTACCATTCCATTAAGTCTATCTATAATAGTAACTTTTATATCTTCGAGAACCCATGATGATCTTCCTGCAAAATGCCGGAAAAAATCAGCCTGAGGTACCCGAAGGCCCCGATAAGCTTACGATTGCACGCCTTGTAGTTATTAACTAAGCCTAAAGGCGTGCAAGTGCTACCACATACTGTACACCACATACTTTACATCATAAGATACACAACATTGGACGAATCACAATTAAACGAAATTTATCTTATATTCCTTATCAGTTATATGGGAAGTGAAAGTATCAATGTCACACATAACTTACATTGACACCGAGATTGCCACACGGAGTACAACCTTGTTATGCGAAACCCTGCCCCTCACTATGAAGTTTAGCCTAACTAGTATTTTTAAGATCTTACACTCTTAAATGATATCAAGGTGGCTGAGGAAACACCTCCTATGCTCTTCTGATACTGTAAGCATAGAAGATCAGTCTCCCTGCCCTTGCCAAATTATTCAAGGATGTGATGGTTGTGGTAAAAATGGAGG